>JABTTQ020002245.1:0-475235 GCA_016081115.2 Rehmannia glutinosa
ACAAGAAGTAGTAAATCCAACAAGCGAGTACAAGTGGCTCAACTGGCTCTGGCTCAAGATCTTCAACTAAGTCCTCATCTAAAGGTTAGAAAACAAAGTGGGGGATGAGACAGAAATCTCAATGATGGGGTGATCGTGGTGCAAGTGTGGCTATATATGTTTAATGCGAGAAAATGCTTATATGAAAATGCGTGAGTATGATGCATGAATTCACACACACCACAAGCGTCGATAATATACTTAAGTAATATACTTATACGCTCAAGAAAATAGTTCACGGTCATAAAGGCACTATGTGATTCGTGCAAAGACAAGTGAGATTGCGCATTTTAATGTAACGCCAATCCCATGCAAGACAAATAATGGTTGTACGGATTTGTAGCGCCTAACCAAACGGGGCTTGATAACCTTAATCGTGCGGATCGCATGTCGATTCCTTCGCTCTTTCCTCAGAATTCCCGTGCAGATGGTCCAAGACCGGTCACCTTATCGCCCATGTGCAAAGACAAAATCCACACCGTAGCTTGCAAGTGCCTTGACCGCATAACTCATGATTATACCAAGTACTACGGCTCCGCTCTTGAACACCCGTCTCGCCATGGATTAGACGATGGGGCCTAAGAGCGGAATAAGATTTAGCCGCCTTGCCCATCCCGACGTCTTCCGATCGGTGGAGATCGACACACCAAGTTGACTGTAGCAGAAATTAAATACAAGTATGTGCAATAACCAGAAGTCGAGTATTTTTTATTCAGTAAAGCAGCTTAAAAAATTTGAAAGTTCACGCCAGAAGAATAAGGTTGTGAGTTATTTCCGACAAGATGACATTCTAGTTAATAAGCAATCTTCGACATATATCTTGAAAGATTAGGTGGAACATAAGTCCTGCTATAGATTCAAAACCTACAGACGAGGAAGTCGCCCACGATCGGGTATTAATCTGGCCGAATCGGTCCATGTCAAGGGTTTTTGAGAAAATAATCTAATCACAAATCGGAAGCGGCTTTTTAATGTGATTCCGCTTGGAAAATGTCACTAAGGTTAGATATTGGGACAAAAGCAGTTTTTAAAAGAAATAAGTGTAGGTTCTTTAACTTGAAAATCTCATTTTTGTCCCATTTTGAAATAATTGTCTTTAAGCCTTTAGGGTCCAATTGTTATGAAATTTGAACTCGGGTCCAAAATATAGTTAAGTTATAGTTAAGTTAGTATTTCCAGGCATAGGCTGCATAAGTCCTGAAATTTCATTTGGGTCCCTCAAGTTTAGTATTTTACACTTTAGTCCCTCAATTTTAGAAAAATTACTTTCCAAGCCCTAATCACTTGGATTTTTGGAATACATTTAAAATATGTCATTCCCAGTACCTTAAGAGTAAAAATTTCAAATTTTAAAATTTAGGTCTGGTACAGTTTCAAAATTTGCAAAGTAGCCCTTAAACTTTCAAAATTTTACAATCTAGTCCTTGAGCTTTTAAAGGTTGATTTTATTTATCTTAAAACTCTTAAAACTTTATTAAAATGTCCAAAAGTCATTTTTGAACCTGAGTACAGTCCCAAATTTCGAAATTTGCAGAGGGGTCCTTTAACTTTCATTTTCTTGCAATTTAGTCCACCAACTTTCCATTTTTACATTTTTAAGTCCAAAATTGAAATTTAATCAATTATGCTCGACTTGTCCAGGTTATAAGTCATCCAAAACATAGATTTCAAATATCATACGCATGCATGTCCAATACATACGGGAATTCATCAAATAGAACATTAAATTGTACATGCATGCACCTAAAATTCAATAAATAGCAATTTTGAGCAAGTCTTGAGAATTTTCATGATTTGATACATAAGATTGACATGCAATACATAGATTATATATATCAAGGGCTCATGATCAAAATTCTACATGCATTTTAAATAAAACACCTAGAAGTTGGAAAGTATTTTTCCACCCACCTTAAAATTGGAAAATTGTGAAATAAAAGGATAAATTTCTACAATTTTTGATGAGGTCACTTAGGTCAGCCCCTAAGTCAAGAAATATCAAAAATTTGGAGTTAGAAAATGAGAGAAAAATTAAGGAGAAAAAGAAGGAGATAAGAAAAATGGAAAGACTACACTTTACCTCAGGTAGCAGGTGATTTGAAACTAAGTCTGAAGCTTCAAATTTGGAGATTTTGGTCCAACTCCAAAATCACCTAAGGTCAGCCCCTATTTCTCAAAAAATGAAAAAGGGTGTTAAAATTTGAAAAAATAGAAAGAAGAAGGAAAATACACTGTAGTCCATTATCTTACCTTATAGTCTAAATCTTCAAAATTTCCTTCGTCTTGAAATCTTCTTCAAGGTGATGTCAAGCTCTAGTCTTCAAAGTCTTCTAAATGTACCTCCAAAATCTAAAAATTAACTTAAGTCAAGAAGTGAAAAGAGGTAGGTAGATGATATCAAGATAATTGAAGAACAAAATTCTCACCTCAGTAGAAGAGGTTGATTCGAATTTTTGATGAAGAAAGAAAGAAGTCTTGAAATTTTCTAAGTGTATAATAAAGAAGAGGAAGAAAGGTAGAAAGGAGTTGGAGGATTGTTAACAAGAGAGAGAGAGAGTAGTCGGTGAAAATGAACCAAAATATTTGTCATTTAGGCCATATGGCCGTCCAACTTAGAGAGGGGGAAAGAGAAAATTGATCAAGTCTTGAATTTGGTCTCTTGCATGGAGACAACTTGGTAGTCAAATGTTTGGGTCAATTGGAATATTGAGAGGAATAAGAAGAATGTTGGGAAGAATAGAATATATTGGGGAATTTAATAATAAAGAAATTATGTATGAGATGATGTGTATAATGTTTGAATTAATGGTATAATTATACACAAGATGACCAATATAAGGTGTAAGTGTACAAGAGTTGGATGATATTTCTACTCCAAAAATCATCACCAATGTCGTCCACTATAGGGGTATTATGGTAATTCTATTTTTTGTTTGTCCAAAATTTGATGATAATAGATGAAATATATCAATCTCCAAAATAATTAGTGATTCCCTTAATCACTTATAAGTCTCATGATCACTTAATATAAATCAAAATCTTAATTCTATAAGGTAAAGGTCTCTAAAATAAATAGTCTCTTAAAATTCTAAGGTGACTAATAAATACAAAAATAATAATAATGATCAATCAAGTGATCATAATGTGAAATAGAATTAATAAAGATCATGATCACAAGTAATAATAAAATGAAATAAAATATAATATATATATATATATATTAATGATAATTATCCGTCAAAGTGACACGGTAAAATAGTCGATCCAATACATAGACGACAATAAGAATCAATTATATGTTCGAAAAATCGGGCTTCACATCCTCCCTTCCTTAAAAGAATTTGGTCCCCAAATTCTTCTCGTAATGCTTCGGATATTGATTCCTCGTGGTTCTCTTCCATCTCCCACGTTGCGTCTTCGTCTCGGTTGTGGTTCTCGCCACACAACTTTAACCATCGGAATTTCTCTCTTACGCAACTGTCATATCTCACGATCAATGATCCGGATCGGCTTCTGTAGGATAGATTTTCCATTAGAGGAGAGTATCACGAGTGATGATGTGTTCGGATCCGGTTGATACTTCTTCAGTCTCGACACGGAATACATCATGCATTCCCGCATATGGTGCTGGTAACTCGAGTCGGTAGGGCTAACTTCCGATCCTTTGTAAGATCTTGTAAGAGTCCAACATATCTCGGACTCAACTTGCCTCATTTCTTCGGATTGATCAATCCTTTCCGTGGTGAGAGTCCGAGAAATACTTCATCTCCGACTTCAAATTCCAAATCCTTTCTTTCTCTTGTCCGTAACTCTTTTGGCGACTGAAGCCGTGCGAACCGTTCCTTGATCAGCTTGACCTTTCCATGGCCTCCGAACTAAGTCGACCTTTGGAATCGAGGCGACTTTCGTTTCTCTTTCGGAGTCCATTGGTCATGAATCTCCCAAAGGTAGTGGGGATCTACATTTTCGCCCATATAATGCCTCGTAGGGTGCCATCCCAATCGTGGCCTCGATAAGCGTATTGTAGGCGAACTCGGCTAATGGTAAGTGCGAATCCCAACTTCCTTGAAATCCAATGTGCTGGCTCGCAGATATCTTCAATTGTTTGAATTGTTCGCCGGTATCCATCGGTTTGTGGATGTGTGTCAGGTCTTAAACTTAGCGAGGTACTCCGATTCTTGTGCAAGCACTTCCAAAACTGGAGACAAACCTCGGGTCTCTGTCGGATACTATGTCGACCGATGTACTCCATGCGGTCGAATGATTTCTGATATAAATCGTGCAAGTTTCTCAAGCTATTAGTTTTCCCGATCGGTAAAAAGTGTGCGATTTCATGAGTCGGTCTACAACTACCAAATAGCATCATGGCCTCCTCTAGTCCTTGGTAGATCCGTCACGAAGTCTATCGTTAAGTGTTCCCATTTCCACTGGGAATTCTCATCAGCTTGTAGTAAAACTGCACGGTCATTGGTGTTTGCTTTTACTCGTTGACAAGTCAAACATCTCAATGAATTCCGCTTACTACCTGGTTCTTCATGTTTACCCACCAATAACTCCGTTTTAAATCCTTATACATCTTGTTTCCTCCAGGATGTATAGTGTATTGAGCGGTGTGCCTAAAAAGATTCTATTCCTAACTGTCGTCATTAAGACACGCACTCGATTCCGAACCGATAACCCCATCTTCGTGTACCGAGAATTCCGATCTCTCTCATTTAAGTATCTTCTCCTTGATTTTGAAGATGTGCATCTTTCCTTGTGCTTCTTTGATCTCATTCAAGATGGGTTTTAACCGAAATATTAACACATGAATCGAGTATTGGTTCTCGTTAGATTCTAATTGCTCGGCTTTCTTCTAATGATTCCCACTCGAATCATAAGTCCTGGCTAAGCCTTCTACGCTAGGGCGTGCGCTACGACGTTAGCTTTCCCAGGATGGTATTGAATATCAAAGTGATAGTCCTCAATCAACTCCATCCATCTCCGTTGCCTCAGATTGAGGACTTTCTGGGAGAATAGATACTTCAAGCTCTTATGATCCGTGATATCCGTGAATGTTGCTCCGTAGAGATAATGTCTCTATTTCTTCAACGCGAACACTATCGCTGCCAATTCCAAGTCATGCGTTGGATAATTGGCTTCATACGGCTTGAGTTTTCGTGATGCATAAGCGATAACTTTTCCTTCCTGCATGAGCACTACTCCTAGTCCTTCCTTTGATGCATCAACGCAGACGAAGTTTTCTGTTCCCTTTGGAAAGGCTAAGACTGGAGCTGTAGTAAGTCGTTTCTTCAGCTCTTGGAAACCCGACTCACATTTGTCATTCCACTCAAACTTGACTTGCTTCTAGGTTAGTCGAGTGAGTGGTCCATTTATCTTGGAGAAATCATGGATAAATCTTCGATAATATCCAACTAGTCCCAAGAAACTCCCGATTTCCGTTCTGAGCACTCGGGTTGTTTCCATTCAACCATTATCCTGTACCTTCGAAGGATCTACGGCTATCCCGGTGCCGAGATACTATGTGTCCCAAGAACGCGACTTCACTAAGCCAAAACCGCACTTCCGATTTGGCATAAACCTTATGCCTCGTAGCGTCTCCAAAATGATTTTGAGATGATGTTCGTGTTCTTCTCTAGACTTAGAGTATACGAGTATGTCATCAATGAATATCACTACGAATTGATCCAAATAAGGTTAAAAGACTCGATGCATCGTCCATAAATCTTTTGGTGCATTCGCCGGACCAAAGGCATCACTACAAACTCGTAGTGTCCATATCGGGTTTGAAATGCGATTTGGAAATGTCTTCTTCGGATCTTGGTGATAATATCCTTGTTGTAAGTCAAACTTGAGTACATCATCGCTCCTGAAGTTGATCAAATAGTTCGTCTATCCTCGGGAGGATATTTGTTCTTGATGGTCACGCCATTTGTTAAGACCACGATAATTAATCTATACACCTGCCTTAATGTGCCATCTTTCTTCTTGACAAACAACACAGTGCTCCCCGAGACGTACTGGTCGGATAAATCCCACATCCATCGGTTTTTAGTAATTGCGTTTTCAACTCTTGTAACTCAAGATGAGCCATTCTATACGGTGTTCGCAATTAGGCGCCTCCCTGGTAACACTCGATGGTGAACTCGACTTCCCTATCCGGAGGGACAGTGGTGAGTTCTTGTGGAAATACATCCGTGTATTACGATACTATAGGTACTTGGTTAATTTGTGTCTCAAGTAGGTTTGTTAATTACAAACGCCAAGTACCCTTGAGCCCCTCTAGTGATCGCTTCCTCGCTTTCATTGTTGAAATGATTGGGGCAATCTTAACTCGTGCACTTCCCGAAATTTCCACTTTCGGGTTTTACGGGTTCACATAGCTTAATAGACTTGTTATGGCGTATCCATTTGTGCATGGTGTGCGACAACGATTCATTCCCAATATCACGTCGTATTCGGATATAGGTAATAAGATCAAATTGGCAGGAAAATTTATCTCATCAATCTTAACTTCGCATGCATTATAGATAATATATGTTATCTGACTTGCACCCATAGGAGTTGACACTTCTAGACATATAGGCATATGTTCCATGCATGCATGCAGTTTGTGAATAAAATGCGGTGCAACAAATGAATGCGTTGATCCAGGTTCAAACAATATTTTAGCGTGGTGGTTAGATACTAGAAGCGTACCTTCCACCACGTATGTTGCCTCCGAAGCCTCCTGTCCGGCTAGTGCAAATGCTCGAGCGGGCATCGCCCGATTACCCCGACCATTTCTAAAGCCTCTGGGCTCGCGTCTGCTTGGTTCGGTCATCGTACTTCGGGCAATCTTGCAGCTGGTGCTGATTACTACCACAACGCAAACACCTTCCTTGTTTACGCCAACAGTCATTGGCAGTATGTCCTGGTTTCTGGCAATGTGCACACACTTGACCTAGCTTTCCTTGTACTGGTCTTTTTCCCTTATATGTCTTATTAACTGGTCCCTTTTGAAACTTAGCGGCGGTTTAGATGACTATCCCACGCTTGTCCTCTTAAGGCTGTTCGATGGCCTACTCTGCTGAATCCGCCAATACGGTTGATCCCGACTCGTGCGGAGAGCTGCCTTTCATGGTGAGTAGGTTGTCGATTCAACAGATCAACATTGTTTCTGAAGTTCGTTTCAATCCTCGAGTGAACTTGTAAAGCTTATCCTCTTGGCATCGATTGTCCCCGAGCATACTTGGACAGTCGGTGAAATTCGGACTCGTATCTTGAGCTCGATCATGTTTCCCCTGCCTCAATCTGTGGAATTCATCTCGGCGCGCCTCTTTCACAACTTTGTGGAATGTCTTGTTCATTGAACTCGGCCAAGAAATTTCCCCATGTTCTGGCTAACTGGTCCTGTTCCCATCTTCTTTCAACTGCCATCCACCAGTCTCTAGCAGCCGATTCCAAACGAAATACGGCGAGTGTGACTTTCTGCTCATCTGAGTATTGGAGAGCATTGAAGATATTCTCCAATTTCTCTACCCATTCTTCTGCCTTCAAATCATCCGGCTCTCCTAAGAAGGCTGGTGGGTCTAACCGTAGATATTGCTCCAACGTGCGATCATTCGCCTCTCTGGCAGGTTCGGGAGCACGGGGTTGAGGCTCTGCATGTTGCCTCATGAAAACCAGTATTTGTTGTAGGGCCTGTGCGGTCAAGTTGTCTCCTGCCGCAGGTGGAGGAGGCGGTGGTAATTCGGGGGAGGGTACCCGGTCCCTGGGTACGTCATCATCCCCTCGTGGAACGCGGCGAGGTCTCCCATGTCCTCGATGTTCGGCCATTCTGTATCTTGAAGTGTTAGTTGCGATTCAAAAGTAAATGAATATAATAATTATTTGCGTAAAGCAAGTTATATCGTAGGGAAAGTAATGACAAACACAGGACACTGAATAAATAGCAAAAGGCATATCCATTAATGGAAAATTGAATACACCCATAGTACAACAATAGTAACACTGAGTGAAAGATACATCGGAACCAAAGTACAACTGAATCTAATACAATAGAAAGTAAGGTACAACACTGGAATAAGCATCTACAACAACGAAAGTACAAACTGACAATCAAGCTAACTAATCAGTGAGATCGTCATCATCGTCACTCGCAGCTATGTCCATGATCGGGGCCTGGTCAGGCTGAGGTGGAGCCTCGACCTCAGGCCAATCAACGAAATCCAACCACTGCTCGAATCCCTGAGCATCATCAAGTGGAGCAGCCTCAGGTGCCTCAGGCTCTCTGACCTCGACTGGATCCTCCTCAGGATCCTCCTCGGGGTCCTCCTCGGCGTCGGGTACGGGCTCCACCTCGGGTGGTGGCAATGGTTGTGCATTAGTTTGCAAGGCTGACCTCGGCGCAGCGTCTCTACGAGCTAGGGCCGTGTAAGGTCTCTATTACCGTCATCTCCGCTTGATGAGGGTCTCCTTCAAGCGCTCAACGGTGTCGCGAGATAGGCGGGCGTCAATCTCCCATTTCTGGCGGCCGTCACTTGCCCTCTTCATCTTCTCTCGAATGTTATCCAGGCGCTCCTGGATATTCTGTATCTGGTCCTCCTGCGCTCGTATGGTGTTGTCGCGGTCCTTGATGATAGTGGTCAACTCGCTCTTTTCATCTTGGCTCCTCGCCAAGCGCTGTGTCAGGTCTCTATTACGCTGGCGCTCCTCGCATAGCTCTGAGGTCGCTCGATCACTCTCCCGGTGCCAGTGAATCATCAGTGCTCGGTAGTATTCCCGCTCAGCACGGGCATGAAAAACGTCCCACCAAGAAGGTGGCGCCGGCTCCATCCTGATCAAACAAAACTAAGGCGGATCAGACAAAGGTAGAGGAAAGATATGAAGAGAATAAGGAAAGAATGAATAAAGAAAGTCAGTCAAGAATCAACTAAGTCAAGACAAGTATGACTATGGAACCTCAAAATATGTGTTCTAACTTAGTTCAAACATCAATAAGACGGTTCTATGCCAATTTGAAATCGATTTCACACTTAATTGGTCAAGTCGCGGTACTACCCAAAACACAGACCGAGGGTCCTATCCTGGGTCAGCTCGGTGTAAGTTTCCATCTTACTAGCCGAGCTTTGATACCACTCTAACTGTCACGCCCCAAACGGGACGCGACGACGATCCACAACTTAAATACAATAACCAAACAGTCTAGACGAATATCATCGAGAACCGAATGAAACAGGGTCAATAGCAGCGGAATAAAGAACAAGTGCAATTACAACTTACAATCCACAATATCCATAATCCAAATTACATACCCGATATGATCTAAAGAAAACAACTTAAAAGTCAAAGGGTCCTACGCCCTTCAATTACAAACCGGCATGAAAAGAAATACAAGAGTCCAACAACAAACGCAAGAAAGGAGTCCAACAACAACAACAAGAAGTAGTAAATCCAACAAGCGGAGTACAAGGGCTCAATCCGTGGTCGGTTCAGCATCTTCAACGAAGTCCTCATCTAAAGGTTAGAAAACAGGTGGGGATGAGACAGAAATCGCAGTGGATGGGGTGATCGTGTGCAAGTGTGGCTATATATAGTTAATGCGAGAAAACAGTTATATGAAAACGCGTGAGTATGATGCATGAATTCACACACAATCCACAAGCGTCGTGATAATATACTTAAGTAATATACTTATACAGTTCAAGAAAACAGTTCATGGTCACACAAAGCACTATGTGATTCGTAAGCAAAGGTAGATTGCGTACGAAATGTAACGCCAATCCCATGCAAGACAAATAATGGTTGCGTACGGATTTGTAGCGCCAACTAATGCAAAACAAGTAGCGGTTGCGTACAGATTTGTAGCGCCAACCAAACGGGTCCGATAACTCCGGAATCGTGTGGATGAGACAGCGATTCCTTCGTTCTTCCTTGTAACTCCCAGGGGATGGTCAAGGCGGTCACCTTATCGCTCCATAGGCAAAGACAAAACCACAGTGGAGCTTGCAAGGCTCGGATCTGTCATAATCATGATTATACCTCAAGTACTACGACTCGCTTTCCTTGGACACTCCGTCCCTCAGTTGCGGGATTAGGACGATGGGGCCGGAAGAGTGGAATAGCAGCCGAGCTGCCCAGTTTCATCCCCGACGTATCCATTCCGATTGTGAGCTCGACACACCAAGTTGACTCAGGCAGGAAAGTAAATACAAGTACATGCAGTCAACCAGGCAGTCGAGTATTATTGATTCAGGGAAGCAGTTCAGGAAAATTTTTGAAAGTTCACGTGTAGCAATATGGCGTTGGTGGAGTTATTTCGATGAAGTTGTTTATCGGAAGAATAAGCAATCTTCGATATCTTAAAAGATTAGGTGGAACATAAGTCCCGTTATAGATTCAAAACCGCAAGACGATGAAGTCGCCCCGCGATCGGGTATTAATCGGTCGAATCGGTCCGATAGGTCAAGGGTTTTTGAGAAAATAAAATACTTTAATTAAACCTCCAAGTCAAAGGGTCCAGGGCTATTCTAGTAAAAGGGAAAATAATTTGAGTTAGGTCCTTTATAAAAGAAAATTGCAATTTAGCCCCGTTTTGTAAAAACTAATACTTTTGGGGTTAAAAATTGAATAAATAAATATCCCGACCTTGAAAAATTATGAGGTCAGTTCATAAATTCTCCAAATTGTTCAGAGATAAAGGTTTTTAAAGTTTTGAGGTCGAGTTTTTATAAAATTCTCACATTGGCCCCAAATTTGTAAATTTTGTCAATTCGGACCTTAAGTTTAAAATAATCGGAACTCACAAACCGGAAGGGCTTTTAATGTGATTCCAGTTGGAAAATGTCACTAAGGTTAGTAGGATATTGGTAAAAAAGCAGTTTTTAAAAGAAATAAGTGTAGCTCCTTTAACTTTTGAAAATCTCATTTTTGTCCCATTTTGAAATAATTGCCTTTAAGGCTTTTAGGGGTCCAATTGTTATGAAATTTGAACCTTGGGTCCAAAATATAATAAAGTTATAGTTAATTTAGTATTTCCAGGTGCATGGGCTGCATAATTCCTGGAAATTTCATTTGGGTCCTCAAGTTTAGTATTTTACACTTTAGTCCCTCAATTTTAGAATAATTACTTTCCAAGCCCTAAACACTTGGATTTGGAATACATTTATAATATGTCATTCCCAGTACCTTAAGATTAAATATTTCAAATTTTAAAATTTTGGTTTGGTACAGTTTCAAAATTTGCAAAGTAGCCCTTAAACTTTTAAAATTTTACAATCTAGTCCTTGGGCTTTTAAAGGTTGATTTTATTTATCTTAAAACTCTTAAAACTTTATTAAAATATCCAAAAGTCATTTTTGAACCTGAGTACAGTCCCAAATTTCGAAATTTGCAGAGGAGTCCTTTAACTTTCATTTTCTTGCAATTTAGTCCACCAACTTTCCATTTTTACATTTTTAAGTCCAAAATTGAACTTTAATCAATTATGCTCGACTTTTCAAGGTTATAAGTCATCCAAAACATGGATTTCAAAGATCATACACATGCATGTCCAATACATACAAGAATTCATCAAATAGAACATTAAATTGTACATGCATGCACCTAAAATTCAATAAATAGCAATTTGAGCAACTCTTGAGAATTTTCATGATTTGATACATAAGATTGACATGCAATACATAGATTATATATCTCAAGGGCTCATGATCAAAATTCTACATGCATTTTAAATAAAGCACCTAGAAGTTGGAAAGTATTTTTCCACCCACCTTAAAATTGGAAAATTGTGAAATAAAAGGATAAATTTCACAATTTTTGGATGAGGTCACTTAGGTCAGCCCCTAAGTCAAGAAATATCAAAAATTTGGAGTTAGAAAAATGAGAGAAAAATTAAGGAGAAAAAGAAGGAGATAAGAAAATTGGAAAGACTACACTTTACCTTGTGTAGTAGGTGATTTGAAACTAGTTGAAGCTTCAAATGTGGAGATTTTGGTCCAACTCCAAAATCACCTAAGGTCGGCCCCTATTTATCAAAAATGAAAAAGGGGTGTTAAATTTGAAAAAAAATAGAAAGAAGAAGGAAAATACACTAGAGTCCATTATCTTACCTTATAGTCTAAATCTTCAAAATTTCCTTCAAGTCTTGAAATCTTCTTCAAGGTGATGTCAAGCTCTAGTCTTCAAAGTCTTCTAAATGTACCTCCAAAATCTAAAAATTAACTTAAGTCAAGAAGTGAAAGGAGGTAGGTAGATGATATCAAGATAAATTGAAGAACAAAATTCTCACCTTGTAGTAGTAGGTTGATTCGAATTTTTGGATGAAGAAAGAAAGAAGTCTTGAAATTTTCTAAGTGTATAAGAAAGAAGAGGAAGAAAGGTAGAAAGGAGTTGGAAGATTGTTAACAAGAGAGAGAGAGAGTAGTTGGTGAAAATGAACCAAAATTTTTGTCATTTAGGCCATATGGCCGTCCAACATAGAGAGGGGGAAAGAGAAAATTGATCAAGTCTTGAATTTGGTCTCTTGCATGGAGATAACTTGGTAGTCAAAGGTATGGGTCAATTGGAATATTGAGAGGAATAAGAAGAATGTTGGGAAGAATAGAATATGTTGGATAATTTAATAATAAAGAAATTATGTATGACATGATGTGTATAATGTTTGAATTAATGGTATAATTATACACAAGATGACTAATATAAGGTGTAAGTGTACAAGAGTTGGATGATATTTCTACTCCAAAAATCATCACCAATGTCGTCCACTATAGGGGTATTATGGTAATTCCATATTTTTTTTTGTCCCAAATTTGATGATAATAGATGAAATATATCAATCTCCAAAATAATTAGTGATTCCCTTGATCACTTATAAGTCTCATGATCACTTAATCTAAATCAAAATCTTAATTCTATAAGGTAAAGGTCTCTAAAATAAATAGTCTCTTAAAATTCTAAGGTGTCTAATAAATACAAAAATAATAATAATGATCAATCAAGTGATCATAATGTGAAATAGAATTAATAAAGATCATGATCACAAGTAATAATAAAATGAAATAAAATATAATATATATATATATTAATGATAATTACCCGTCAAAGTGACGCGGTAAAATAGTCGATCAAATACATAGACGACAATAAGAATCAATTATATGTTCAGAAAAATCGGGGCTTCACACGTTTTACGTCACCAAGATGATTGTGAACGTGGACATGCAGGAAATATATGATTTTAAGATAAAGTTTGACACTATTAAATTATTTATTATAAAATTATTTAAATTTTTATAAACCTTTTGCATTTACTAACATTGTGACAAATATTATATTCAACATTGTCTTAATTCCATAACAATAGTTAATTGATTTTGTTAATTCCATAACAATAGGTCGGAAGCTTTTGGATTGCTGCCACCATCTTCTCCTTCATTGGAGATTGGTGGTATTTGTCATGCAAAAAATGCCCCAAAAAACTTACACAAGTTGGAGAGAAATTTTATTGTGAAAGTTGCGACAAATTCTCTCATAATGGAAATTTTAGATATTTATTTTCATTTTTTTTGTTACCCATAATTGTCAATAATTTATGTTTATTTTTAGTTTTGAAGGTATAGGATTCAAATTGAAGTTGGTGATGATAGTGGGAATACTTCTCTATTGTGTTGGGATAGACAATGCGAGCTTCTCATTGGAAAACCGTGTGCGGCTTTGAAAGATGAAATAAGTGATGTATGTATATTTTTTTATTAGACACACATGTTTTAAAATTTTGATAATTTTAATTTAAAATATTAATTAATTATTTTAATTTTAATTTAAATCAGAGGGAGGATTGGCAGGACATACCGGATGAATTAGCAGTTTTGTTGATAAAACGGTTCTCTTTAAGGTGCAAGTTAAGGCTAATCAAGTGAAGTTTTTTTCTGGAGCTTTTTCGGTGATGAGGCTAACTACAGATCCTGATTTACTTAATAAATATTCAAATTTAGCCATCGACAGCCAGGTATAATTCTATATCAATGCATTGTTTATTGTCAGTTGTTTCATGACTTCTTAATTAACATTTGATGAATACATATTTCTTTATGGTAGGAATCGGATTTTCTTTCAAAGTTACAGGAAGAGAATAAAGATCAATTAAGGATGAGAACTCTTCAGAAGATGAAGTATGTACGCCTAACAAGTTGGTTAAGAAGATTGATACAGTTGACGAGGGTTCTTCGATCAAACGAAAACTGTTAGAGAAATTTTCTTCATGAAACAACACGAAGATTCCAAAGAAAGAGAAGTTGGAGGCTGCTTTGAATGAGTAGTTTAGGGATTAGTTTTTTGAGTAGATTGCTTATGGTTTTGGAGAGTCGTTTAGTTTTTGTTCGAGTGCATTTTATTTTTAGCTATTTTCTCAAATAAGAATGATGTTTATGGATTTTGGTTGTTATATTTGGCCCAGGAATTTTAGGTCTTTAAAATTAATATAAATGAAAGTTGTCTTTTT
Source organism: Rehmannia glutinosa (assembly GCA_016081115.2). Taxonomy (NCBI): domain Eukaryota; kingdom Viridiplantae; phylum Streptophyta; class Magnoliopsida; order Lamiales; family Orobanchaceae; genus Rehmannia; species Rehmannia glutinosa. Next base: position 14,522 of record JABTTQ020002245.1, read on the forward strand.
TATATTTATTTTGGAATTTTCTGTTTTTTATTTTATTCAATCCAATTACGCTAGGTATGTTTATTATATCATACATATTTTCGATCTTTTTTTTGCAAGAAATATAAAAATAAAAAGCAGAAAACATGTATAACCTGATATAATTAAAATCATGAATTAGACATGTGTCTAACAACTATGAATATCCACAGGAACTTTTTTTTAACCACTTAGTAACAGAACTACATTATGCATTTCATTAGTACTAAATAGATTTGACAGATAATAAGATCCAATTCCGTCCGACAAAACAATTTAAAAGGTACCAATTACTCAATAAAGTCTTGATACAAGTACAAGAGATAAAGTATTTTAATTGAAGACCCCAGCACCAACAGGATTCTACTACACTCATGATGTAGGGTCAAGTGGTTTTTTAGCTAAGGGTCTTCTTAATTGGTAATTGGTAACTTAAATAAAACGAGTGAATACAACAGAATATTAGCAGTTTTTTTAACAAAATTATAATATCAGCAAAAAGTACAAATTAGAATCTGCGAAGGAATGATATGTTATGAAATATGCAAAGAGTCAAAAACATTTTAATTTATTCCATGTTTCTCTAGAACATATTTTCCGCATAATAAGCCAACAGAAATACGTCAAATTTTAGATGTCAATAAACTCAGTTATGTTAATTCTATTTCAGCTCACAAACATCTAAGCATCACAAACATTGATCCGGGAAGATTAAATCCATACATCATATCGTCAAAGTCAAATGCAGTCTTCTATTTCCAATTTGTTTTGGGAAACAATTCATGATACAATAATATACACTTACCTAGAATATAAACAAAATATTATTAATTACCCGTCTAGCTTTGTATCGAGATATATGATTTATATTTTATCTATAATAAAAAAAGATACAAATTTCTTCCACAAATATTTCAATATTAAATCTTTGACATTCTTATTTATTACCAAAAATTCACGATTATCTTTGACTTTCTAATTAATTAAATCAATTTGGATGGCATGTTATATCTTATTGATTCACAATATGAATATATTTTCCATATTTAAGAAAACACAATATGTCTAAGATTCAGTCTACATATTAGCAGTATAAATATGCAAAAACAACATCCATAATCTCACAAAAACCAAAACTCAGACGGACCATAACCCATACATATAAAACCTCCAATCTAAATCATGAAGCAGTTATCAGGATATAAAGTCGTGGGCAATAAGCATAGAAGAGATGCAGATGATGAAAACGGTATGATGTTTTTTATGCTAGAATTTTGTATTAAAAAATTCATTTCAGCATAGATTGACCGTGAAATATAAAATTTTAATGTAATTTTAATTAATGAAATAATAGCATCTACAACTTATATGTATATTCCTTTTTGTGGTTTCATTGTGATGATTTGTTCTTCGTTGTTTAGAGTATGTAGAAATTCATCTGAAAAATAATGTAAAACATTTGTTAGTGATATACATTATAATGAAAAATATAGCATAACTAATATGACAAAGTCATTTTAAGTACTTATCTTTTCATATTTTTGTGATTTATACTTCTACGTTATGTATCTTATGTAACCTGCGAAGAAAAAAAATGCTTCATGATAATCATCCAATATACATAAAAAAGAAACTTAAGGTTAACTGTATTTCATTAGACTTATCTGAAGAACATATTCTTATTCCTTAGGTGTCTTAATCTAGCCTGAAAGAAAATAAAAAAATTCACACCAATATGAACAAGTATAAATCACGCATAAGTTCAAAATAGTGCACCAAATTATCAAAATTATATTTTCAATTAAATATCTAAAATGTCTTATATGTTATTAATTTGGTAATTTACAATATAACTAAATAAATATTTCAAAAAATGTTAATGCTTCGAAAAATAGGATTTATCCATACTATTTTTAAATCACAGGAATTTAAACAAAAAATAGATTTTCGAACTCGAATCAGTATAGAATATCAGACTTTCCGAATTATCCCTCGACAATATTTTGTATTTTAGAAATCAGCCCATACATTGCGTAATAAAATGAATTTTTTTTTACAGAATCTCACAGAATTTGTAAACAACTATATTTTGAGATTTAAAATTATAAAAATGTAAAGAACAGGCATACAACTGTTAATAAAATAATTTTAATAAAATCATTTTTTTTATTTTAGACAAAACACACGATTTTTCTTTTAAGTTTTTACACATTCACTACATCTAGATCTAAAACATAGTTAAACAAAAATCGAATCTCCTTTTAAAAATCTATTTATGTCAAATTACACCAGTTTCTCCAGGTTTTTAAATTTTTTTAGTGCTAATAATAAATAATAGAAAGAATAATAAATTTTACTATATACCTTACTCGGAGAATATGACGGTAGCACCACCTCAGTCGCCGCTTCGTTTTTCCACTGCCATCGACGAAATGCAGAAATATTAAACAGTATACAAAATGATACAAGTTTAAATAAACGATTTGTAACAATAAAAAATAGAGCTGAAGGTGTAGATCTGAGACTTTTTCACAAAATTTTCGGATCTAATTTATAAAACACATAACAAGTAAATTAAAATTAGGAGAAAAACTATATATTTCATAGTGATAACAAAGAAAAAAATAATACATAAAAAAGTATGACTGGGGTTTTTTGAGTCGACGGCTACCCGGAAAAAGTGGATGAATCCTTAAAATGATGCCTCCTCCATCTCAGATGAGATGGAAAAACACAAAAAATATTTTATAGATTTAACAATTTCGTTTGGAAATTTTTTCTGAATCCTAAAAAACTTATATGAACTCATATTCGCTTTAAGAAAAAAAAACAGAATGAAAAACTTATATTAAATCATATTCGCTGTAAGGAAAAGAAAAAACAGAAATGAAAGGTTTCATCGACATATAATTTCGGAAAAAAAATTGAAGTGAAATTTTTGAGAGAGATTTCGGGAATTTTTTTTTCGAACAAACCCATAAATCAAATTTTTGAGAGAAATTTCTAAAAAAAAAATCTCTCAAGAAATAGAGAGGAGCGGCGCAAATGAAATGAGAAAACCCTAAACCAGATGGGTTGGTTTCATCTGGATCGAAGTTTAAAGCTACAAACCCAGAAATCAAATTTGTGTTTTGTTCGAAAAAAAAAATCTAGCAAACATAGAGATGGTGTGTGGCAAAACTGAAATGGTCAAACTTTAAAGGTTTCGTTTCATCTTGATCAAAGATTAAAGCTACAAACCCAAAAATCAAATTTTTTACAGAATTTTCGAAAAGACAATTTCTAGAAGAATGTAGAGAGAGGAGCGGCGGAATGAAGAAATGGCCAAACCCTAACCCAGATGTGTTTTGGTTGCATCTGGATGGAAGGTGTCACGCCCCAAACGCGACGCGACAACGATCAATCACTTAGACAGAAATAAACCATCAGTCTAAACCAATGATACAAAACTCCAAGTGAAATAGAGTCTAATGCAGCGGAATAAAATAAACACAAGTACGAAATACATCTTAAGGTCCGATAATATCCGAATACAATCCATCAAAATATTCGAATTTAAACTTACAGTCCCAACTAAAACAAAATGAAGGAGTTCAACAATAACAAAAGCAAAAGAAAATATCGTTCGATATCAATGATTATAGGAACTAGTACGACAGGCGGAGCACGGGATTCAGTCCGTGGTAGGTTCGACGTCTTCAACATACTACTCATCTAAATTTTAGAAAATAGGAGGGGATGAGACAGAAATCTCAGTGGATGAGGTGATCATGTGCAAGTGTGGCGATATATATAGTTAACGCGAGAAAACAATTGTATGAAAACGCGTGAGGTATGATGCATGATTTCAGACTTAGCCCACAAGCATCGTGATAAATATGTATTAAGTAATATATTTATACAGTTTAAGAAATAGTTCGTGGTCACACAGGCACGATGATTCAAGCAAGACAGGAGGATTGCGTACTGATGTGTAGCGCCAATCCCATGCAAGGCAATTAGTGGTTGCGTACTGAAGTGTAGCGCCAACCCATGCATTACAAGTAGCGGTTGTGTACTGAAGTGTAGCGGCAACCAAACTTTCCGTTCAACTTCGGAATCGTGTGGATCAGACAGCGATTCCTTCGTTCTTCTTTGTAACTCCCCGTTCATGATGGTCCAAGACCTGTCACCTTATCGCTCCATAGTCAAAGACAAAATCCACGTTGGAGCTAGCAAGGCTCGGATTCGCCATAATCATGATTATACCTCAAGTACTACGACTCGCTTCCTTTGGACAAACTCCGTCTCTCAGTTGCGGGATTTGGACGATGGGGCCGGAAGAGTGGAATAGCGGCCGAGCTACCCGGTTCCATCCCCCGACGTATCCATTCCGATTGTGAGCTCGACACACCAAGTTGACTCAGCGAGAAATTAAATACACGTTCGGGTAGTCAACCATGCAGTCGAGTATATTGATTCGGGAAGCAGTTCATGAAAAGTTTTCGAACATTTGCGCAAAGTAATTATGGCGTTGGTGGAGTTATTTGAATGAAGATGATTATCGGGAGGATAAGCAATCTTCGATATCTTGAAAGATTAGGTGAAACATAAGTCCGTTATAGATTCGAAATCGCAAGACGAGGAAGTCGCCCCACAATCGCGTATTAATCGGTCAAGACGATCCGATAAATCAAGGGGTTTTTGAGAAACTAAAATATTTTAATTTAAGAATTGAAGTCAGAGGGTCCAGGGCTGTTTTAGTAAAACTAAAATAATTTGAGTTAGGTCCTTGATAAAAAGAAAATTTATAATTTAGCCCCGTTGTAAAAACCAATACTTTTGGGGTTAAAAATTGAATAAGTAAATATCCCGACCTTGAAAAATTATGAGATCAGTTCCTAAATTCTCCAAATTGTTCAGAGATTCAGGTTTTTGAAGTTTTGAGGTCGAGTGTTTATAAATTCTCATATTGGCCCCAAATTTGTTAAAATTGCCATTTCGGGCTCTAAGTTTAAAATAATTGGAACTCACAAACCGGAAGGGCTTTTAATGTGATTCCAATTGAAAAATGTCACTATGGTAAGTGGTATATTGGAACAAAAGCAATTTTTAAAATAAATAAGTTTAGGTCCTTTAACTTTTGAAAATTTCATTTTTGTCCCATTTTGAAATAATTGCCTTTAAGGCTTTTAGGGGTCCAATTGTAATGGAATTAGAACCTTGGGTCCAAGATATAATTATGTTATAGTTAAATTAGTATTTCCAGGTGCATGGACTGCATAAGTCCTGGAAATTGTATTTTGGTCCTCAAGTATAATCTTTTACAATTTGGTCCCTCAATTTTTATAAAATTACTTTCCAAGCTCTAAACACTTGGATTTATGGAATACACTTAAAATATGTTATTTTCAGTCCCTTAAGAGTTAAAATTTCAAATTTTAAAATTAGGGTCTGGTACAGTTTTGAAATTTGCAAAATAGCCCTTAAACTTCTCAAATTTTACAATCTAGTCCTTGGGCTTTTAAGAGTTGATTTTATTTATCTAAAAACTCTTAAAACTTTATTAAAATGTCAAAACATAATTTTTGAACCTGAGTTCAGTCCCAAAAATCAAAAATTACAGAGGGGTCTCTTAAGTTTTATTTTCTTGCAATTAAGTCCACCAACTTTCCATTTTTGCATTTTAAGTCCAAAAGTTGAAATTTAATCAATTATGCTCGACTTGTCCAGGTTATAAATCATTCAAAACATAGATTTCAAGAGTCATACACATACATATCCTTCTTATACAAAATTTCATCAAGTATAACAATAAAGTGTGCATGTATGCCCTATTTTTCGATAAATCGCATTTTTTTAGCAACACTTGAGAATTTTTCCAACTTGATACAAGAAAATAGCATGCAATACATAATATATATCTCAAGTGCTCAATAACAAAATACTACATGCATATTTTCAATTTAAAATACCTAGAAGTTGAAAGGATTTTTTCACCCACCTTAAAGATCGTTTTGATGGTGAAAATGGGATAAATCTCTCTCGATGAAGGAGTGAATTAGGTCAGCCCCTAAGTCAAGGAATATCAAAAAAATATAGGATTTAGAAGAATGTGGTTAAATGTTTAAGGAAAAGAAGAAGATGGTGAGGAAATTGGAAATACTATACTTACCTTGTGTAGTGAGTAAGTGTTTGTGAAGAAGATGAAGAAATAGGTAGAGAGATGTAGGAGGATTTTTAGAGAGAGAGAAGAAAAAATACAAGACTTAGAAAAATTTGTGTTGGTGAAATGAAGTAAATGGTAGGGGTGAAAGACAAAAAATATTTGCTTTGGTTGGTTAGATGATGAGTTAGGGAATAATTGAGGAAATTAGGGAAGAAAGTAATATTTAGGCAACTTTATTAGGGACAATTGGCCAAAAGCTATGTTTTAGGGGGGAATTTAAAATTTTGTCTTGTTTGACCAATTGGGTGGTTGAAATTGTAGGATTATTCTAAGATGTAGGTTTGTATTAATGGTGTAAAAATACACAAGATGAATACACAAGGTGTACATGTACAAGAGTTGGGAGATATTTCTACACTTAAAATACCATCATGGTCGTCCCTTAAGGGGTATTTTGGTAATTTCATATATATTTTTTTGTCCCAAAATGATGATAATAGATGAATAATATCAATCTCCAAAATAATTAGTGATTTCTTTGATCACTTATAAGTCTCATGATCACTTATTCTAAATCGAATTCTTAATTCTATAAGGTATAAATCTCTAAAATAAATAGTCTCTTAAATTTCTAAGATGACTAATAAATACACAAGTAATAATAATGATGATCAACCAAGTGATCATAAATGTGAAATAAAATTAGTAAATGATTACAATCACAAGTAATAATTAAAAGAATTCAAATACAATTATATTTATCATTAATGTTTACTCGTCAAAGCGACGCGGTAGAATTGTCAAATAGTACAAAGACGATACGTGAAACAAGTACATGTTCGAATAAAAATCGAGGCTTCACAGAAGGCATACGTGTCTAACATCCAAGCACTAGACGATGCATGTGTCCTTTGAATAAACGATCGGCCACGGACATGTGTAATTGTATCAGCCGTTCGATTATGATTGAAATGGGCCAGAAATTGTTCAGTTTGGTTTATTATTATGAGCTTTTCTTAATGGGCTAATTTCTCTTGCAAATTTGTCATAAAAAGATGAACAATATAAGTGGGCTTTTCAATTGAACACTTAAATATTATTGAATTCAAATAAATTTCTTTTTTTGACAAATTCGATTTTTTTAAATATATGAAAAATGATTATAATGAATTAATTGTTAAGATTATAATGAACTATTGTCAAGATTATACTTTAAAATTTGTAGATATCATTAATCATTAATTTTAGTTGGAATATTATAAATTACAATATCTGTTTTAAATGTTTTTCTAAAAATATTAATATTTTTTAATATATTTTTGAGGAAAATTGATTAAATGTATTTCCGTGGAAAATAGATAACATATGAATAACTAAATTTATAAACAAATAATGATTTGTCTATTTTGATATAACTAAATTACAAAACATTATTTTTTGTGCATATTATTACAAATAATATTTTAAAAAGCAAAAAGGTGTTGCTGTCATTTTTTTCGAGAATTTAATGAATAACATTATTTTTATTTTGCTTTTTCTATAATTTATGTTCATTTTTATATACTGGAATTGTATTAAAGTATGTAAACATGTATTGCTATATTTGTCTAATTAAATTAATTTCTTAAATCCTGTATGCATATTAATTTCTTAATTAAAGCATGTGCGCATATTTTTTATTCTATCTTTTTAAAATTTGTGACGGAAAATTTGAGACTATCAGGTCGGCTACCTACCAGAGTTGTTTCTGATATTTCGTCGAGCAAAAATGCTTGCGTACTATCAAGATCCCCGCTTAGTGACATCACAAATGGTAATAGCATTGCAAATCCATCTTCAACCATTATTTCTTAGGTTTCATCGAGAAATAGAACTTATCCTTTTTCGAGCTCCCGACATATTGGCTTCACACAAGGTAGATTTAGCTTATTTTTTTAATTTTGTGAATAATATTATTGAATTTAAATCATAATTCATTTAATTTATTTCAATTTTTTATATATTTGTTTAACAGAAAACATGACACTATCCCAGAAAAGACCTCAGAAGTTACCTAATTGAGTTGTTTCTCAGGATACGCCCAGCGAAATGGTTTATTCCTATTCAAAATCCAGCATTTGTGACATTACAAATGGTATACTTAACGTTTTGTTGTTATAAATAAAATTGTTATATACTTAATGTTTTATTATATTTTCTATATGAAATACTATTTATGTTTATAACAATATATTTCCCCGATAGCCAACACTCAGAATCTAAACAGCAGCTTTTGTCGTGCATCAGTTGGATCGTCGAAGAAGATTTCTAATTTTAAAACGATAATTGATCTCACCATAGACGATCCCATTGAGACAACTATGAATGATAAAGACACTCGATCAAGCCATAGTAATATGGATTCAAACCAACTTTCATCTCAAACCAATGAGATAAATACGGTGATAAACCTTGGTGAGTGTAAATTATATATATATATATATATATATATATATATATATAATTTACGGTGATATAATATCAATTTTGTACAAATACGTTGATATAATATCAATTATGTACAATATATATATATATATATATATTTCTTAAATTAGATTTTGTATTTTATAAAATTTTACTAATTAAAATTTATTTATTAATTTGTAAATTGACAGATTATTGGGAGATCGGTGATTCAACCTATATGTGTCAGTTTTGTGTGGCCATGTTTTGCTACGATGAAAGAATAAATGCTCGAGTTAAATCCAATAACCCGCAATATTGTTTTTGTTGCAGTCATGAGATTATCCAACTTCCTACCTTAAAGCAACCACCTTTTTTGCTTCGAGAATTATTGTTTGGTGATAGTGAAAGAAGCAAACACTTTCAAGATAACATTAGATCTTATAACAGCATGTTTTGTTTCACATCGATGGGAGGTAAGATCGACAACGACATAAACAGAGGTGGTGGACCTACGGTCTTCCGAATGTATGGGCGAACTATCATCTAATTGGTAGTTTATTGTCGCCCTTAAACAGTTCAACTCTGAAATTTGCATAACTTTATATATATGATACTGAAAATGAAGTATCACATGGACTAAATTCTGTCAGGTTTGTTTTATTTTTTTTAAAATATAAATATTGGCTACTATTTTAATATATTTTTGGTCATGCTAATGTTTTTTTATTTATTCAATATTCAATTCTGTAGGCAAGGGAGTGAAATAAATAATCTGCATGAAGATATCTTTGCCGGACTTAAGGAAATGCTTGATGAACATAATATTTTGGTAAAAACATTTAGAATGGCAAGAGAAAAGATTCAAGAATGCAGGCATTTAGATGTTAGATTACGACTTATTGGTAAAAGAGACGCGGATGCCTGAACATATAATTCGCATTCGTGTTCTGAAGTGGCAGCTTTGATTGTTGGTGATTTTGATGAAGCTTTAGGAGATAGAGATATCGTGATCGAGACAAAAACTAGTCTATTGAAGCGGATAAATGAGTTGAATGCTTCTTACTTGGCATTACAGTACCCATTGTTACTGCCTTATGATGAAGATGGTTTCAGAGAAGACATCTCATTCTCATACCTTAAGAAGACAACCGGTACAAGAGGAAGGAAAACAATTAGTGTCCGAGAATTTTTTTCATATCGTATGCATGAAAGGGGAAATGAACATTCTACGATTGTGTCGTCTAGACGATTATTCCAACAGTTTGTTGTTGATGCTTATACGATGGTCGAATCAGCGCGATTGAAATATGTACGTTTGAATCAGAAGAAGTTGCGTGTTGATATGTATTGGGGTCTCGCAGATGTTGTGTTTCGTGGAGACACTGAACCCAACACACAAGGAAGGCGAATTATCTTACCTTCGAGTTTTATCGGGGGTGCTAGATACATGATACAAAACTATCAAGATGCAATGGCCATATGTCGGTGGGCTGGTTATCCTGATTTATTCATTACATTCACCTCAAATCCAAAATGGTCGGAGATTGTTTGCTTTCTTGAGAGTAGAAAACTTAATCCCGAAGACCGTCCAGATATTATTTGCAGAATTTTTAAAGTGAAGCTTGATGCTCTTATCAGGGATCTTCGTCATAACGAAATATTTGGAAAAGTTGTCTCATGTTATAAAAAATTAAGTTGGTTTTTACTATATAACTTTAAATTTTAATTTTATTATTTGGTCAATTCTAATTTATTTTGTTACTTTTTTGTTTTGTGCTTTACAGTGATGTACACCATAGAATTTCAGAAACGTGGATTGCCTGATGCCCACATTCTACTCTTTCTGGCCAAAAAGGCTAAATATCCAAATGCAGAAGATATAGATAAAATCATATCGGTAGAGATACCAGATGAAAGAGATGATCAGTGCTATTATGCTGCTGTTAGAGATTTCATGGTTCATGGTCCGTGTAGCGATGTAAGGAAAGTTCTCCGTTCATGGCTGATGGTCGTTGTACGAAACATTTTCCAAAAACGTTTGTTGACGCTACTTCAATTGATGAAGAAGGTTACCCACGATACTGACATAGAAATAATGGCAGAGTTATTGAGAAAAATGGAATCCCTCCTGACAATAGATTTGTTGTGCCGCATTATCGTCGATTATTATTTAAGTACGGGACTCACCTTAATATAGAATGGTGTAATCAGTCGCAGTCAATAAAATATTTGTTCAAGTATGTTAATAAGGGCCATGATCGTAAGCGCATCATTCTATCAGAGCAGCGGTGATGAAGACACTGGAAAACATGTTAACGAAGTGAGCATGTATTACGATTGTAGATATGTTTCGTCATGTGAGACCGTATGGAGATTATTGGGATACGAGATGTAGTATAAATATCATTCGGTTGAAAGACTAAGTTTCCATCTGGAGAACGTGCAGAGTGTTATTTTTCATGATGACGAAAGGATAGATGGTGTTATTAACAAAAGCACCGTTAGAGAAAGCATGTTTTTTGGCATGGATGGAAGCTAACAAGATTTACCCTGAAGCCAGAGAGTTTACTTATGCAGAAGCTCCTACGAAATTCACATGGAAATCAAACATTAGGAAGTGGGCGCCGAGAAAGGAAGGAAATTCTATAGGGCGTGTGCACTACGTGCCTCCTGGATATGGTGACATGTATTATTTGAGGTGCCTTATAAATGTTGTCCGTGGTGCCACATGTCATAACGATTATAAGAATATTAAAGGTATTCAACACTTTTCTTATCGCGAAGCCTGCTATGCTTTGGGTTTATCAAAAAATGATAGAGAGTACATTGACGGCTTCGTTGTAAACTCATAATATGGGACGAAGCTCCAATGATGAACAAGTATTGCTTTCAGGCAGTGGACAAAATTATACGAGACATTATGAGTGCCACATTACCAGGTAATCCTGACGTCCCATTTGGAGGTAAAACAGTCGTGTTTGGTGGGGACTTCAGACAGATATTGCCGATTGTACCCAAGGGAAACCGGCAGGATATTGTTAATGCCACGATAAATTCATCGTATTTATGGAAAGATCGAAAGGTTCTTAGATTGACGAAAAACATGCGGCTGCAAAGCCTTAGTGAAATAGACGATTATGAAGATTTGAAGAGATTTTCTGAATGGATCGCTAGCGTTGGAGATGGAACAATTGGAGGAGTGAATGATGGTTGTGCCACTATTGATATTCCTGAAGATAATTTGCTCCATTCATCTGGTGATCTAATTTCTACTATTGTCAAAAACACTTATCCAATATTTAAAGATACCACTGATGATCCGACATACTTGAAGGACATAGTTATCTTAGCACTGACCCTGGATGTCGTTGAGTCCATTAATCAGTATATGACTTCCATGTACTCAGCTGAGGGTCATACGTATTTGAGCTCTGATAGCACTTGCAAATCAGATGCAAATGTTGACTTCTTGCATGATCTGCATACACCATAATTCTTAGACGGTATAAGATATTCCGGCGTTCCTAATCACGAACTGCATTTGAACGTTGGGACTCCTGTAATGCTCCTGAGGAACATAGACTATTCTATTGGGTTATGCAACGATACGAGGTTGGTCATTACGAGGGTTAGCACACATGTACTTGAATGTAAAATTCTCACGGGAGCAAATGTCGGTCATAAAGTTTTGATTTTGCAAATGACGCTAACTCCGTCTGATCTCAGAATTCCCTTCAAGTTCCAGCGAAGACATTTTCCTTTGATCTTTTCCTATGCCATGATAATAAACAAAAGCCAAAGGCAGTCTCTCTCGCATGTCGGTCTTTACTTAAAGAATCCAGTTTTCAGTCACGGTCAATTATATGTTGTTGTTTCACGAGTAGCCAATCACAAAGGGTTGAAAATCTTAGTTTGTGCGATGAGACGTCAAATGACGGCCAAACGAATATGTTGTGTACAAAAAAGTTTTCCAAAATTTGTAATATATGTATTTTCATGTTTTATATTACATGTATATTGTGCTTTTCTTAAATTTTATTTTCTGTAGTGCATAACATCCCATGAAACGGGTCAAATACTAGTTTTTAAGAATATACTAAAGTTTTAACAACATAATTATCTCAAAAAATACAACTAAATTGATGAATGATATTCGGCCTTGAATTATAAATGATTCCAAATGTCTTCCATCATATCCTTATAGAGTTCACATAATTTATTACATACCATTTAATAAATATGATAAGATTTTGACACATATAAATACCAAATTCACCTATCATCCATTTAAAATGAAGACACAACTCAAAAGGCAAGCTAATTATTGGATTTAATCTCTCTAAGGAGATGGACCAATCACAAGGCAAATTATTACCCTTTCCATGTAATCGAATATAACATATTTTTAAATATTTCCATTATAACCAGAAACACAAAGCACACAACATAAACAAACCTAAATAATATTTCAGTAGTTGACTTGGTCACCCATGGACTTTAGATATGGAGTATTCAATAGCCCAAATTACTCCACTCCTCCTTTCTGTATCCTCAGAGACATACGAATTTGTCAAAATATATACCAAATTCATGTACACATTTAAAAGAAAGGCCAAATCAATGCAAGTTAATTATAAAATTTGACTTTTCTAAGGTGATGAATTTACCTAAATCAGTTTTGATTAGAAATCCTTATCCAAATATAGCATTGTAAATAAAAAAAATCATCAAATAAACCTGGTTGACCAATTTCACCAATTCAGCCGGAAGTAGCTTAGGCCAGTATTACTCCTTCCTCAATAGAGAATGTTAGAGATATTCAGATATCTTGCCTTCACCGTTGAGTCTCCTCAGTCAGCAATGAATTAAGATTTATGAAAGAGACAACTTTAATTTTTTTCCAACTTATACCCATTGGGTATCCTCAGTCAAGATTGAAGAGTTTCCTAAGGCACGATCTGAATTATTTTGACGTATGTTTAATTCTTTGGCCACCCCTTTGGTCTCCTTGATCCGAATTCTGGAAAAAACAATATGAATTATTTCGAAATAGACGATCTGAATTTGTTCGAGTATGTGCAATTTTTGGCCACCCCTTCAGTCTCCTTTATGTATGGAGAATGATGGTTTGAAGATGAATTCTCGAAAAATTAAAATGAATTATTTTGAAAAAGACAATATTATGTGGTTCCAGACAAATTTTTGGTCACACCTTCAGTCTCCTTTCTGAACAGAGTATGATGGTTTGAAGATGAATTTCGGAAGGACATTCTGAATTTTTGCAAAAATATTTCCAGTCTCCTTTCAGTTTAAGTGTTGGGATTAATCATTCTCTTAAGTCTCTTTGTAATTCAGTGTCCTATCCTTTATCTTCCTCTTTCTATTTTCTTGAGTCTGTTCGTGTACCCTCCAAAATCCATCTATATACAACTTATTAATTTATAATTTATCAGTTGCATTTTTGCTGTTATAATTAAAAGATTGAAGGAGCAGTATAGAATAGATATAGATATAGATATAGATTACAAGAAATGAACATAATGTTTACCAAAAGGCTAGATTGTGTGCCCTACGAACATCAATTTCAATGGGGCTAATTTAATGATAATTATAAAATGAAAAGTTGTGCAGGTCTGCACAAGGGAAATAGACCAAACACTATGGCCTTGTATGGTTGTATTTTCAAAAGTGTTTTTCCACTTTCCAACTATTCCGAATAATGGGTTTATGTTTGTTTTAGGAAATTTTTAGTAGAAACAAAGTCATTTCCAGTTTTTATTTTTTTATGGAAATATTCTTTTGAAAATACAACCAAATAAATTTTCATCCCAAACACGCAAATCTAGGTGAAAATACACTACAATCACGCAATAAATAATGTATCATTTGCTAAAATGATAATTTTTCTATTTTTGGCAAAATTATTCTTTCAGAAGCTCCTACTCAAGCAATAAAATTGAGCCTATACGATAAAAAGAAAAAATGAATGTACTGGTCCAACCCCGCCCTTTACATTATGTACTTTCTTATCATTGGATATGTACTTTGATTTTAAAATTATTCATTGATGACGCCCGAGCCGAGCTAGAAGAAATTAATCCACGCAATTAGCCCAGCACACATCCGAGTGGGGGGGGGCCTACATGTGACGTCAGTAACGGTGCTCGGTGACGTGTCATGAATTAGGCTCGCCCGCTACCAAGCCCAACCACAGCATGGTTGCCGAGCCCCGACCCCCGAGCCCAAATTTCGGCGGGAAACGCATGCGCGACAGATTCATAAAAATAACCATTTGCCCATGCTTAGTGCTTTATTGGTATCAGAAACCGCCACGTGTCAGAAAGTTATTAAGAGGAGTCACCAAGTGGCAAGACTTGGCTGACATGCACGATTAGAAGGGGACATGTGTCCTTTTCAAATTATTTTACTGATTAGTGACTGATTAGTGCAAAGATGACTGTTGAAAAATCATTTACGAAAGGGGTATAAAAGGCCTCAATTAAGGAAAAAGAAAGGAAGGAAAAAACATAGAAAAAGCACCAGAAAACGTGTTATTATAAGCAAGACCGATCCCGATAGTCCGGCTCGGCATTGTATCACAAAAGGCAGAATTAGCCATAAATAAACACACATTACGCACGCTTGTATTTCCACGTGTTAAATTTATTACATATTTTGCTTGTTGACCAAAACGCACGTCAACAAATTGCGCCCAGAAGAAGGGGCCCGTATTGGTCGATCGAGTTCAGGCAAAAGCAAGTTTAGTGAAAACCACGTAAAGTTCAACGTTTATCCTTTTCGTAATAGACAAAATGAGTCAACAGTCGAGAAATGCTCGTTTGATTAAGAACAACACCCTAACAACCAAAACTGGGACTACTAATGGTCAAAATATGCTCCAGACGAGAGAAGCAAGGAGCACTACTTTATTTCCTTTCGCTCAGCTAATTGCTAACCCAACTTTTGTACAGCAAATGAACCAACTCATATCACAAACTCTCGCTACCACAAACTCTCAAGCACCTCCTCCACTTCTTGTAAATACTAACCCACTCAATCCACAACTAAATGTTAATATCAATCCTCAAGTCCCCGGGCTTCCTCATAATGAAGGCCAAGAGGCTAGTTCAGCTAATGAACAGCGTGTCCGTCGTGATAGAAGGCGGTCGCGAGAAGATGAGGAAAGGCAAAGTCATGTAGCGGAGTCACTACCGGAGCCAACACGACATCGCCATGCCCACTCAGTGTTCGCCGGACGACTGGGAGTTGATCCTTTACGCCCAGCTCGATCGATAAGTTCCCGACTCTGGTTTCCGGATGAGCGGGAACCATTTAGGGTCAACCAGATCCAGGGCCCTAGCATATGGCAGGAACAGGATGTAGAAATTCAATGCCTTCGCCGTCGTTTGAATGAATTGGAGGGCGGTCCAGAAGGCGAAACAGTCTCGGAGACCGCCCCAAGCGATGAACCAACCAGTTGTTATGTCACCATTCTCCCCTGGTATCCTGGCGACCCCGTTACCACCAAAGTTGAAAATCCCCCAAGTCGGTCTATACAATGGGGAAACCGACCCGACCACTCACATCCATAAGTACTTAGCATGGATGGAACTGTATAGCCCTAGTGATGCCATTCTCTGCAGGGCTTTCCCATTGACATTGGGCGACCGAGCCCAACGCTGGTTTAGGACCCTACCACAGGGGTCCATTCGGGCATGGGGGGATCTTGTCTCCGCCTTTACGACGCATTTCCTGACTTCCAAGGTCCGAGTCGCACCAAAGGACTACCTTGTGAACATCAGACAAGGGAAGGATGAGCCCCTGAAAAGCTATATTTCTCGATTCAATAAGCAAGTTCGAGAGATGGAGCCGGTATCGGATGACGCCATTTTAATTACAGCCATGGCTGGCCTTGCCCCCGAGACTTGGTTCAACTATTCTATCCACGAATCGGGGGCGACCTCGTACCAAGAATTCCTGGTCCGCGCGGAACGCCATATTTGCGCAGAAGAAGCCATGGCCAGTCACCGCCCCGAGCACCGGCCAGGGGGCGCGAAAAAGGATGGAAGGAAGGAATTAGCAATTGGGCCAGGGTCGGGATTCAGACCATTCTCGGAAAACCCGACCACCGGATTTAAGGCTCGCCAGGAAGCGCGAGCCGAAGTTGTCGCACTGAGGAGTACTCTGACCCACACTCTATCAGCCATATGGAATGAAGTACAGACCATTCACGTCGATACTGTGCCTATCATAAGTCAATAGGTCACGATACCGATCAGTGCCGAGATCTAATAAGAGAAATTATGCGTATTGTTCGGCAAGGCGGTCTCAAAAGATACGTTCATGAACTACCGCCCCCACCTAAGACCGACTCGAGTGTCAACCCGGAGCGCATAACCAATCCATCTCTCCGCCGCCACCACCGCCGAGAATCGGGGTAGGGAGATCCTCATGATGTCGAGTGTGAATCGAATCAACACTAACACACCAAGATAGCCGCTCCAACAAGAAAAAGAAAGGCGATGTCAGGCCGCCCACGCCGAAAGGCAAGTTCGGGTGGCGGAAATCAAGGAAGGCCAACCCCGGTCGCTTTGTGTTCTCGGGACGTGGATGTCGACCAGGTGGTCCACCTCATTCGACCCCCCTGGTCATTCGCACCGATTTTGGGTATTCGATTCATAGAATTTTGATCGACTCGGAAGCTACTTATCGGTCATTTACGTCCGAGCCTTTGAAGATTGAGCGTGGGCGATAGCTATATCCCGTCCATGCAACGGCGATTGCGGGATTTGGTGGAGGAAGAATAATTCCGCTCGGGGAAGTTGACTTGCCCATCCAAATGGGACAAGTGGTCGCATAAACAGACCGTCATGACAACATTTAAAATAATCAATGCCGATTCGAGTACAATGCCATTATTGGAAGGCCATTGCTTTATCATATAAGCGGCCGTTTCAATATATCATTTTGTATAAAATTCCCAACATCCGATGGCGAGGTCATACATAAGGGAATCGGAGGAGTCACGAGAATGCTCTCTCAAACTCCGCGGTGGAGATTAATGTGATGGAACGAGGAGAAACCGGTGGGACCACGCAGGCGATCCCCGGACAAAATAGGAGCCCGAGCGGGAGGTGGTGATTGTTCGGGAGGATAATCCGGTCGTCGACCGGGAAGGAACCGATGATGGAAGAACAAGGAAGGAGGATAGAGCGAGAGATGTACCGATAATGAAAGGCAGCGTGCAAAGAACGAGCGGCCCATGAAGATGGATTGCCCTGTAGAAAAAAAAGAAGGCGAGCAAGAAAAGAAAACGGGCGGAACGTAGAAAGGTTGATACAATCAACGTCGGAAGGCCAAACGAGGGTCGCCAATTACGTATTGGCCATGACCTCCCGAGAACCATATCGAACCGAGCCGATTGAGTTTTGGGAAATAATCTCGGCGTCTTCGCATGGACTCATGCGAGACATGCCCGGAATTGACCCTAAGCATGCATGCCACCGCCTTAACATTGATCTAATGTTCCACCTTTGATTATCGAGAAAAAGCGCAAATCTTCGGCCCCGATGACAAGCCGCTTTCGAGGCGAGGTTAACAAGTTGCTAGATAATCAATTTATCAGGGAAGCCCTCTATCCCGATGGGTTGCCAATCTGTTTTGGTAAAGAAAAGCAATGGCGATGGCGCGCGTGCGTGGATTTCACCTAAATAAGGCATGCCCTAAGGACGATTATCCATTCCGAATATTGACTATATGGTAGATGCCACGGCGGGACACGAGTTAATGAGCTTCATGGATGCATACTCGGGTTACAACCAAATACGAATGCACCCAGATGATGAAGAAAATACATCATTTTTTTCTGCTCGTGGAATTTACAGTTATAAGATGATGCCCTTCGGGTTGAAGAATGCTGGCGCGACCTACCAAAGGTTAGTAAATAAGATGTTTGAGAAAATGATAGGTCGTACTATGGAAGTCTATGTAGATGACATGCTGGTGAGATCACTGTATATATCTGATCATCTCAATGATCTTAATAAAATGTCTGTTGTGTTGAAAGAGTATAAGATGATGTTAAACCCGAGAAAATGTACGTTTGGGGTCGGCTCGGGTAAATTCTTGGGGTACATGGTCAGCCAGAGAGGAATCGAAGCTAACCCCGACAAAATAAAGGCCATCATCGATCTTGAACCCCCGAACTCAGTAAAAAGGGTACAAAGCCTGACGGGCCGATTGGCCGCCCTTAACCGATTTGTTTCACGGTCCACAGACAAATGTAAACCTTTCTTTGAAATCATAAAAAAGAATAAGAATTTTGAGTGGACCGAACAAGCACAGGCTGCCTTTGAATCCCTCAAACAACACCTCTCTTCAATTCCTATATTGCAAAAACCTACCCAAGGGGAGAACTTGTATTTATACCTGGCGGTATCCAAATACGCCATCAGCTCGGTGCTAATCAGGCTAGATGGTTCTATTCAACAGCCAGTCTATTACACCAATCAAGCGCTACATGACGCCGAACTCCGCTATCCGCCAATGGAAAAATTGACTTATTCATTAATCACTGCGGCACGAAAGCTTCGTCCATATTTTCTAGAGCACAATATTATAGTCTTGACGAACTACCCACTGAAGCAGGTATTACACCAACCCAACACTTCTGGTCGGATGATCAAATGGTCCGTTGAGCTCAGTCAATTTGATATTCTATATGAACCGCGCATAGCAATAAAAGGACAGGCTTTAGCCGACTTTGTGGCCGAATTCACACCTTCCATACAATTAGAAGTTATGGAAGACCAGGAATGGAAGTTGTTCGTTGATGGCTCCTCCACCGCAGGCCGAGCAGGGGGCGGAATCGTGATAATCGATCCAAATCAAAAATGCTACTGTTCGACCTTGCGATTTCAGTTCCC
Source organism: Rehmannia glutinosa (assembly GCA_016081115.2). NCBI lineage: Eukaryota > Viridiplantae > Streptophyta > Magnoliopsida > Lamiales > Orobanchaceae > Rehmannia > Rehmannia glutinosa. The sequence goes on from JABTTQ020002245.1 coordinate 34,061, forward strand.
CGCAATGAACAACAAAGCTGAATACGAAGCACTTCTGGCGGGTTTGGATATGGCATCTTCTATGGGCCTAAACATTCTTTGGTGCACAAAGTGATTCTTAGCTGGTCGTTCATCAAATCAACGGTGAGTACGAAGCAAAAGAGCATAAAATCGCACAATATTTGGACTTAGTTAGGAAGAAATTGTTTCACTTTAAGACAAAAGTCCTACATGTGCCCTGAGCCGAGAACATGCAAGCAGATGCCTTAGCTCGGCTCGGTTCCAGCCCAGGGACAGATGCCATTGCGGATGTCACTGTTACACAATTGTCCGCCCCGTCACTTGGTGCAAAGAAGATACATGCCACCGAGGCCACCGAGCAGACCTGGATGACTCCGATCATTCAGTATTTAAAAGGAGGAGTTCAACCTGAAAACAAAGCCAAGGCCAGGACACTACGAACCCGAGCGGCTCGGTTCACAATAGTAGACGCCGTCCTATATAAACGAGGATATTCCGTCCCACTCCTTCGATGCCTGTCCGAGACAGCTTGATTATGCACCGAGAGGTTCACGAGGGAATATGCGGAAACCACGTCGGGGCGGACATTAGCTTATAAATTAATACGGCAAGGATACTACTGGCCGTCCCTAAAAAAGGATGCAACCGACCTCGTCAAAAGATGCGAGAGGTGCCAAAGATTCGCACCACAGGTCAGGTATCATCCTGAGCAACTTACCTCCGTATTTAGCCCTTGCCCGTTTGCCAAATGGGGAATGGACCTCATCGGACCACTCCCCACTAGCAAAGGGGGCGTCAAGTATGCCATTGTGGTGGTGGATTATTTCACAAAATGGGCCGAGGCGGGCCTGCAGCGAAAATAGATGAGGAAAAGATCGTTGGTTTTGTATGGAAGTCCATTATCTGCAGATTTGGGATACCGCGATTCGATTGTTACGGACAATGGGAAACAATTCGATAGCAGAAGGTTTCGAAATTTTGTGAAGGTTTCCACATCAAAAACCATTTCTCGACTCCATATCATCCCGATCAAATGGACGAGGTTGAGGCCGTTAATAAAATACTCAAGTATACCTTGAAGGCAAGATTGGAGGAGTCTAAAGGTAATTGTCCTGAAGAACTCCCCGGGGCACTGTGGTCGTACAGAATGACGCATCGAGCGGCCACGGGAGGAACACCTTTTTCTTTGACTTATGGAACCGAGACGGTCATTCTGTAGAGATTGGAGCCCCCCTACCTTGAATTGCAAACTTTTCTCGAGGATAGCAATGAGGCCGTAACTCAAGCTCGAGTAGCCGCTGGATCCTTTCGAAGAAAAAGGAGGTAGTCTTTGAGGTGAAAAACGTTGTGTATAAGCAAAGGAGTGAGAGATACTATAATTCAAAAGTAAAGGAAAGGAGATTTCAGGTCGGCGATCTTGTGTTGAAAAAGATAAGGGTGTTGAGCCCGACCCATTGAAGCCAACCACGGGAGGCCCATTTCGGTCGACAACGTCTTATACGGTGGGCGACGAGCTAGAATATTTGAGTGGAGAAAAATTTATACATCCATGGAATGTAGCATACCCGAAAAGGTACTATCAATAAAGACCTCGGTTTACGATCCGGATAAGATTCCAGGGAATTATCCTTTCATCTGATATTCTGTGAGCTCTCTAAAGGGGGAGGAAATTTTTACTCACCTCGGCTCTGTGCTGAGCACAGCAGAAATTGCCTCAGCTGAAAAAGCTGAATGCCGACAAGTCGTCTCGAGTACGTCCCGAGCACAGAACAAAGACTTGGTTATGCACCGAGCACGGAACAAAGACTTGGTTATGTACCATGCACAAAATAAAGACTTGGTTATGTACCAAGCACAAAATGAAGACTTGGTTACGCACCGAGCACAAAACAAAGACTTGGTTATGTACCAAGCACAAAACAAAGATTTGGTTACGCACCGAGCACAAAACAAAGACTCGATGTACACACCGAGCATAAAATGAAGACTTGGTTACGCACCAAGCACAAAACAAAGGATTGGTTACGCACCAAGCACAAAACAAAGACTTGGTTACGCACCGAGCACGAAACAAAGATTTGGTTACGCACCAAGCACAAAACAAAGACTCGGTGTACACACCGAGCAAAAAATGAAGACTTGGTCTATACACCAAGCACAAAATAAAGACCAGGTTCATATACCGAGCACGAGAGTCAATTAAAACGGGTAGTATCCTATTCAGGAGCACTGGGAACCGAGCCCCGTACTTGGGAGTATAAAAGGAAAAAGAGGACAGGCAACAATCTTACAAAAAGGAGAAGAGCCTAGCGTATACAAAAAGTTTAAAACACATACACAGGTGATAGAAATAAAAGTTCATTTCTACTTCAAAAGTATTTACACAGGGAGGGGCCGGAGCCCATTACATCCCAAGGCACGAAGCCAAGTAATCTACCTACGAATACATATGAAAGCTTGTAAATGAAAAGGGGCAAACAACACCAAGACTAAGACGGGGGCGGAGTTTCAACAGCACCACTGGAGGCAACTTCTTCTGCGTCCGGAGGAGGTGAGCCCTGAACATTGGGGGCCTCGGCAAAGTTCGGGCGAAGAGCATCGAGATCAGCCTCTAGGAGGGCCAGATCTTCCTCAAGCTGAGCAACAGTCCGCCCGGCCTTAACCGAATCAAGGATTTCTTTGAGGCTGGTTGCGTGGCCGCAGGTTAACATAAATACATACTCCTCAGAGTCCTTATAAGCTTCGACGGCTTGTACACGAGCTTCCCCAACCTGTCTACGGGTAGCCTCTTCAGCCTCTTTGCGCACATCGGCTAGACGTCTTTCCATTTCTCCAGCTCGGCAACTTTAGCCCGGAATTCCTCTTCGGCCTTGCGGGCCTGATCCCGCTCTATCTCGGCCCTCGCAGTGGCTTCCTTCTCAAAGTTGGCCTGAGCCATGGCATCATCTGCCTGGGTCTTCAGAGACTCTTGTACCCCTTGGAGAGTAACGTAAGCCTCTTGCAGGTTGCCATGCCGCCTTTCCAGATCAGCATATTTCTTCTCCAGCTCGCGGGTTCCCCCAATCGCGTGCCACGGGAGCCCAATAATGCGCCCAGACACTCCCATGGCGTACTGAATCTGCTCCTCCCAGCCAGTTTCCGAGCAAAATTGCTCAATGCCTTTTGTCCAGGCACGAGCTGGGACATTCATTGCGGCCCGACCCGCCTCCGGCAAAACTCTCGACTGCTCCTCCATCGGTGTGGCGCACCGGACGAACTCCACGAACCACCGAGGGCGTATCCCACTCATTCCTCGCAAGACTCGCCCCTCACTTCGCTCGGAGGGATAAAGTGACCCTCGCGGCCAAGGTCGTCGAGAAGGTCCATGGGATGACCCCCTGTGGGTGCGTCCGGATACCGGTCTTTGTCGACCAACCCCGATGCCTCGCCGGGCTCTTCGATCACAATCCTTCTCTTCGCTTTGGAGGGGGTTCCACGCCTCAGGCACCCCATCGCCGGGGCGTTTGCGCCCGGATATCGCTCCGAGCCGCTCCGTATCATGGCCGGGTCCGCAATCGCCCGAGTCCAACGCGGCCGTGTTCTCACGTATTTGTGAAGGCTTGCCGCAAGTCTAAGCCACGCCCTACAAAAAGTAACCACCGTTAAAAGATCAAAAGAACACGAAGAACATTTCAAAAGAAAGAGAAAATATAAAATACTAAGTACATTTACCTCGGACGGCACAAGCGCCAGCGATTCCGAGTCCGCGTTGCCAGCGAGTACGCACGATCGCCACGGGGCCACTACGGAGATGGCCACTCATTCCGTTCGCGGCCAGTTGCCCCCCGGAGGAAGGTGGGGTTGTACTTGATCCCGGAGGACTCGTTGAGGCCCTCTTCTAGCCTCCTCCTCCGCTCCGCCTCCCAGGCCCGAGCCGCCCCCGGCCTCGGTGGCGGACAGAGAGCGAGCCTCAAGCCTGGCCTGCGGCAAAGTTGGCCTCAGTGGCCAACCTCTCAATCCGCCTATCCCTGATGCCCCTGACCTGGATATTCTCCAGCCTTCGGATAAAGGTGGCCAACAGAGGCCCTTTTGATGCTCGGTTCTCTATAAAGGTAAAAAGACGAAAAAAGAAGCAAAGTCAATCACATAAAAGGAAACAATAACAACTAAAGCAGAGAAAGGAGAAAAGATAGATTTACTGTAACCAAAAACGAAATTTGAAGGAGGATGAAGGACAGTTTCCCTTGCTCCATCCTTCACGTGAGCTTGCCACTCGCCGCTCACCCAGAGCCACTTTTCTTTCCACTCCTTCAAAGATGAAGGGAGACCTTCCACTAGGTCGTCCGGATACCCCAGTTGGCTCTGTACGTAATACCACCCGGACGGCTGACCCCAGGATGAAGGAGTCGCTCGCCAGACAAAAAGTTCGTTCATCTCTTTGAACTTGGGGCGAGGGTATTTTTCTAAGTGGAACATCACCAAGAGGCCGATGATCCTACCCCAAGAAATAGGGTGCACTTGGGTCAAATGCATACCCCACTTGCAAAACCACCACGTGAGGAAAACCGGCAGTGGAAATCGCAACCCATATAGGAGGCTGGTGACATGTATGGCCACGCAACCCGCTGGCGGGTACTGAGGAACCTCCGTGCCATCCGGTACCCAAAAATTGATGCCACTCGGAATACGGTACCTCCGTTGGAGCTCTCCCATCTCCCGGATCATCAGCATGCTAGGGATGTCGTTTATATCACACTGCATCCACCGATGCTCTACACGAAGGCGAGGGCCTCCTCCTCGCCGGCCGTCGCCATTACGATGGCCCATGGGCACTTGAGGCCTCTCCGGCCTCGAATCTCCAGAGGGTTCGTCTACCCGCTCCACGTTATCACGCTCCAACTCCGATGGATTCATATCCTCTTCTTCCTGCTGATACTGCCGAAGATCAGCACTCGTGGATCCTTCGTTAGAATTCTCTCGTGCCAGTCCGGGCTGATACACCGTGCCTTCTCGAAAAACAGTCACTGGCGCCGGATTAAAAATAGTGTGCGTCTGCTCTAAAGATGTTCCGCCTTGAGGAGAGGAATTTGGAGAAGAGATCTGAATGATGCTCGGTCTATAAGGTGGAGATGGCCGTGCTGGGGAGAAATAAACAGAAGGTTCAGAGGGAGGATCCTCGATTTCAACCTCTACGCTATAGCTACGGCTTCTACTATCCTCGAAAGAAGACATTTTATAGGTAAAAGGAGAGTATTTCGAAAAAATACCTAAGTTTGAAGTCTCGAACTTTGGAAGCCGACCCGAAATTTCTGCTCGGTCTTAGTCAGTCTAGCTCAAAGGATAATGGATGCTAAAGTGAATAATGGAGGGAAAAGAGGTATTTATAGATGGAGTTCCCTCGATAAACGAAACGTTTATCCGAAAAGACGCGTCTTTTTAGCCTCAAAAGCCGTTGAAAATGTCAGAAAACGTCACGTCCCCACGCCCGCTGACAGAACTGATGCGCCTTTTCAAATTCCTGCGCAAGATTGGTCCAACCACAAGAGGCCACGTGTCTGTCATTATGGAACCACAATTAATGCGCCGCTACATACATTAACCACTACGCGACATATGTCAGGAATGAACAAACCTTTGAAAATTCCGTTTCCTCATTAAATGTTTATCATTAGCATTGAAGTTTAACTCCGACTTCAGAAATTCTTCTCTCGGATTTAAACTTGGGGGCCTTTGATGACGCCCGAGCCGAGCTGGAAGAAATTAATCCACACAATTAGCCCAGCACACATCCGAGTGGGGGCCTGGTGTGACGTCGATATGATTGCCGTGACGCGCGTCATGAATTAGGCTCGCCCGCCACGAGCCCAACCACGCATGGCTGCGAGCCCCGACCCCGAGCCCAAATTTGGCGGGGAAACGCATGCGCGATGACAGATTCATAAAAATAACCATTTGCCCATGCTTGCCCATGCTTAGTGCTTTATTGGTATCGTAAAACCGCCACGTGTCGAAAGTTATTAAGAGGAGTCACCAAGTGGCAAGACTTGGTGACATGCACGATTAGAAGGGGACATGTGTCCTTTTCAAATTATTTTCTTGATTAGTGCAAAGATGATCGTTGAAAAATCACTTACGAAAAGGGGTATAAAAGGCCTCAATTAAGGAAAAAGAAAGGAAGGAAAAAACATAGAAAAAGCACGTAAAAACGTGTTATTATAAGCAAGACCGACCCGATAGTCCGCTCGGCATTGTATCACAAAAGGCGAGAATTAACCATAAATAAACACACGTTACGCACGCTTGTATTTCCACGTGTTAAATTTATTATATATTTTGCTTGTTGACCAAAAAATGCACGTCAACATTCATTGAACAAATTAATTAGCTTTTGATACTTTATGTGCGACATATTATATGACTTACGAGTTCCCTCAAAAAAGAAAAAATCTATCATCCAAAATAATGATATAATTCCACTACAATATTTTGTTGGGATATAAAACAAGTAAAATAACTTCAACAATGGTGGCTGATATTTTTGGTCCCTATCTCCTTTGTTGACGGAGGAAAGGTTTTGCAAACATTATGTCATTCTTCTCTATAAATAGAGGGGATCATGAGTTCAGCAAGAAGACATGGCAAGCAAGTGATGAGCTTCACCATCCAACCAGGTATGGAGAGAAAAATGAGTATACACATCTGGTGAGATCAATTTGGGTGATTCAAATTGTGATAGATGCGGGGAAATACTCCGAGTATTTTCTTTTCCCAAATTCTTCCGACAAATCATCGATAGTTTTTAAATTTACCGTCATAAAATACTGCAGTGATTTACCAACAGTTTTAGATTCTATAGGTAAATATTTACCTACAATATATAAATTACCTACAAGGATTTTACCTACACTTTACAATTATTTTAATACTTACCTATAAATTTTTCAGCCGGTAAATTAATTTTTTCGTGTAGTGCTTATGAGATTTGTATTCTTTTACATATACCCCTTTCAATAGGTGTAATATGTAAAATGGAAACAAATATCAAGAAAATACTTGTAATGTTAAAGATAACTTGATTGTTTTTTAAATTGGTTGAATGTTAAAAGTCGTGTTTGTTGTAATTTACCTTTTTTAGTTTTTGAAACATCAACAAATAATGTATCATTTGCTAAAATGATAATTTTTCTATTTTTGAGCAAAATTATACTTTCAGAAGCTCCTACTCACGCAATAAAATTGAGCCTATACGATAAAAAGAAAACATAAATGTAGTGGTTCAACCCCGCCCTTTATATTACTTTCTTATCATTGGATATGTACTTTGATTTTAAAATTATTCATTGAACAAATTAATTAGCTTTTGATACTTTATGTGCGACAAATTATATGACTGACCGTTCCCTAAAAAAAGAAAAAACAACCATCATCCAAAATAATGATATAACACTGCAATAATTTTTAATATTTTTTTGGGATATAAAACAAGGAAAATAATTTCAACAATGGTGGCTATATATTTTTGGTCCCTAGCTCCTTTGTTGACGGAGGAAAGGTTTTGCAAACAAATTTGTAAAACTGTCTCTCACTAATTAGCTATGTTGCTCTCGGGTCTGATACTTAAAAATGTTTAGGATTCAATTTTTTCTTTGAATGATCAACTACATCAATTACATGCCTATTTAATTATAGGCCTAAACGCATAGTAAATAATTCACACCTAATAATGCACTAAGTAATATTTGCGTTTGTTGAGATTAATTCTAAACCATTCATTTTGTGTGGATTTATTGAAGTTTGTCCCACTCCAATATTTGTGTTGCTGGAAGATTCGAGCACAATTACAAATTAAATTTTAACAGCAATCGATTAAAAAAAATGAAAAATCATGCTACGGATTTTGCTCCATTCGTTACTCCAATTTTGCTTTATATGAATTGATTTTTGAAAACAATCTCGCTGCTACATTTTCGTTCTTTTTTTTTTCATCCGATTTTTGTCCGTTCACACAGATCTTGTATTTTAAAACTTTGATGTATTTATTTGTAAAAAAATATGAAGTGATTTTTTGAAAATATTTTAGACAGATCAACATTTTTGCAAAACCTTTGTTTTTTCATAATTTTTTGTTTTTCCTTCCGTTTAATGGATTGCGTAAGGCCAGCCTTTTTTTATAGATATTTATATATATAGATTTATATTTTCTTCAAATAGGTTAATATTCATATCCGAGTAGTATAATTTTTTTTTATGATTTTGCTTGTAACAAATATTGACTGACTGGATAGGTTGAATCTGGAATAATTTTTTTGGTGTTGATATACGCGTTCTCATATTTTATTTTATTTTTTCCATGTAATACTTCATATTCGATACTTTCTTGTTCTTCATAGATAAATACTTTTAGGATTTCATCTAACAATATTCTACAAAATATTTTGACTAAGGATGACAACGGAACGGATCTGGGATGGGTTTGGCCAAATCCAAGACCCGTCTCCCAATGAAAATCATGGACCCGGACCCACCCCGCCCCTTGCCTCGCCGCCTTGGGACCCGCCCGCCTTGGGCCCATGACGTGGCGGGTTGGATCCGCCGAACCCGCTGAAATTTAAAACACACGTCCCTGCCAGTTTTTTAAATAATAATTTGCGCTGAGGCAATTATTGACAGCCTCTGTAGGACTTCTAAATTTCATTAAGCCACCCAACAACCTTCTGCTTCAGAAAGATTCAGAATATAGAAAAAGCATTGCAGGTTCACATATTAATACATGTCAACTAGTCTTACAAATGGCCAATAAGCCTGACGGCGGAAATTTGAGAAGTAGCCTAATTGCACGAGTTCAGTAATATTTGCGAAAAAAATTGAAGATTTAATAGTCAACTCTATGACTCAATTACTCAAAGACGGAGTCGGCTAGACTAGATTAAGAAAAATATATATCCTGACTATAATTAATTGTATACGGGGCGGTTTCGGAGCGGGTCCATACGGACTCGTTAACCGTCCCGGACCCGGCGGATTTTCTTAAAACGGGTCCAAGACCGCCCCGAATCCGTTTGGCCGGGTTTGAACCCGCCTCAAACGGGGCAAGTTTAATGTGAAGCTGGCATCTTAAAGTTAAGGAAAAACTCAGAAACTTTTTGTGGAGATGCTGCTCGGGTATTTTGCCTACAAATTGCAAACTTATCAAAAAAGGTGTTGAGTTGGATCCTCTTTGTCAGTTCTGTGGTGAAAGTGATGAAACATTGGAGCACATCCTTTTTTCCTGTCCCAGAGCCCTGCTGGTTTGGAAATTGGCCCCATTGAATTGGGATGGTTTAGGTAAAAAATCTGAAAACTTCTGTGAATGGTGGTCTTCTATTTGCAAGCTTGAGGTGAATTGTTTGAACAATGATAGGATCCAATTGACCACCTATCTCCTTTGGTGGCTTTGGAAAACTAGAAACTCGTGGGTCTTTCAAAAAAAAATGGAGGTCTGAGAAATTTGTTGTTGATATGGCAGTGCTCGAATGGTCCGAATTCAAAACTGCCAGAGGAAGGCGTGATGATTAGCTCGTTTTTTGGTTTGCTGAAGCTGCTTAGTAGGATGGTCTCCACTATCAGTGCTGGCTTCTTTGGCTCCCTTTCTTCTGCTTTTCACCTTGTGTTGTGGTCTTCATCTTGATCTAGGGAGCTTCTCCAGTTGATGCGTGGGTGATGATTAGCTCTGGCTCGTTTGTTTCCCATGGCTTCTTCAGCTTTGTTGATGATTTGGTTATTCACTGAATTAGCTTATAACCTCACTCATCAGCTTATGCTCTTTTATTTGCTTTTTAGTTGTTGTTCTGTTTTTTTTCCTTTGGTGCTTATGTTGCACTTTGTTAGGCCATCGAATGTTTTGATGGTTCTCCTGATTTTACTTGAACTTTTCCAGTTGTGTTCAAGAAAATCTCCAACCAGTTGGTTGACCCTTGTACGTTGTGATTGAGTTTTTATATAATGTGCTTTCGTTTCGAAAAAAAATCCTTAAGATTATTGGAAAATTTGGTTAAGTTCAAAAAATTGAAGGAAAACAAAAAGATTAATTACTGAGCCGTGCGAAGTTTAGCACTGTCTTTAAGGATTTATTTTGATAATCCCCAGGATTCAACAGGAAAAGAACGACAAAAGAATATAAAAGTAACCCAACAGTAGAAAAGAGAAGAGAATGAGAAGTCATCTGATGTTCGTATTCTTCTAACCAACAGGGTTTTATTTTATATAGATAAAACCTATAACACCCCGACCTTTTATAAGTAAATACAGAGAATTTATTTCAAAATTTTTAGATTTTCGCTATTTTCAGTTTCCTGTTTTAGATTCAATAATCTGTTTTTTTTATAATGCATTTCTTAACCGTCTTTTTTTTAACATTTTATTTGGAGGTCGAGTTCAACTACGCCCTAAGAATAGGGAATGATTAGATAGTTACGACGCGAAAACTTAGAAATTTTATGACGAACTTAAATGTCCGAAAAAGTTTAGTAACAAACTTATGGAATCATTTGAAAATTTTCATAAGGATACACATTATCACGTTTTGGAAAATAGGAGTTTATAAGCAAGGACCCCGTAGTAATTATTCTGCTTATTTGAATGACAAAGGTATAATTATAGGCTTTTTGAATCATTCAGAATAACACGTAACTTTATTTTATTTTATTTTTATTTTCTTGGGCTATTTTGTAATTTTCAAAAGTTAAGGGACCACATTATAATTTTCAATTTTCCATTTTTCTACTTTGTTTTTGTAAATGGCAGATTTTCTTCTTTAAAAAAAAGAAATGAAAAGAAAATTAGGAGATATTTTACTAAAGCTTGTCTTGGAAGCTAAACCAATTTCTTACCCCTTAGATAATTAGCTTAATCACCCAATGGATATTAACCAAAACCACCATTTTTACTCTTTAAAAACCACGCCCCTTCTTCACTTTTACCTACACTACTCCACTAAAAAAAAACAAAATATCAAGGTATGCTTTCTCTTTCATATATGTGCATTGTTCTTCATTTTGTTTAGCAATTTTATAATGCATGTTGTAGTAATATATACCATGTTAGAAGTGGTATAATTATAGAATGTTGAAAATGCCTGGTCACTCCTCATTACTGAACACTTGTTCCCCCCTACTTCTTGATTAATGGTTTTTTTATATTTATGTGCTTAAATGATGATTAACACCTTAAAAAAAATTATATATGATGTAACTAGCAAATTCTTTTAGATTATTAACTTAATAAAAATTTATGTCTTTCCCCCCAATATACCCCTCTCTCCCTTTGAAAATTTTAAGGTGATGATCTTGTTTAGATAAATTAATTTGGTATTATTATTATTATTCACCAAATGAGGAATATTAGATGAAAATTTGAATTACCTTGATTAAGTCTTGAAAAAAAAATGGTACTTAAATTTTATTCACCAAGTGTCGGCACCCATGTTTATTTGGGAGAAGCTTTGGTCTTTGATTTTTTTTTAAAAAAAAGAAAAAAAAAACAAAACAAGAGAGACTAAGGTGATGATGATTTCAAAACTAAGTGGACTTGATTTATAAATTTAAAACACATTTTTGGTTTGAGAATTTTATGATAGAAACTTTAATTAGCTCTTTGCAGAGATTCGATTTTTAATTTATTATTCCTTGTTCTATAGAAATACAGTTTAACATTGTAATAAAATATATATTTTAGATTTCATTTTGTCATATTAAAAAAAAAGAGCATTTAATTTGGGTACGATTTCCTTCAGGATTTTTATTCACTTTTTGATATGTTATTTATGTTAAATTTTCCACTAGTACAAGTGAATATAGTAGGTGTATTGTTAATTGTATATATGTGTGTATATATATATTGGTAATGCTATAGACATGACATAAGGTGGAGTGGACAATAGTTAATGTAATGTAGTAAAGCACATATCACAAATGACATAGGCCAGACTCATGACGTAGATTGAATTTTGATATGAAGTTATCAGTAAGACTTAAAGTTGGTAGGTCTAATAATTATGGTGACTAGTATAACTTTTAGATATAACTTATAGATGATACGAATAAGTTTGATGATGTCGGGAGTAAATTCTAGGATGATAAAATTCATATATTAGTAATTTGGATAAATTCTAATTTTAAATATTTTGTCTGTCGACTCTTAACCTTTGAGAACCATAATAGGTACGGCGCACGTTGAGTTCGATCACCCAAACAAAAATTTGCATCACTACCAAATTTTAAACTTCACAGGTGGGTAAACTAAATTGTAAGTATGTAGTACTGTTATTTTACTCCTGATTGACCTCAATGCTAAGGCCTTAAATGGTTAAGAATTTTCGGTCGACGGGCCAACAACAGTAGGCACGACGGTGTCGCCGACGGGCAATGAAAAGTGCACTACGGCGCCAGGCTGACGGGCCGACAACAGTAAACACGACGGTGTTGGCCTACGGGTTTAAATTTCATTGATGGTCTCATGGTATATAACTGCTTGTATTTCCCACTGAGTGTCAAAACTCACGCCTTCAAATATTTATGTCTTTCAGATAATTATGATGAATCAGGAGTCGAGGCGTAAGGGTCTGACAACGTGGGCGTCGCCTCATATTTCCCACTCCTTTTGAAATTACCTGTGTTTTGAGTAAACAATTTTAATGGTTGATGTAATTTGATATTTTTACTGATACATAACTCTTATCAAACCATTACCAATTATGCTACTCTTATATTTAATTAAGAAATTTTAAGCCCACTTTTTAGTAATTAAAATGATTTATTTACGCTTCCGCAATCTATTAATAAATATCCAAGTGTTCCACAGTGATGTTCCCAACCTTTAGGGTTTCGGGGCATTACAAAACCAGCCTCTCAACCTAAACAATGGAAACACGTTGGCACTAACCCAAATATTAGGAATACAATTTTCTTGGATAAGATAAGTGGAAGACTTGGTCTTTTTGGATAAGATCAAAAGTTCCCATTCTCTTGAAACACTCATAATTTATACAAAAGATCTTCCATAGATAAAAATAAATACATGCAATTTGTAAAAAATAATACATCCGTGGATTTATGTTCATTCAAATACACTCTAAGTTCATTTTATCCCGTCTTCAAAAGTTGCTAAGGGGATAATAAGATTCGGGGAGATGTGGAGAGAATCTACTTATAATGTAAGTACATTTACATTCGACATGGAAAATATATGAAGCAAATATTGAAAAACTAAGCATTCGAATAAGTATCATCAACCATACGCTTATTTCTCATGACCATTGGCTTACTCATCTTCACGGTACGTGATGTTTTTTGGAGTTATGTATACATCTTGTAGTACTTCTGGTTCCCTTTTTCAAAAATTTTGGTAGTAAAATATTGCAAATTGTCTTTTGGACGTTGTGTCTCTATATTTTGGTAGTACTTCCAAGAGCTTTTTCTAGAAAAAATTTATTTTTCTAAAATATGGAAAGGATGGTCTAAATGAATGAAATAAAGTATGAAAGTACGGGTTAAAGCTTAAAGTAAAATTTAGTGTAGGGACTTCCTATGTTTATCTTACCTGCATGACTGGCTGGCTGCGAAGAACAGAGGCTATGAGCATATTAAACCTCAGAGGGGAGATTTTAACCTCTGGCATTTTCCACCTGTGGGAAAATATAAGTGTAAGGTGGATGCCTCCTTCTTTAAAGACCAGAACAAGTTTGGTATGGGCATGGTGTTAAGAGATGATGTAGGTTGTTTTATTACAGGGAAATCTCTTTGTTTTCCAGGAAATATCAATGTGTTGGAAGGGGAAGGGTTATGTCTCCTTGAAGTATTGAAATGGATCAGAGACTTGGGCTTCCAAAATGTGATCTTCGAAGCGGATGCTAAGGGAGTTGTTGATGCGATGAACATAAATGAATCTGATTTCTCGGAGTTTGGTAAGATTATCCGTAGATGTGATAGAATTCTCTCTTTAGAACCTCTCGTTGTGGTTTGATATATTAGTAGACAAGCGAACATGGTAGCAAAGCTGATCTAAGGTTTCGAGAGGCGCCTGGAGCGAATAAAAAAAAATGGGACCCTTATGTTTACATAAAAAAAATTAAAAATAATAAAATCAATGGTACAAATATATTTTCATTGATTTAACATTAAAAAAAGCATATATATAATAACAAAAATATAATACTACAACTTTCACATTTAGGTCTTATTAAGTAAATTACGAAAAAGATTGTTCAATATAATTTACCATAGAGAAAAGACAAAAAACAACTAATAAATTAGCAATGAAAATTCATCTTCTTGCATTTCTAAATTCTTCAATTCTATTTTTTGGTTTTACTAAAGGAAAAAAAATAGAAACACGAAGGACATAATGAGTATTTAAAGGTGGGCGACTCATTCAATTCTTCAATTATGTATTTTGGTTTTGTAAAAAGAAAAGGGTATAGTTAGATAAAAAAACATGGTTACATAGATAGACGGGAAAAAAATAGTTACATAGAATGGAAAAAAAGACAATTAAGTTTTTTTTTTTTTTTTGCAAAAAGAAAAATATAGTTAGATTCAAAGGCAAAAAAAGACAAATAAAAAGACAAAAAAACACCTTATCTTTGCTCATGTTGGGATTTGAAGTTTTGAACTCATGACCATAAGGATCATAAAAAGTAAAGCTATCACTATGCCAAATCGATGATTATTTCATTGTTTAAACCTTTAATTTATATATCTATATATATACATATAAAAAAAGTCCGGGGACCCTTGCCGGAGGGGCCCTGTGGCAGTATCACCTTGGCCGCCCCTACATGATAGCTCATGCCATAGCTAGAGCTGCAAGTTCTTACGCTAGTCCTTTAACTTGGATAGAGTCATCGTCCTTTATGGTCGCCTATCTTGTTGATATTTGTAATCTTCATACCCCGTAATAAAGTTTTATTTCAAACCTTGTATTTTTATTACAATAACTTGGCATATTAATTGAATAGCCACTAATGCAAAATCAAAAGCACAATGCAAACAAAAGAGGTCCAAACACAATATCACATGAAAACAGTAACAAGCTAAGAACAACAACAAATTATCCGAAGTTTTAATTGATCGGCACACTATGTAGCACCACTGTCTCCACTGTGAGGCCCGGCCCGAACCCAAACAGCACCCCCCAATCCAGCCCTTCTCCGGTGGAGCTCAGCCCTTCGTTGGCGGAGGATTTTCTCATCTCATCCAGTATAAACAGAACACAAGCGCTCGACATATTCCCATACTCGCTCAACACGTGCCTCGTCGACCGTAGTTTCTCGGGCTTCAGGCCCAATTTCTCCTCCACCTGATCCAAAATCGCGGGCCCACCAGGATGGGCTATCCAGAAAACAGAGTTCCAATCCGAAATACCCAACGGATCAAAGGCCTCCTTCAACCTATTCTCTATGTTCTCCGAAATCAGGCCCGGGACATTTTTCAGTAAATGGAAAGTAAGCCCGACCTCACGCAAATGCCCATCGATAGCGCCGTGGCTGTGCCGCAGAAGCGTCTGCGCCGCAGTGACGAGCTGGAATAGCGGCCGCTCCACCCCGACCACCGGGTCGGACCCCACTATCACTGCCGCCGCCCCGTCCCCGAACAGCGCCTGGCCCACCAGACTGTCGAGGTGGCTGTCGCTCGGGCCGCGGAAAGTGATGGCGGTGATCTCCGAGCAGACGACGAGAACCCGAGCGCCGGCGTTGTTCTCAGCGAGATCCTTGGCCATCCGGAGGACAGTGCCGCCGGCAAAGCAGCCCTGCTGGTACATCATGAAACGTTTGACGGAGGGGCGGAGGCCGAGGAGCTTGGTGAGCTGGTAGTCGGCGCCGGGCATGTCGACGCCGCTGGTGGTGCAGAAAACGAGGTGGGTGATTTTGGATTTGGGCTGGCCCCATTCCTTGATGGCCTTTTGGGCCGCTTCTTTGCCCAGCTTGGGAACCTCCACCACCATGATGTCTGACGGGCGTCTAGAGACGGGGCCATGTAGGAGCATATGTTTGGGTTTTCTTTCAGGATTTCTTCTGTCAGGTGCATGGAACGTTTCTTGATGTTAGATTTCTCGCCTGCATGCGTATTTTCAGGAATTTATTTAGTTTGTAACCAAAAATTGACTGCTATTTAGTCAAAATTTACATAATTATGAAACTATAAAAAAAATTAATTTTTAATTACAAACATGTTATTATGTGGTAATCCCGACAGTACGAGCTATGTTTCAAATGCAACAGCCACAGCTACAGTTAAATTTCCAATTACAAATATGTTATTATGTGATATATATTTCCGTATTTAGCTTGGAAAAATGCTCCACGTAGCTATTCAATGCTCACCCCTAATATAAGTTTCTATTTCAGATTTGATGGAGTTAATTTTGGACATGTACAAGAAATGATCCGAATAAAAATAAATTTAGAATAATAAATTATTATTTATATTAATTATCTTCTCTGTTTGACTTTTTTATAAATAAATATTTTAGAACTTGAATTATTTATGTAATAAATTTTAGATTTGTCTTTTAAAAATTTAAATATTATTATCTAGTTGACTTAAATATTCTTTTAGAATTCTTAGAACGTGCATTTTATCGTACTTAAATTTTATGAATCGTGTTTTACTTTGGAAATTATGAAAATGGGATGTTACATGTTCCTTCTCCTTCAAAGACAGACCATCCTGAAGAGGACTAAGAAAAAAATTTCAAGTACTTGCAATAGAGACAAAGTAATTTAAAAAAAAAAAAAACAGAGGAGAATTTCAAATGATTATTTTTCACGCATGTGGCTTTAACTAATCAAAAATGGTTCTCAGCTTCTAATTAGAAAATCAGTTATTTTTCCAACTTAGAAGCTGAAAATTGACTTTTATTTAGTTTGTAACCAAAAAAACTTTCATAAGTGATAATTTTCAGGAATTTCATAATCTAACTCAAAAGAAAAGGAAAAGGAAAATAAATAATTGAAAATGAATTAGGGAAAAGTGTAAAATAAAAATTATAAGAGAATTATAAAGTCTTACACATGCGCTTAAATTTCTCTTTAAGCTCAGTTTTATGTTCACTATTAGTGATACGAAAATAGTAATCAAAGATCGTGCTTTCCTCGATCGACGCACCGACGGATTCGCCGTCCCGATCGCCATGATCATGGCCGGCCCCTCCGCTCGTTGAGCCCTACGAATCTCCTCGACGGTCAACATTTTTGCCGGGAAAAAATGTGGGTTGCGGTTGTGCAAAATGTGGAAGTGGTGGCTAGTGGTGGTGGTACCAAAATTTGTTGTTGTAGTGTTACAAATAAGATGGTATAAGTGGGGGATTTATATGGGGCTCACAGTGTAGGAGGGTGAAGGATAGACTATCACGTGGCATAATAAACCATCCACATGATTCAGCAATTTTTGGTACATTAAGTGCACTTACCATTCTCATTAGGGGTGATCATAAATTTAAAATAACCGCCCGAACCGCCCGCACCGCACCGCACCGCACCGAACCGTCAATATTGATTTACCAGAAAAATCGCGATTAAAAATTTTAAGCAAAAACCGCACCGCCTTAGCGGTGCAATTTTCGGTTTAGAAGTCAAAACCGACCGCCAAAACCGACCGCCCATGTATTGAATAGTAAGGACAATTATATACTTAACATACTGCATATCGCAACAATACAACTCTAATATTCTAATTCTACTCTTCAACTCATTTTAGTCCTTCACTTCAGGCTTTCAACAAGTGAAAAAGAAGTCAAAAATGTGCATCCTCTGTTTTTATGTTTTCTTATAGCATTAGTGCAGTTGCAACATTTTTCTCCAAAAAAAAAAAAAATGATTGAGTGTATTGTTTGAGTACACCTTTGTTTTCCTAGAAAACTACTTTTTTTTAATGTATTGTATTGTAAAATTTTCTTAAAAAAAAGTGTAATTTTCATTTACTGAAACTTGTGTTCATTTGAATGCAGTGGTGAATTTATTTTATAATTGCATTCCATATGGAGAATTATAGTGATTCAACAAGTTTCATTTATTTGAAATATTTTTATTTTCTTATAGTTAATATTATTTATTTAATGTTTGGATTTGATATTCAAAAATGACTAAACCTTCTAAGCTACTGCCCAAAAGAAAACATAGAACTAAAACACTTGTGTTTTTAACCGCTAAACCGCCCGCCACCACCCGCACCGTCCAAAAACCGCACTTATGATTTTATTTAGCAAAATTGACCGCCACCACCCGCCACCGCCTAAAACCGCATATGGCAATTCGGTTTGAAAATTATTGAAAACATCGCAAAACCGCACCGTGATCACCCCTAATTCTCATTACTAATCACAGGTCGTCTTTCTCAAAAAACAAAAAAAAAAAATCACTGGTCGTCCATAAGTGCCCTTATCTTAGAGTATATGGTTAATGGTCTCATTACGAAAACATTTTATTTTTTCTAAATATTAAAAATACGTTCTTGAGGTATTACAGTTATCTTCCACTATAAGAAATATTCAATTTATCAAAATAATTTATCGACAAAAATAATTTTATTATTAAATTTTATTGTTACCTACAAAATAAAAAAAATATTTTCTTTTCCCAAAAACTCTTCCGACAAATCATCGACAGTTTTTAAATTTATCGACAGAAAATACTGCAGAGATTTACCAACAATTTTAAATTCTGTAGGTAAATATTTACCTACAATATATAAATTACCTACAAAGATTTTACATACATTGTACAATTATCTTAATACTAACATTATTTTTCTGCCGGTAAACTGATTTTTTCTTGTAGTGCTCATGAGATTTGTGTTCTTTTATATATACCCCTTCAAGGGCGGACGTACGTATTGTTGGAGGGGGGCCTTGTCCCCCCTCCCTCCAACATTTTCAGTTTTTTTTATATGTATTTTTTGGAATTTTTCTTGGTGAAAACATTTATGCCATGATTTTTATTTTTCGAATTTGTAGGCCGATACACTTATACACTTCAAGTTCTCATTTCAATAAACCATAATGTGTATACTAACTTACTTGTTTTCCTAACGATTTTCGTGACATATAAGAGAAATATTTTAAATTTTAATATCTTTGATTTGTAATTGTATTTTGAGATGTTTGATGATAAATATTTGCATTGTATTTGATGCAAAAATATAATATATTCTAAATTTTGCTACGTATAAATAGACCTTTTTAGCAATTCAGGTTTTCAAAAGATGAAAAGTAGTCATATTTTCAAAACATACTTTTTTAGTTATTTGGACCAAAAAATGAGAGTCATACTTTTCTTGTATTCTATGGTGAGTTACTTAGCAAATTTGAAAAAATCGATGCGATGCATTTCTTGGAATTGAAAAATACTTCTCGGGATCGAGAAACATTTTAATAAAATCGTGGACAATTACATTCAAAATGGCTAAAAAATATTTTTGAAAGTCACGGTTAAAAAATATTTTTTGTTATTCACAAATGGCCAAAAAAATCTTACGGACATGTTGGACTTGGCGCCCCCCGACTACCGAATCCTGATTTTGCCCATATACTCCTTTTCAAAAGGTGCAATATGTAAAATATAAACAAATATCAAGAAAATACTTGTAATTTTAAAGACAAGTTGATTCTTTTGTAAAATGGTTGAACGTTAAAAGTCGTGTTTGTTGTAATTTACCCTTTTCAGTTTTTGAAACATCAATAAATAATGTATCATTTGCTAAGATGATAATTTTTCGTTTTTGAGCAAAATTAATCTTTCAGAAGCTCCTACTCAAGCAATAAAATTGAGCCTGTACGATTAAAAGAAAAAATAAATGTATTGGTTCAACCCCGCCCTTTAAATTACTTTCTTATCATTGGATATGTATTTTGATTTAATTATTCATTGAATAAATTAATTAGCTTTTGATACTTTATGTGCGACAAATTAGATGACTGACCGTTCCCTCAAAAAGGAAAAAAATCCATCATCCAAAATAATGAAGATATAACACTACAATATTTTGTTGGGATATAAAACAAGAAAAATAAATTCAACAATGGTGGCTGGTCTTTTTGGTCGTCCTTTGTTGACGGAGGAAAGAAATCAACCAATTTCTTTGAAAGGTTTTGCAAACATTATATATGTCATTCTTCTCTATATATAGAGGGGATCATGAGTGCATGAAGAAGACGCCAAGCAAGTGATGATCGAGCTTGACCATCCAACCGGGTTTGGAGAGAAAAATGAGTGTACACATTTGGAGAGATCAATTTAGGTAATTCAAATTGTGATAGATGTGGGAAAATACTCTGGGTATTTTTCTCTTGGATAATACAAATGGGTTAAAGGAGAGTGTTCTTTGATAGCTAGTTATAAAGTGGTTGTACGAGAGTCTTTTATTATTGAGTTTGGTCCATAAAACTCAAATAGTGTATTTTTCTTGTACTGGAAAATTCTTTATTAGTAAAGAAGGGAAGCTCTCGTAGACATAGATGAGTTTTGCTAAACTACGTAAAATCTCTGTGTGCATTTTATATTTTGACGGTGTCATTTATTTTTTGCCCTCATCTTGTTGGTGTGATTTGTCGGATATTCCAAATAAATTAAATCTCGAATCACGATACGCCTCTACTGCGCCTAACATATTTATATAATAAACTTTCCCTTCTTCAATTTTGAGATGTATCTTTATATCATTTTAAACTTACCAATTTAAATTGGAAGGGGCTAGCTATGGGAAACATCAATTCATGGTCCACCAAAAAATCATGGTCTAAATGAGATATAGGACTTGAAAAAAGTTTAAGACTAACTAAATATTGTTACTCCTTATTCAATTTTTATTTGATCGATATATTCATGAACTTTTAAGTAAAAAAAAAAATAATAGCATAGATAACAGTCAATGATGCCATCAAAGTGATATAATTCATACAACATATCCAACAATACTAAATTTGGAGCAGACTAGGGATATAGCAAGAAAATGAAGATCGAGGGGCGAGATCTATTGTTTCTTGAAAGTAGTAGATAATATGGCATTTTTAATTTTTTTATGGGGACAAATACGTAAAGTTTTATAGTTATATATACATAATTTGTATTATTTTTAAAAAAAAATTGAAATCGAGGGGTGATAACTGCCACCTGCTTCGTCCTGGTCAGCAGTTAGGTAGAGATTTTCTCTTGTTTTGACGTCATATGAAATGAGTAGCTTTTGTGATTTTATTATATCTTGATTGGAAATTTGTCTTCATAAAGTGTTGATAGGCATCAATTTTCTTATTACTGAATAGAGGACAAAATGTATGTATGTTCAAGGTGGTCATTTGCCAGTTGGCAGTGTAAGTTTATTTGAGTAATGAATATACTTCTATCGCTTCGGGAAAAAAAAAAAGAATAGAGGACAAAATCAAAAGACCACAAACTGAAATGGGACATCATATATAACATTAATAAAATCTTACAATGTTGAGACATTTGAACTTGAAGCATTACTTAATCAACAATTCATAGATTTGAGTCAAAGAGATTGGGAAAATGTTGTCACATATTCTCCAACACGATTGCCAAAGCAATGATCCTGGTCGAAATCTCTGCGTGATTGAAAATTTCCCTTTGTCATTTTTTGAATAATAGCTTGTACCTTAGAGTTTGTAACACAAAGGAAAGATCATCGAGGGTGTGTTTGCTAACTCTAAGGAAGCTATTGTTTATAAAAAAAAAAACTTATTTTCGTTCTGCTAGAGAAATCAATTTTTACAAAAAATGTGAATATTTATGAAAATTTTCAAAAAATACACTATTCTCTCACTTCACTTTTTTTTTTCTCTCATCAATCACTTTTACTCATTTTCATAAAACACATCTAATCACCAATCATTTATTACTCATTTTCCTATAAATTTTACTATCCATCCACTCACATATTTGTAACTAACAAACATATTCAATCATTATTTTACTATTTCTATATCAAATCAACTTTCATCATTAATTACTTTTTCATCTCATATCTAATCACACTCTAAAAATTTATCTTTTTTTCCTTTCAAATTCTTTTTACCACTATTGATCTCTAGCAAAAAAAAAAAATTCAAATTGAAAGTATATTGCTCCCTCAGTTTTTTTTTTCCACCTAGAAATTTATAAGTATTTATTTAGAGTTTGCAAACACTCTCGAATTAACACAAAGAGGGTGAGATGATGGAAGAAAGTATATTATAACACGAAGCACATAATTAAGAATCCATTGAAATAGACATTTTCTTAATTTTAAAAGAAAAAATAAGAGAAACTATGTATAGAATAGAATTCATGAGTGATTTTGAAATGTTCTTGAATGGATTATTAATATTAGGTTTAATTGCAATTTTGGTCCTCTAAGTTTTAGTGGTTGGCAATTATCTGAGTCCTATAACTTCTTGATGTGACAGTTTTTGTCCTTGATGATCATATCCAGTTTTAGTCAAATAGCAATTCCAGTCCTATAATTTTTAGAACCCATGTGTATTTTGGGTATTTTCGCTAAAGAACAAGGGTATTGTGGAAAATAAAGAAATATTAAAACACCCAGTTCAAATCAAAATCGCACAAAATCGAAACTTGTAGGACCAAAATCGCACAAATTAGAACTGATGAGATCAAAATTGCACGGAATCTAAATCTTACGGGATTGAAATTGCTACCTAAAGTATTTACAGGTCAAAAATTGCCATCACCCTATAGTTATATATGAGAATCGTTTTGCAAGTAAGCCTTAATATTTTACACACACACACACACACATAGTATATATATATGGATTGCATCAAATGAGGCAGGGGTCTCTGTATAAGACACTATTGACCAATTCTAACTATTTATTTGTCAAAACCAATGGATGAGATTATTTTGAAATTTTAATTATTGATTATTTATTTCCCTTCATTAAAGGCATTTTGGAACTTTCATTATTTAGAAACATGATTTTTCTGTTCATTTCCCCGATTTAAGGGATTGTATATCTGATATGAAAACTCCCACTATTAAGTTTATTTTATATATGTATCATATTTATTCTAAATATGTGATATATTCACTGTACGTATGCACCAAAATGAACATCATTATGCAGTAAGTTTTCACAATATAAACAATATATGTATTATAAATACGCAATTTAGCATCATTCAATAACTAAATATGCATTGTATTGCAGTTAAATATGCATCAAACAACAAATAATTATGCATCAAATAATGACTAACTACGAATTGTCTCATAATAATGTAGGGAAAGTCCTAATCTGTGAATACGTGAGTTATCAGATCTAGGCCTAGTTTTTACATGTTTGTTATATTAGTTAGTCGCATGATTAATTAGTTGAGATTCTGCTTCAAAGTTTGATGAGATGGTTCTGAAATCCTAGACGCTCATCCATATCGTTTTTTCGGGTTTAATTTTGTTCAGTTTTAATTGGTATCTTTATTTATTTTTCTTTAGTTAATTAAAATCACAAATCTTGTTAGAGTGTCTAGGATTTATTTTCTGTTTCTTATGTTGCATAATAATTATTTGCCGGCTAAGTCTTCCGCAAGGGACGACTTTGATCAGCTTGCTACCCTACGATTGATCTCGTGCTCTTGCGAGCGTCGGTAGATTTATTTTAGGTGTTTAGTGGTCGAATATTTTTTTAAATAGAAAAATATATATAAAAAAACATATACTACAACCCGGAGAAAACATGGGTTGCACTAACTTGATCTATCCAAATTTTAAGGTGGCAGGGCAACCACCAGGCTAGACTTATTTTTTGATCAATATTTTATTTATTTTCTATATAACTATAAATAAAAGGTATAAAAAAATATGGGCTCCTAAATTTTATAATTTTATATGGGCTCGAGTCGACCGACTCCTCCGCCTTAAATAAGGAGCGACCCTAAATGTATGACCTCAAGGAATCACTTTCAAGGGTTTTTTTGTAATTTTTTGGAGTTTTATGTAATTAGCCAAAACCTGATGGGGATTTTTGTAGTTATCCCATTAACAAATACTGTTTCCAAGGAAAAAAATGTTTTCAAGGTTCCCATGTCCGTGAATCAGCACCATCCATCAGGAGGACCGTTGACCGGCGACCTTTTCCCTGACTACGAAACATTGCATTGTCTTTAATTTTAAAACAACAAAATCTAATCCAATAAATTTTTCACACCTAATTGCTCCATAGGGGAAAATTACAAAAATGGTCCTGTATGTTCTGGGTAATTGCAAAATTGGTCCTTTGCGATTATGTTTTTGCAAAATTGGTCCTATATGTATTATTTTGCCTCAATTTAAGGACAACTCACACTCAATTTTGAATTTTCCGGTGGATTAAGTCTTAATTAGACTTAATTGGTAAGATTAATCACCTCTTTGTTTAACATGGTTAGAAAAATTGTAAAATTGGTCCCATATTTTTGGAGGTGTTGCCAAAAAGGTCCTTTCCGATTTGAATTTTGCAATTGGTCCTATATGTATTAAATTGTCCCTAAATTGATAAATAAAATTTATCTAAACTTTAAAAATTATGGGGAAAAACAATTTTAACAAAATAAATAAATCTTACTTTTTAATAAAATAATGTATATTAAATTAAAAAATTATTTAGATAATTAAAGTAATAGTAATAAATATTTAATAATTAAATTTTAAGAAACTAAATTCTAGAAAAAATATATTTAAACTACCTATTAATGTTTTCTGAATATAATTAATTAATCCTTAATTAAAAAGCATTTATCTATGTTCTCCTACTCGAACATCTCCGTGATGTTTTTAAAAAAAAAGGATTAATGGAAAATAATTACTGAAAAAATCACTTTTATTAAAAAAAATCCCTTTGATTTAAACAATATTTTAATGAAAATTTATTTCCCAACACAAATTAATTAATCCCTGATTAACAAATATTTACATATTGTCTCCCTTTCATTTTTTAAATACTATTTAAAAATCTAGAAAATATTATTTTCTTGAATTTTTCCATCAATCCCTTTGTTTGAAAAAAAAATCATGTAGACGTTTAAAACAATGGGCTATCGAGAATGTTGATTAATTATTGAGAGATATAATGGGAAATGATGATTTTGGAGGAAAAGTGGTAGTTTTTGGTGGAATTTTAGACAAGTATTACCAGTTGTTCCTAGGGCAACAATCTATCAAACTGTTTCTGCAAGTTTGGTCAAATCATACTTGTGGCCTAAAATGAAAAAAAAATTACTTTGTCAAGGAACATGAGGTCGAGGAGTCATCCAAAATTCAGTGAATTCTTACTTATAGTTGGAAATGGTGAGGAACCAACTGATACTGATGGTAATATCCAAATTCCGGAAGATATGATTATTGAGTATGACAATGATGATGACTCAATTATGCGACTAATAAGGTCCATATACCCAAATTTAAATAGAAATGCTCATTCAGCCTATTATATGACAAGTCGAGCAATACTAGCCACTAAAAACGAGCATGTTGATCGATTGAATGATAAATTAGCAAGATTTTATGTTCCCTGGAGAAGCAAAAACCTTTAATAGTTTTGATGAAGCGATTGATGACTCAAACAACTATTATGAATAGGACTTTTTGAACTCTTTAACTCCAAATGGCTTGCCTCCTCATAAGTTGGTGTTAAAGAGAGACTGTCCAATAATTTTTTTGAGAAATCTTGATCCATCAAATGGATTATGTAATGGTACAAGAATGGTATGCATGGATTTCAAGAATAACATAATTGATGCAGAGATTGTGTTTGGTCAACATAGTGAAAAATGTGTCCTCATACCTAGAATACCACTTGCTTCAGCTGAAAATGAAGGTTATCCAATTCATTTCAGACGTAAAGCAATTTCTAATTAGGCTTTGCTTTGCCATGACAATCAACAAAGCTTAAGGACGATAATTCCAAATGTTGGCGTCTATTTGCCTCAACCAAGTGTTTTCTCAGGCCAATTATATGTTGCTCTGCAAAAGGAACTTAAATGTCTACAACTATAGTATTAGTTAAATCTTGCACCGCAAATACAAGGGAAAATATGAGGACTAAAAATATTGTGTATAAACAAGTTTTTACTTTAGGTAACGAATAACATTCTCCAATGTAAATATATAATATATAGTTATATCTTATAAATAGTAAAACCTATTCGTTTTTTTATCAGTAAAATAATATATTAATTACACTACAAGAAAATTGGACTTTCGCAACAGAAGTATTTGCGACGACTAAGTAGTGTCGCAAATAATATGTTTTGTGACGACTTGTCGTCACTAATAACTTGGTCACCAAATTGTAAAAAAATTGTTGCTATACCCAATTGTGACAAAAACGTAAAAATAGTTGTCGCTAAAGAATGGTAAAATGCAGCAACATGTTGACGCTAAAGATATGGTTGCTGATATACATGATTAGCGACGATAAAAATATTATTTGTGACAACAAACTATTGTCGCTAAAACTAATATCTACAATAGTGTAGAGACGGACTCAATATAGCACAAGGTTCTGACTCAATACTTTTTTTTTTCTCTCATCAATCACTTTTACTCATTTTCATAAAACACATCTAATCACCAATCATTTATTACTCATTTTCCTATAAATTTTACTATCCATCCACTCACATATTTGTAACTAACAAACATATTCAATCATTATTTTACTATTTCTATATCAAATCAACTTTCATCATTAATTACTTTTTCATCTCATATCTAATCACACTCTAAAAATTTATCTTTTTTTCCTTTCAAATTCTTTTTACCACTATTGATCTCTAGCAAAAAAAAAAAATTCAAATTGAAAGTATATTGCTCCCTCAGTTTTTTTTTTCCACCTAGAAATTTATAAGTATTTATTTAAAGTTTGCAAACACTCCTGAATTAACACAAAGAGGGTGAGATGATGGAAGAAAGTATATTATAACACGAAGCACATAATTAAGAATCCATTGAAATAGACATTTTCTTAATTTTAAAAGAAAAAATAAGAGAAACTATGTATAGAATACAAACATGAGTGATTTTGAAATGTTCTTGAATGGATTATTAATATTAGGTTTAATTGCAATTTTGGTCCTCTAAGTTTTAGTGGTTGGCAATTATCCGAGTCCTATAACTTCTTGATGTGTAGTTTTTTTTGATGATCATATCCGGTTTTAGTCAAATAGCAAAGTCTATAATTTTAGAAAATGTGTATTTTGGGTATTTTCGCTAAAGAACAAGGGTATTGTGGAAAATAAAGAAATATTAAAACACCCAGTTCAAATCAAAATCGCACAAAATCGAAACTTGTAGGACCAAAATCGCACAAATTAGAACTGATGAGATCAAAATTGCACGGAATCTAAATCTTACGGGATTGAAATTGCTACCTAAAGTATTTGGTCAAAAATTGCCATCACCCTATAGTTATATATGAGAATCGTTTTTAATATTTTACACACACACACACACACATAGTATATATATATGGATTGCATCAAATGAGGCAGGGGTCTCTGTATAAGACACTATTGACCAATTCTAACTATTTATTTGTCAAAACCAATGGATGAGATTATTTTGAAATTTTAGTTATTGATTATTTATTTCCCTTCATTAAAGGCATTTTGGAACTTTCATTATTTAGAAACATGATTTTTCTGTTCATTTCCCCGATTTAAGGGATTGTATATCTGATATGAAAACTCCCACTATTAAGTTTATTTTATATATGTATCATATTTATTCTAAATATGTGATATATTCACTGTACGTATGCACCAAAATGAACATCATTATGCAGTAAGTTTTCACAATATAAACAATATATGTATTATAAATACGCAATTTAGCATCATTCAATAACTAAATATGCATTGTATTGCAGTTAAATATGCATCAAACAACAAATAATTATGCATCAAATAATGACTAACTACGAATTGTCTCATAATAATGTAGGGAAAGTCCTAATCTGTGAATACGTGAGTTAAGTTTTTACATGTTTGTTATATTAGTTAGTCGCATGATTAATTAGTTGAGATTCGCTTCAAAGTTTGATGAGATGGTTTGAAACGCTCATCCATATCGTTTTTCGGGTTTAATTTTGTTCAGTTTTAATTGGTATCTTTATTTATTTTTCTTTAGTTAATTAAAATCACAAATCTTGTTAGAGTAAAGGATTTATTTTTTATTTCTTATGTTGCATAATAATTAAAGGCTAAGTCTTACGACTTTGATCACTTGCTACCCTACGATTGATCTCGTGCTCTTGCGGCGTCGGTAGATTTATTTTAGGTGTTTAGTGGTCGAATATTTTTTTTAAATAGAAAAATATATATAAAAAAACATATATACTACAACCCGGAGAAAACATGGGTTTTTAACTTGATCTATCCAAATTTTAAGGTGGCGGGGCAATTGAGGCTAGACTTATTTTTTTGATCAATATTTTATTTATTTTCTATATAACTATAAATAAAAGGTATAAAAAAATATGGGCTCTAAATTTTATAATTTTATATGGGCTCAGTCGATGCCAAAGCTCCTATTTAAATAAGGAGCGACCCTAAATGTATGACCTCAAGGAATCACTTTCAAGGGTTTTTGTAATTTTTTGGAGTTTTATGTAATTTGATGGGGATTTTTGTAGTTATCCCATTAACAAATCTTTGTTTCCAAGGAAAAAAATGTTTTCAAGGTTCCCATGTCCGTGAATCAAGCACCATCCATCGGGAGGAGGGACCGTTGACCTGGCGACCTTTTCCGACTGATTACGAAACATTGCATTGTCTTTAATTTTAAAACAACAAAATCTAATCCAATAAATTTTTCACACCTAATTGCTCCATAGGGGAAAATTACAAAAATGGTCTGTATGTTAAGGTAATTGCAAAATTGGTCCTTTGCGATTATGTTTTTGCAAAATTGGTCTATATGTATTATTTTGCCTCAATTTAAGGACAACTCACACTCAATTTTGAATTTTCCGTGGATTAAGTCTTAATTAGACTTAATTGGTAAGATTAATCACCTCTTTGTTTAACATGGTTAGAAAAATTGTAAAATTGGTCCCATATTTTTGGAGGTGTTGCCAAAAAGGTCCTTTCCGATTTGAATTTTGCAATTGGTCCTATATGTATTAAATTGTCCCTAAATTGATAAATAAAAATTATCTAAACTTTAAAAATTATGGGGAAAAACAATTTTAACAAAATAAATAAATCTTAATTTTTAATAAAATAGTGTATATTAAATTAACAAATTATTTAGATAATTAAAGTAATAGTAATAAATATTTAATAATTAAATTTTAAGAAACTAAATTCTAGAAAAAAAATTATTTAAACTACCTATTAATTTTTTTTGAATATTAATTAATTAATCCTTAATTAAAAAGCATTGATCTATGTTCTCCTACTCGAACATCTCCGTGATGTTTTTAACAAAAAGGATTAATGGAAAATTATTACTGAAAAAATCACTTTTATTAAAAAATATCCCTTTGATTTAAACAATATTTTAATGAAAATTTATTTCCGAACACAAATTAATTAATCCCTGATTAACAAATATTTACATATTGTCTCCCTTTCATTTTTTAAATACTATTTAAAAATCTAGAAAATATTATTTTCTTGAATTTTTCCATCAATCCCTTTGTTTGAAAAAAAAATCATGTAGACGTTTAAAACAATGGGCTATCGAGAATGTTGATTAATTATTGAGAGATATAATGGGAAATGATGATTTTGGAGGAAAAGTGGTAGTTTTTGGTGGAAATTTTAGACAAGTATTACCAGTTGTTCCTAGGGCAACAATCTATCAAACTGTTTCTGCAAGTTTGGTCAAATCATACTTGTGGCCTAAAATGAAAAATCATTACGTTGTCAAGGAACATGAGGTCGAGGAGTGATCCAAAATTCAGTGAATTCTTACTTATAGTTGGAAATGGTGAGGAACCAACTGATACTGATGGTAATATCCAAATTCCGGAAGATATGATTATTGAGTATGACAATGATGATGACTCAATTATGCGACTAATAAGGTCCATATACCCAAATTTAAATAGAAATGCTCATTCAGCCTATTATATGACAAGTCGAGCAATACTAGCCACTAAAACGAGCATGTTGATCGATTGAATGATAAATTAGCAAGATTATATGTTCCCTGGAGAAGCAAAAAACCTTTAATAGTTTCGATGAAGCGATTGATGACTCAAACAACTATTATGAATAGGACTTTTTGAACTCTTTAACTCCAAATGGCTTGCCTCCTCATAAGTTGGTGTTAAAGAGAGACTGTCCAATAATTTTTTTGAGAAATCTTGATCCATCAAATGGATTATGTAATGGTACAAGAATGGTATGCATGGATTTCAAGAATAACATAATTGATGCAGAGATTGTGTTTGGTCAACATAGTGAAAAATGTGTCCTCATACCTAGAATACCACTTGCTTCAGCTGAAAATGAAGGTTATCCAATTCATTTCAGACGTAAAGCAATTTCTAATTAGGCTTTGCTTTGCCATGACAATCAACAAAGCTTAAGGACAGACAATTCCAAATGTTGGCGTCTATTTGCCTCAACCAGTGTTTTCTCACGGCCAATTATATGTTGCTCTCTGCAAAGGAACTTAAATGTCTACAACTATAGTATTAGTTAAATCTTGCACCGCAAATACAAGGGAAAATATGAGGACTAAAAATATTGTGTATAAACAAGTTTTTACTTTAGGTAACGAATAACATTCTCCAATGTAAATATATAATATATAGTTATATCTTATAAATAGTAAACATATTATTCGTTTTTTTATCAGTAAAATAATATATTAATTACACTACAAGAAAATTGGACTTTCGCAACAGAAGTATTTGCGACGACTAAGTATTGTCGCAAATAATATGTTTTGTGACGACTTGTCGTCACTAATAACTTGGTCACCAAATTGTAAAAAAATTGTTGCTATACCCAATTGTGACAAAAACGTAAAAATAGTTGTCGCTAAAGAATGGTAAAATGCAGCAACATGTTGACGCTAAAGATTTGGTTGCTAATATACATGATTAGCGACGACAAAAATATTATTTGCGGCAACATGTGATCTTTTGTGACAACAAACTATTGTCGCTAAAACTAATATCTACAATAGTGTAGAGACGGACTCAATATAGCACAAGGTTCTGATACCTACAAATCAGGTAATGTGAAAAAACATTTCTTCAAGTAATCAAATAAAAACTTATTAATTACTTATGAAGATCATACTCAAATAAATAGTTTAATAATTTATGTATGTTAAAAATGACATGATTATTTAATACCTAAAATTCATGCAATAAATAATTATAATACAAACATTAACTTGAATCGTTGTGTTTTATTTATGAACCCGTGACCTGTTACAAGACCCAAATGTATTTTATCAAGTGCGAACAAAACTATAAAATATTAACAAATTTATCATATTTTCTCATTTACTATGCTAGGCGTAGCAAATAAAGGTCTAATTTTTTTATATACATATTAAGTAGTGCGTATATGAAATAAATAAGAAACTAAGTTTAGTATAGTGGTAATGCTTGTCACTCTAAATTCTAAAAGTTGATATGACCAAACCCAAATCCTCTTGACAACAAGATCTTTGTTTTTTTTATATATATGTATATTGTGATTTAGATATTTTTTTATATATTTTGTGATTTAGATAAAAGAAAATAGAAAGGTGGAGACAAAAAATGAACGACCCATAGGGGTAGCTTTGTTAGTTGCTAACAAAACTATCATACTTAATTTTTCTTAATACCCTAAATTAATTTTCCAAAAATAATTAGGCAAAAAAATATGAAAAAAGGTAGCCTACCATAATTAGCTATGTTATTTATTGAGGAAGATTGAATAGATAGTTATGCATTAATTGATAAATTAATTATTGAAAAACTTAATTATACTGACTTGATTAATATTTTTGCCGCCAAAACTATAAGGCAAAATAATTTTAAACAATTATTTTTTTTTGATGGGATTTTAAACAATTATTTGCATTTTGAACATGGATGTCATATTATTTTAAACTAAAATAGAACTGTTTTATATATTGTATATTATTTTTTTCTTTTATTGTTTTATGTTATCATTAAGTTTGTATAAAGAAAAAAGGCTCAAATTTAATCTTCGAATCAGGCAAAAAAGATTGATAGAATCACCCATGTCCATAGCCCAACAAAAATTGTAAAATACCCAAATTGATACTAGCGTAAAAAAGAATATTATCAAGTGACACGTATCTAAATTAATTTCGTCACTTACGAATGCATACATGGTATATTTTTTCATTTTCTACTAAAAACTGAAATAATAATATTTTCAACTTATTTAGTTATTCAAAATAAAAGAGAATTTCTTTTACTCCTACTTCAAATATTTCATGTAAACCCATGAAAATAAAGCCCAAAATGTGCATCTTTTTCTCCGACTCAGTCCATGAAATTAAGGCCCAACAGTTGAACACATAATTGTCGGTAGTCCACTTGCCAATGTCCCACAGTATTTTACGCATACGCATCTCGTCATGGTACAACTGGATTTACTAATCGGAACACCTAATGCCTAATTAATGATCTGAATTCAAATAATCGGGTGTTGTTCTGCTGGAACTTGAACGCAAGTTGCGAAAAAATAAAAAATTATTAGTGTAAACTATAATATTCTGATTTTATTATAATTAATAATTATCTTATTTGATTTAGGTCAAACTGAACTATTTTACATTAATAAGGACGCTAATGAACCAGGGAATAGAATTCTATTTACATTGTAATTAGAATAGAGTGAAGTACTTTAATATAACAGATATTCTAATTAACTCAAACACTATCTATATATATAGTTCTAGATTTTATCTTTATATCACGTCTATATAGCAAACCTCCTGAGCACTTACATTCTTCCGCCTATAATCATTCGGTACAAAGGTAACCCAATTCTTGTAGTGTATTAATCTTTGTCTATCGTTTGTTTGTTAATTCTCAATTTTGGTTTGCTTTTTTTCACGACGGAAATTCATCTCTACACGAAATATTCATCTCATTGATCTCTACAGGGAAATTCCTCGACAATTATCCATCCATCAAATTCTTTTAACCTATACCCATCTCAGTCCAAGGTAAGTAAAATCTTTTAATATAATCTTGTTTATTTTTTTCTTTCTTAATATGCCAATTTTAGATTTTTTTTCATGAGATGTCTATCGTTGAGACATATACTTTGCTATTTGACTTTCACAATTAATTGTTTACAAAAAAATTCAACTTCTCAAAGCGAATTTTTATCTTTATAAAAATACCATGATATGAATTGCTCTTTTTACTTTAGTTATTTTACTTTTATTTAGTATTAAATCTTAATGAGGATTATTGGCTTTTCTGACAAATTTAAAAATAGCGAAAAACATTACATTGTTGGGTTGATTTGAGGGATTTTAATAAATTAGAAGTTAATATAAATAAGGGTTGATCATTTTAGAGTAAGCCAAATTGGAAACTATAAAAAAATAAAAAGAAAAACGTCTTTTCTTCCCATTAAGAAAATCTCTTATTCCAAAATATATAATTTCTAAATAAATTAACAATAAAGATATTTTAAAATTTTAAATACAAACATTTGAATTAATTTGTATATATTCGAATATATTTAAAATAAGAATAAAATGGCACTACAAGAAAAATCCACAAAGACAACAGTTTTTCGTCATTGTCTACTAAGAAAAACACTGTTGTAGAAGGTGGTGTTGTAGTAGGGGATACTAAATGACAACCAAAAACAACTGTTGTGGTATGGAATAAAGACAACAGTTTCGCGACAATTCTGCTACAGTTTTACAATGTTATCTTTGTTCTCAACCACAACAGTTTTACACTGTTGTATTTGTTCTCAACAACAGTTTTCCAACAATGAAAAACTGTTGTGTTTGAATGCGAATTTTGCAATTATACTCCACAATGTTTTTGGTTTTTGTTACTGTAAATTACAAATTAAACCTGTGAAACAAGAATAAAATATGACATTAAACTACTTCAAATTGTATTTCATATATCAAAAGTCACAAAATGCCCAAAACAATAATGATTTTGTATCAACTATATATAAAGTCCTCTACCAAAATAAAATGTCAAAAAAAAAAAATTAATATCAGTTATACATAGAGTGCCCTGCCAAAATAAAAGTGCAAAAACAACAATAATTTTGTATGTCAATGATCTACAAATGGTAGCTACAAATAGTATCCCCCATAGTAACTTCAACAGCACCAGTGCGTCCATACACTACATGAATTACCATAAAACGAAAGAATCATAAGTAAAAATGAAGCATCATCCCACAACTTTGTTTAATATAAAGGAAAAATTTAATATATAATATAGGTTCTAAATACATTTTCACTAGTCAATACAATTTGATACGCAATCTACCCACTCAGAACGCACTTCGTCGGTATCTCCACGGGAGTAGTTAGCTTCTGTGAACTGTGAACAATAAACACAGACTTCATATAAACATTTAAACACAAAGTTCGATGGTGTTATAATATATAAATTAAGAAAATCTAGACAAAATAGAATTACTATTGCTCGCAACGATGATAGTAGGATGTAAGATCTTTAACTATTTGCTTCATGTAACTCATTACGAAAAATCTACACTGTAGGTCATCTGGTTGTCAAGGAGCCTGTATTAGAAACAGGGTCGTCCATCGGGCGCCCAAGGCGGCATAGCCGTACAGGGGCCCCCCTCCGCGAGGGTCGTCGCCCCCGGGATCTTTTTTTTTTTGTTTTTAGTTTTTAAAATTGTTCGAAATTTTGTAAAACAAAATTGTAACTTTGGCGTAGATATTTAGTTGGTCTAGTGGCCTGAGCTGTTGTTTTGTATATTGAGGTCGCGAATTCGAACTTCCACCCAACGATTTTTTGTATTTTTTCCTATTTAACAACATAAGCAATGTTTTAAATAGAAAACAAAATACCAAGTTTTATTAAAGAAATTGGTCTAGTAACTCATTTTGTGTGCACATTAAGGTGACTTTCAAACCATCCTCTTAGCAAAACTATTTTTTTTCCAAGCAAATACAAATTATTAACTTGATTTGTATAAATATTTATTTTATTTGCTTAGAGTCTCATTATCTTCTCAATGCCTATTCTATTTTGGTTAATTCCCAAGCAAATAAAAAGTATTTATCTTTAGTTGTTCTATTTTCCCCATGCATATGAGTTGTATAAATAGTTTTCATTGACTTCAACTAACAGTTAATTTTACTACTAGTTTGTCTCTCAAGTGGTATCTCTCACCCTTTGTAAGAGTATTGACCAGAGTTCGAACTATTGATCTTTTAGTTTTTTTTTTGAAATTTATCCCCTCCCCTCAAAACACTACTCTCAACTTATTAGAAAAATTGACAGTGAATTTAAATAAACTTGATTACGAAAGGCTAATTGATGATTTTGCAGATAAAAATGCAAGGACATTAATTTTCTTTGGCTAATGCATTGATAATTTTTCATTTAAATGTATTGATTATTGGAGTATCTCTTTTGCAGCACTATTTTAATGAAATTAAAAACATTGTAATTGAAAATATGTTATTTCTATATTTTATGTTGTGATCAATGGAATTAATTTTCGTAACATTGATTTTATTTATTTTTAAGTTTTTTTATATAAATACAGAGGACCCATTTTGTTTCTTCGCACCAGGCCCTTCAAAATACAGGAATGGCCCTGGTTAGAAACAACTTGTGAATAACAAATCCATATCCATATACAAAAATGTGTAAAGAAATAAATACCAAAATAGTAATGTGGAAAATGAACAACTTCAACAGTATATATACTTCTCATTTTTCAGTGATGTGGAAAATGGTAGTCCAAAATAGTAATAAGACAGAGCAGGACACACCCAATGTATAGATGCCCAACACTGATGAAAATAACTTCAGGCAACATTTTCAAAGCCAGACTGAGGTATGCCTAAAAGGTTCCCAGTAAATAGTATCACAGCCAACAATTAACTACACCAAACATCCAAATAGCAAGCAAGAATTTAGTAATTTTATATGCATTGACTATTCTTTTGATATATTTTTTTCTCATGGACAATGAATCAGGTAACATTAGCAACCTGCTTCTGAAGGCTATTGGAGATTACAAGGCCACAATAAATGAAAGCTTCAACAAAAAGGAGGCCTAAACTACACCATTACCGAAGGAAGGCCTAGACCACACCATTACCGAAGGGGACTTTCTCTTTGACGAATTACAATAACTTGGTTCATAAACGAATTCCATATATCTTTCCACAAAATGATGAATCTTCACCGAGAGGAAAACAAGAAAACTAAAGAACACAACTATCAAGAAGTTCTAATAGCCTAGACATGAATTACAAAGTAAAACTTCTAAACAATCCTTCAATAGAGTCAATGTTGGTGTTGAAATTTTATATTTCAACCACATTTGTTTTTTGCCTTTATGACCATGCTTCCACTTAACAATTTATTAATTCAACTAACCCATATCCTATGTTCTAACCCATAACACATGTTGATCTCTTTATCTTGTACATTCCACTAACCCATGTGCTAACATACTATCCATGTGCTAACCTACTAACCCATTAATATTTGTTGTGTTAGTACTATCTTTTTTGATGTGTTTTACAGGTGGGAGGATGTCTTCTACATGTATATAAGCTGACCAAAGGCTGGAAAAACGTAGAGCCATTGTTGAGAGCTTAAGGACATAATAAGAATCAGTCCAATTTCAGTTTGCTGGAAGATGTCAAGTGTGTTCAGAATAGGGCTGTGCACGGGACTTGGAGATCACTGGAACCGAACCGATACCCGAACCAAAAAATATCCAAACCAAAAATATCCGTTGACTTCTTGACTTTCTCCAAACCGAACTGTCCTGAAAAATATTCTGGTACGGTTCTGGAGATTTTTAAAATATCCGTACCGAGAACCGTACCGAACCGTACCGTTCCGTAGAGAACCGAAGATCCGAAGATAGAACCGATTTTTAATAATTTTTTAATACATACATATATATTATTTTTATCTTATTTATATTTTGATATTGTGATACCCGACATTTAATTAACCTAGAATTATCTGATATGATTAATTAATTATTATATTAAGTTTCTAAGATTTTATATCATTTAACTAGTCTTTTGCCCGTGTAATGCACGGGCGTATTCCATCAAGGCACGTAAATTGCATGCTTATAAGAGTTACACTATTAATGAATATAAAAACGTAAAATACAACTTCTAAGAAATCAAGTTAAACTACATTTCAAAATTATAAATTTTGGAATACTTCTTTATACACAACATTATTCGTCTGTTTGATTTTATTTTACCATCGTCACAAACTAATATTTTCAAACTCTTACGATACGTGACTCGTGAAACAACAACATATAATTGTCCACAGGGACGGATCCAGAATTATTTTACAAGGGGGGCACAAAACAAGGGAAAACCTGTGTATAATAGTCGCACCGTTGGACAAAAAAAAGTAATATGTTTGTGTGTAAAATATAATAATTTTCGGTTAAAATAATATTTTTGGATGAAAAATAATACTTTTGTTTGAACATACTCTTTTAGTTGTTTATATAATGTATTAATTTTTAAAGCAAAAGTATTGTTTTTTACATTAAGAGTATTATTTTTTGTTTCCATAACACCGTGCGACCCTCTCATAAGACTTATTCACAAAACAAATACAATAATAAACTACATGAAATATAAAATAAGTACAAACTACAAAAAAATTAATGGAACACACTTTGTCATTTTTAAACTTTTTTTTTTGAAAGGTTGTTTTTTAACTTAATTAATAACTTTAAAAAAATAAACTATAAAAAACAAAAAAAAATAATTTGTTACGGGGGCACGTGCCCCCCCTAAGGGGGCTGTGCATCCGTCATTGATTGACCATGACTGAAAATTGAGTTCTTTATAGGAGAATTAATGAAAATAATTAAGGAGATTAATTATTCTCATTATTTGTTACGTTTTAATAAATTAAAGCATAACATCAACATGTATATTAAATTTCCTTATTGTCGATACTTATATGTTATACTTTTAAAAGTTTTGTACATCCGAAATACAATAATTACACATCAATGATCTATAGTAAATTAAAAAACCATCAGCTTTAGATTTACAAAATTTTCGACATAAATTATTCAATGGTTAATTTTATTTTGGTATTGGCAGAATTGGATTGCAATCAATCAAATAATTAATGGTTAATGAAGGATGGATTGATGATGTTTCACTGATGGAGTGATGTAGATGATGTTTCAGGGATGGAGTGATGTAAAAGTATATGTGTTATTAGAACACATATTTTTGATATAATTCTAGTTGGGATTGTATTAATTATTATGAATTTATAATTTGAGATTGTGTTGCCCCTTAGGGTTGTAGTATTTATTTTGAGATTGCACTAAAAAAAGAAATGGACTATAATTATTTGGCGAGTTTTACATTCATTTTTTTTTCTTATTTTGTGTGTTTTACTTTTGATTAATCTCCGTTTCACCATTCCGAACCGTACCGTCCCGAACCATCTCGTTAGAACCGAATCCCCGTACCGAAAATTTGGTACGGTTCGATACGGAGATTTTTTCTCTACGGTTTGGTTCTGGAGATTGATTTTTAAAATCTCCGAATATCGGGACGGTTCGGAGATTCATAAATCTCCAGAACCGTCCCGGACCGTGCACACCCCTAGTTCAGAAGTGTGACATCACACTTAGCAACACCTTCCTTAGAACTTGTTTTTCTTGTGATTTTCGAGAGAGCCTTTCTTTTGTAGTGGAGAGCTATATAAATTGAATCTGAGAATCTCTCATTTACAGTGAATGTAATTTTCGGAGCAAGATCAAAAGGGGAACTTTTGTCTTGTTTTTACTTTGTATTTTGTACACATTTCACTTAGTAAATTTTTGGCCTAAGGCTAACGCACAAGTATATTTTTATATACTTGTGCAAAAACCAAAATATTGTGTTCTTTTCCATTTTGCTAAATTCAGTCTTTCATCATATTATTATACTTTGTGTTTTTGCCATAAAGTCTTCCGCTGTGTTATCTTAAGTGTTGGCAACACTCTGCACAACACTCACTGCAACTTCAGAATTCACCCCTTAAATTCTTTCAGTCAAAAAAAAAAATTATAAATACAAACCACAGGCAAGGATAAGTAATATGAAACAGCAAAAGGGCTATCTACTTTACTAAATAAAATGAGTTACAAAACTTGAGACAACAAATAGATATACCTTAACTACGTCCCATGCAAACACTACAAAGTGATGTTTTCTTCATCTAAAAGCCGAGAATCACTTTTTCTTAGTGTTAGCAAACACTCTCATAATCGCCCTAATATAAAGATACAGAATATACCTAAAATTTAAAATACTGCATTCACCCATAACAGAAGAAATGTAGTCTGTACATTTTGAGAGACACATGCAAAGGCCAACAAATGTTTCAACAGGACCCAGTCATATGTCTGCATGTACATACATAAATATAATACACGTCAGAATAGTTGGTTCTCTTGTCGATTATATAGAATAAGAGAACCCAAAGGCATGAAGTTTTTTCAAATTGTTCTTCAGCTTGGATATTCATAGTTGAAGGGACAAAAACAAAAGGCAGGAGTCAGAGCTGAAAGAAAAAGGCATAAAAATGAGTCTCCACCTCCCAACAATCAAAATAATATGTATCAAGAGACCCATAAACAAGACTAACATCTAATGTTATCGCATACATGAAGTTCAGATGGTGCGCAACAGCAAATCCAATCCAACTCATGCGATGGTTTGCTTTTGAGTGTGAGCAAATGTCTTCTCGTCTCAACAAAACCTGCCAAGTCACACATTTCGACCTGTAAAAAGATTATGAAACAACATAGCACATCATCATTTACAAACTGCAATAACGAATGCTTATGTAATGTAAATGTCCCAAAGGCAGGCAATGAAATAGATACTCTTTCTTTAGTATGTCAAGGTAAAACAAGCAGTAAATACGCACCAAATCTTTGTGATATTATTTTCCATATAAGATGTGGGCAACAAAACAGAACAGAGAACCATATACTTTTCCCCTTTTACAAATTTTCAACTACTGAAATCGTTAATTTTTTTGCATCAACATAATCCACAAAAAACGTTCAAGCACATAGGAAAGTGTCATGAGTCTAGGTATAAGAATACACGTATATTATTAGGTACCTGCATATATTATTAGCAATGCACGTTCCCTATCTCCTACTGCAACAAGATTACCATCTGTCCCACCAAATGAGAAGCTGAACGCCTCCTGTATTTATGCAAGATACCTGCATATATTATTACAACCTCAGTGCAAAATTTTGTCGGCTGAAAATCTCTTAACAACTTTTGACTAGCTTATTTTATCAATCTATTAGCAAATGTAACTTGGAAGACCATACATCTCAATATCATTTGATACTTTTTAATTATTAACCAGTTTTCTGCAAATAAATCTACATCAATATCATGTTTATTAATAGACGGAGAAAGTGCTTAGCATCCCAATCCAAAAAGGAAAAATATCAAAACCAAGAAACACCACATAGTTTTGCAAGTGTAAATAAAGAGACGGGTAAAACTTGTTGGAAAATCCTGGAATCCCAAGCTCGGAGGGTATAGCAGAGTAGCGAATTGCCAATTCTCTCTTTAAGCCACCTGCCTACATATAAGTAGGGATGGCACTAACTCTTCAAGCATGGAGTAAACTCTCTTGTGCACTTCTCTTGCTCTGTTTTTCATCTTTCTAATTCTCAAATACTTCTCAAGAAAAAAACATTATCACATGCCTCCAAGCCCACCGTTAACATTCCTCGTCATTGGCCACCTCCACCTCCTCAAACAACCGCTCCACCGAACCTTCCACCGCTTCTCTCAGATCCACGGCCCAATTCTCCCACTCAAGCTCTGCGTCTGCCGCGTTGTGGTGGTGTCATCGCCGAAACTAGTGGAGGAATGCTTCACCAAAAACGACGTAGTTTTCTCCAACTGCCTCGGAGCCCTGTTGGACGATTACTTAGGTGACAACCGAATCACCATGGTCGGGCCGCAGGAGGGTGCTCTGCTCCGCCCGTCTCGAAGCGTTCTCGCAGAGAAGACGAAGTGAGACGAACACTGCAAACCATATTTTACCGAATTGAATGAACAAATGTCGAATTGAGGCCGAAGTTGTTTGCACTAGTGAAGAAAAGGACAACAAAAATTCCGGGAGACGATCAATGAGATTTTTGAGCACGCTCACGCTTCGAATCCAGAGGATTTGTTGCCATTTTTAAAGTGGATTAATTACATAGGTTTGAAAAAAGAAATTTGTTGCTCTTGGTAAAAAATTGGACGATTTTTACCAAAGTTTGCTAGAGGAGCACCGCCGAGAGGAGAGAAGTATCATTATTGGACATTTGTTGTCTCTGGAAGAACCCGAAACTCTACACCGATGAAATCATCAAAGGGTTCATATCCGTAAGAGTTTCATTCTTTGTTTTTTTTTTTTTTTTCTTCATGGCACTAATTAGGTCTGCAAATTCAGTAACTCGACTCGTGTTTGAATTTATTTAACAAAACTCGTTAAAATAAATCAATCAAACTCAAACTTAGAGATATCAGGCACGTTAGCTCGTGAAATAAAATCTTATAAATTAAACTAATAGTTTAACTTTAATTTTAACTTTTATATCTTTATTTATGATAAATATAAAAATATTTACTAAGCTATTTTAGGTGCGACAGAGCTCGAAGAAGTTTGTGAGCCATCAATATATTCGATAAATCTAAACCCGAGCTCGACTCGATAATAAACGAGTCAAGCTCTAACTCTCAAAAGCTTGATTCGGTTCGATTGCAGCTCTAATCCTACAGTATCGATCACACCACGAAATTGTTTTCAAATTATGACTTATTTTGTGAATCTAGTACAATAAATAGACCAACAAACTTAATGTCATTTTTATCACATACTTTAATTTATACATTATTATTTTCTCTTACGTCCAATTTCACAAATCAATTGATACTAACGTGCGCATGCGTATCATGATAGTTGGGGGCACGGACATATCCATTGTGACCGTAGAATGGGGTGATGTCCAATTTGCTGAATCACCCACAAATACTCCAAAAGGCTAAACTAGAGTTGGATTCACAAGGGGGACATCATCGTTTGTTAGAGTAGCCAGATTTGCCCAACCTACGCTACCTTCGAAACATCATTCTTGAGGCATCCCGTATGTACCTAGCCGGGGGTTTGACCCTGCCCCGTGAGTCATCTGCTAACTTTAAAGTTGGGGGATTCGACATCCCACATGGAACGATATTAGTTAATGTTTGGGCTATTCAGAGGGACCCCGAAGTGTGGGACGAGCCCATGAGGTTCAAGCCCCAGAGATTTGAAGGAAGAGATGTGGAATCACAAATGTTGATGACATTTGGAATGGGAAAAAGGGCTTGTCCGGGGGCTGGCATGGCCCAACGAGTGGTGGGCTTGATTTTGGGCTCATTGATTCAGTGCTTTGATTGGGAGAGAGTGAATTTGGAGGAAGTTGAATTAGCTGAAGGAGTTGGGCTAACCAACCCTAAATTGAAGCCACTAGAGGCTATGTGCAAACCAAGAGAAATCATGCTCAATGTTCTTCGAGAATCGGCAAGTAATTTTACCTTGTAATATTTATTAGAAATTAGTGCACATTTCTAGATTATTCTAGCATTTGAAAATTGGAGTAGTAAAAAGAGAAATCTAGAACAAACATTATAA
Organism: Rehmannia glutinosa; assembly: GCA_016081115.2. Taxonomy (NCBI): domain Eukaryota; kingdom Viridiplantae; phylum Streptophyta; class Magnoliopsida; order Lamiales; family Orobanchaceae; genus Rehmannia; species Rehmannia glutinosa. Next base: position 76,936 of record JABTTQ020002245.1, read on the forward strand.
AATCTCGATTAGGAAAGAAAAAAACTAGAAGCATCGGAATTACAAAAGGAAACTAGAAAAATCTAGAACAAGTACTAGAATCCTCCTTAGACTAGTATAAATAGATGTGGAGACATTCTTGTGTAGTAAGCAAAATTAAAGACAAACAATAAAACTTCTACTTCAAGGTACTAACCTCTCTTTGTCTTAGTTCCTCTATTCTTCTATAAACCAAATTTATCTCCTTCACTTACACTACATACTATATTACACCAACAAAAATAAGACTCTTATTTCCAACCTTACTATAAAAAAAATATTTATCATATCCTAAAACTATTTCCATCAATATTATTGTCTGACCAGGTTTAATTTAAATAGTTTCGGAAATGTTGATGTTCTTCTTGGATCAATAAAGAAAATACTTAAATAATATGACGTGGAAATAAAACAAACACTTAAAAATTGAGAAAAAGTGGCTAATTCTATCTTTTTTATATAGAATGCCAAGCAGAGCGTGTCTGGTCGGCTTCGTACACTCAGTTTAAATTTTACAAGCTATATAGTAGGATTTTTCCTCTTCTCTTTTTCCTAATAAATGAGATACATTTATACTAATACAATCAGTGGGCTAATCATCATTATATTTAGCATAATAGTGGAATAATTATGGGATACGTGTCTTCTCCCTGATGTGCATGAGGCGCATGTTGGCCATGTGTTGAGAGGAACTTGTTGACTTGTCCCTTTGACTCGTCTACAGGTGGTATCTTGGTCTACTACTGGTATGTTGAATCCACTTAGTGGGAGATTTTTTGAGTGGAGCGCTTGCTGGATTTAATTTGGTTATAGTGGGTTGGGCTCGGCTCGTGCCACATCATCAGGTCGGATACTTACGCCATCCTGGTCGGTCCACATCATCTTGGACGGCTTTCGCCATCATCACCTGAATGGCCATGTGGACATATTTTTGCCCAACTCGGCTTGTGTATCATCAATGGCCCCCAAGTTTAATTTTGAGGAGAAGATTCTTTGAAACAGATTTAAGCTTTAACTGGAAAGAGAAAGCTGGGAAGTTAAATGGTTTTGCTGATAGCTGTCACCTGCCCATCAACGTCTAAAACGGCACATTAATTGAGTCCCATGATGACAGACACGTGGCATCTTTCTGTTGGACCATCATTGTGCGGGAAACGTGGGGACATGACAGTTACCCAACTTTTTTGAATTCGAAAATACGCGCCCTCTTCAACTGTTGTGATGCTTCGAGGGAAATTAACCTATAAATATGACTTTCCTCTTTCGTTTCTTACTTTTGCATTCACTTCATACAAACTAGCATTTGCAAAGACCGAGCAAGAGATTTCAGGTCGGCTTTTGAGAACAGAAGTTCAAGAACACTTAGGTAACTTTCTAAATTCTTTTTTTCTTTCTTCTTTCCATTTCTTTTTTCGAAAAACATGTCTGGTTCCGCTGACGACAGTCAAAACCAATATTTTAGCATAGAAATGAAGTCGAAGACCCTCCGTCCGACGATCTTCCATCTGTAAGTCCTTCGCCGGAAATGGAAGCAACTCCAGAAAGCCCTGACATCATTAACATCTCCAGTTAGTGCCGCAGTCCTGAATCGGAGATCCCATTAGACGAGCGATACGTGATTTTGAATCCCACCCCTATCACAGTGATCCGCGAGGGTCAACTGTACAAGACAAACTTGTCTCTATAGGAGTCAGGTGAACAAGTAGATAGTTCAGACCGTCGAGAAGATCACCCAGAAGAATCAGACATAGAACCTAAAGGTCGTGACCAGGAGGATGTCAGGGTGTCGGAGGGCATGGGTGCGGTAGCCCTAGAGGCCCCCGGAGCAAGTAAGGGAAATCAAGGTAGTCCGGGCATGGTTTGACGTAGAACTGGGGCCACAAGGCTAGGTGTTGGGCCTCCATTGCATGTGGTGGAAGGGTGGACTCGGATCGACCAAAACGAGCAGATAGGTCTGATGATGCAGCACGAGTTGGATGCCCTTCATCAGAGGCACCAGATTCCTTCGTCGGTGAACTTTTGGTTGCCTGATTATGCCGAGGTGTCTGAGCATCCGCCGGTGGGGTGTATCGCCATGTACACCCACAATATCACGTTCGGGTTAAGGTTTCCCCTACCAATGCTGATCATTAAGTGGTTCCGGAGGTGGGGTCTCCCTTTATCCCAGGTGTATCCGATTAACTCTGGGCCGGCTGATCGGGTTGCTCGTCTTGTTCTCCGAGCACAAATATCTGCGCCCTCATTTCAAAGAGCTGAATGAGCTTTTTGTGTGGAAAGCGCCCGGAGCGAGGGTCACGCTCGGGGTGTTACTACGTACAGACCCGACCTGGTTATCTGGATGGGTTGGTTTTGGGCCTTCCACAATCATTGAAGGAGTGGAAGGATAAATAGTTTTGGGTTGGTGGGGACTGGCAGACTCCTCGTGCGGATGGAGATTCATTCCTTGCTCCTCCGCTAAAGTTCCGATATGACTTTCCTGAGTACATTATTGTCCCTTTTTTAAATTTTCAGAAATCCTTCTGATCGTTAACCTTCTTTGATTTTTCTTGTGCAAGGAATCATCCTTCTTCGAGCCGCCTTTCGACTGAGTTCACAAACCGGCTAGAGAATATCCAGGCTCATCCCGCCTCGGCAAGGAAAATACAGTACTTGGCTACATAAACCAAGTTATCTCGGGCCGGCCTGCGTCCTAGATTACCTGACGAGCAGGACGCTGATGAGGAGGGGGTTTGGGAACAACATGGCAGAGAGAGTCCACCGCAGGCTGAACGAGGTGGGACGGCCGGTGCAGAGACGCAACCTTCAAGGGCTGAACAGACTGGGGCGACCCCGTTAAGGTCTGAGCCTCTCAGACAAGTGCCTTCAATGGCTGAGCGGACTGAGCAGACTTAGCAGCCGCGACAGACTGAAACCCAAGGTATGCATCTTTAATTTCTTTGAATTTCAACATCTGATGAATTTGTATGTTTGTTGTAGGCCCGACGGTGGTAGACTTTTTTGCTCGTCTTAACCGAGTAAGGCAGATCACTGCCCGGGGTGTTGGGGCAAATGTCGTCCAGACCGCCGAGACCGAGGAGGAAAGGCAGGCCGAGATTCAGTGTGGCAAGCGTAAGGTTACGGATGACCAGGATGAAGAGGAGCAACCTCTCAGGCGGAGAAGAGAGAGCGGAGTTGAAATAAACGAGCTTCGCCAGACTGAAAGGACCGGGATGACTCCACGGGTGCCCCCGATCGAAGTTCCTTCGGGGGAGACTTTGAATGAAACCCGGTGGCGGGCATTTTCAGACAACTTGGGATGGGAGGCCCATTTCATTCCTCCAAATCTTGGCCGGGAGGAGGCTTGCGAGGGTATGGCTAGTTTGAGGCCCCAGTGGTTCGTGAAATTTGCTAAGTGCTCGATGTCGACCGATGAGCAGGTGGCAGCACTACCAGAGGCTAGTTGGGCTGCGGGGGACGTGCTGGCCCGAGCTTGGGCGACTGGGATAGAACAGTTCTGTTTGGAGACCGGGTGGGAGGAGAAGCCCCAATATGCCATGGGGTTATCTGGCATAATCATTGGCACCCTGTGGCATATGATTGGGCAAGCGCGCGATCTGGAGAGGCTCCATGGTGATCTACAAGAGGCCCATGCCACCTTACGTGGGATTCAAGAATTCTTGGAGTCCCGGACCAAAGAGGCCATGAGGGCAGCCAATACTGAGAAAAGGGATGCTGATGAGGCTAGAGCTGCTTGGGACCAGGCGAGAAAGGCTGAGAAGGAGCTCCATGCTGAGGTTGTGGAGCTGAGAAGAGCGGTGGCCGCGCATCAGGTGGAGATGGAGAGGCGTGAGGCCGAAATTCGGAAGGAGATGGAGGAGGCCTCCAGAAGCAAATGGAAGAAGCTCGAGCGGAGGCCGTTCGGGCTTATAAATGGTCGGGAGAGTATGCCTACATGCTGACTTGTGGGCATACCACCAGCATCGAAGAGATCCTTACGAATCTCAAGAAGGGTAAGAGTATGGCCGACTGGAGAAAGAGCTCATTGATCTGAATGTAGACCTGGCCGTCCTTCGTCCTCGGTTCCCGAGTGTCGTCTCCAAGCAAGATGCCCCTCTAGCTAATGATGATGGGGAGAAAGTAGCTTCAAGTGGTCCGACTCAGACTCCTGCCCCTGGTGGAATCCAGCCTCCCGCTAGGGTTGTTTTTGTACTTTTCCTTTTTTTTGTTTTTTGATGTAACTGGTCTTTGGCCTTTGATGTAATTGGCCCCGGGCCCCCATGTACATATTCTATTAATAATAAAAATTTCCTTCTAGTCGTTTCTTAACTTTGTTGTTCTTTTTTAAATTTCGTCAAGTATTGGGCTCGACATACTTCGAGTAGAAAGATGTACAGACTTGATGTCGGGCTGGAGTTGATCTGCCCGGATCATTTGAGTAAATTTTTTCCTAAGTGTTGTGTTTGGGACTAGGTCGAGTCTTGTTTACAGTGAGTTCGATGTTAGGTCGAGTTTCGAAAATAGTTATTTATGACGTGCTCAGATCTAGGCCGAGACATAAAATTATGTGATGTGCTTGGGGCTTGGCCGAGACGAATAGAATTAAAGACAATCGGTTTTTGCTTGGAAGATTCGGACTTTATTGATAATATTTCTTCAAATAAGATACATTCCAGCGATGATTGAACTTCTCCCCACTCAAATACTCGAGTTCGTACACCCCATTTAACAATATTTAGCTAACTCTATATGGACCTTCCCAGGTCGACTTTAGTTGGCTGGGCTCGGTCCCGGTGACCCTTTTTAAGACTAGATCGCTGATCAGGAATTTCCTTCACTTTTGAGTTGTAGTACCTTTCACTTATCTATTTGTATATAACATTTTTCATCTTAGCACTACATCTCTTTTCTTCTAGCAGATCCAATTCGGTTCGTAGAGCGACCTCATTCTTTACTTTGGAAAAATTAGCAATTCTGAATGTTGGGGCCTCGATTTCTACTGGAATGATGGCCTCGACACCATATGCCAGGGAAAAAGGTGTTTCACCCATGGCAGACTTATGTACGTTGTTCTATAAGCCCATAATACTCCGGGCAGCTCCTCGAGCCAATTTCCCTTGGATTCTTCTAATCTTGTCTTCAACGTGTATTTGAGGATTTTGTTCACCGCATCGACATGGCCGTTAGACTGTGGGTGATATGCAGTGGAGAAATGATTCTTGATATGAAAGCTTTCGCAAAAAGTTCAAAATCTTCGATTATCGAACTATTTTCCGTTGTCTGTTACTATCGAGTATGGTATCCCAAACCTACATACGATTTATTTCCATACAAAATTGACAATCTTTTCTTTGTCTATCTTCGCTAGGAGTTCTGCCTCGGCCCACTTAGTGAAATAATTGACTGCGATTATGGCATACTTCACGCCCCTTGCCAGTGGGGAGTGGTCCGATGAGGTCTACTCCCCATTTGGTAAATGGCCAAGGACTGAAAATTGAAGTGAGCTGTTCGGGGTGGTACCTGACTTGTAGTGCGAATCGTTGACACCTTTCGCATTTCTTTACTAATGAGATCGTGTCCTGCTTCAAGGACGACCAGTAGTACCCTTGTAGGATTTGTATGCTAGTGTCTAGCCCCCTGCATGATTTCCACAGATTCCTTCATGAACCTCGCGAAGAGCGTAGTCGACATTTGTTTCTGATAAACACCTGAGCAGTGGGATCGAATACCCGCATTTGTACAAGACCCCGTCTACTTTAGTATACCGAGCAACATGTGTTCTTAATGTTTTGGCCTCGGCCTTGTTTTTTGGTTGAATTCCGTGCTCCATATATTGAATGATAGGTGTCATCCATGTTGGCTCGGCAGCCTCATTGACATTTATCTTCTTCGTGTTCAATAAAGGTGAAGATAAGTAGGTTACCGTAATGTCTTCGATTAGGTCGGTTCCCAGGCTTGATGCTAGTCTTGCCAAGGTGTATGCTTGCACGTTCTCGGTTCTAGGTATATGTATTACTTCAGCCTTAAACTGAGAGAGTCTTCCCTTTGCAAGCTCCAAATACCATGCTATCTTCAGCTCCTTCGCTTCATACTCTCCATTTATTTGATTGACTACCAGCTGGGAGTCATTGTGGACGAGTAGTCTTTTCAGACCCATCAACACTGCCATTTCTAGACCTGCTATTAACACTTCATACTCCGTCTCATTGTTGGATAGATTATCAAAATCCCGGCCCCTGCTCGGTCTGTGGTGGAAGAGCCATCGACAAACAATTTCCATTCTTGTTCTTCGATGATGTCTAGTTGAATCGACGGAGTAAATTCTGCAATGAAGTATGCCAATGCTTGTCCTTCGATAGATGTTCTCGGCTCATATGTAATTTCGAATTGGCGGAGATCCACGACCCATTTGATCATCCGACCCGAAGTGTCCGGTCGTGCATGACTTGCTTTAAAGGATAATTTGTTAACACCACGATCTTATGTTCTAAGAAATACGGCCTGAGCTTTCGTGCCGAGATGACCAATGCGTATGCGAGCTTTTCCATTGGAGGATATCTCAGTTCAGCATCATGCAAGGCTTGACTAATATAATAGATCGAATGTTGAATCGAGTTATCTAGTCGAATAAGTACCGAGCTAATGGCATATTCGGAAACTGTGAGATACAAATACAAGTCTTTGCCCTGGCTCGGTTTTTGCAGAACAGGGATGGATGCTAAGTGTTGTTTCAATGATTCGAATGTTGCCTGTGTCTGCTCGGTCCATTCAAAATCCTTATTTTTCTTGATTATTTCAAAGAATGGTTTATATTTATCCGTCGATCTGAGACGAATCTACTTAAAGCGACTAGGCGCCCAGTTAAGCTTTGCACCTTTTTAACAGAATTAGGGAATTCCAGTCGACTGTGATTTTATCTAGATTAGCCTCAGTTCCCCTATCACTGGCCATATATCCTAAAAATTTACCCGAGCCGACCCCAAATATACATTTTTTTAGATTCAACATCATCTTGTACTCGGGTAAAATTTTGAACATTTCATTAAGATCAGAAAGATGATCAGCAGCATACAGAGATTTTACAAGCATATCATCTACATATACTTCCATAGTATGCCATATCAGCCTTTTCAAACATTTTGTTGACTAACCTCTGATAGGTCGCCTCAGCATTTTTTAAGCCGAACGGCATCATCTTGTAGCAGTATACTCCTCGGGTCGAGTAGAAGGAAGTGTTTCTTCGTCGTCCGGGTGCATCCGGATCTAGTTGTAGCCTGATTATGCATCCATGAAACTCATTAATTTGTGACCCTCCGTGGCGTCGACCATGTAATCTATGTTCGGAAGAGGATAGCTGTCCTTCGGGCACACCTTGTTTAAATCAGTGAAGTCTATGCAAAGACACCACTGCCCATTGTTATTTTTGACCAGTACAGGGTTGGCCACCCATCGTGGGTAAAGTGCCTTCCTGATGAACTGATTGTCCAGCAATTTGTTGACCTCGACTTCCAATGCCGCCTATTTGCCTGGGCCCAATTTTCTTCTTTTCTGAACCACTGGCCGATAAGTAAGGTCGATGTTCAGATGGTGGCAGGCATGTTTGGGGTCGATGCCAGGCATATCGGCGTGAGTCCATGCAAACACATCCAGATTGTTGCTCAGAAATTCGATCAGCTCCGATCTGAGTGGCTCTTGTAAATTGTGACAGATTCTCAATTGGTGCCCCCATTTTGCTTATAGACATCTACTATGTCGACGTCCTCTACCGGCTCAGCATGCTTGCGCTTCTTACTTTGTCCCCCATTTTTCTGTAAGGGCAACTCTTCCGCCTCTGTCATTGGCTCTTTTCTGGGTCGTCTACCGGGTCAGCTTCTATCGAATTTTCTTTTTGATCACCCTGTTCAATGTTTGGCTTAGTCTTATCGGCTGACCCGATGCCTTCTCCCTCTGTCGACTTGCTGGATTCCCTATTTTCAATCACATTTATTTCGACTGGCCTGATTTTAGGGAGCACTCCCCGGATTCCCTCTGATTTCCTTTGTGGACGCCTTCTCCATCTGGAATGGGAAACTTAATGCATAAATGGTACACCAAGACGGCTGCCTTCAAGTGATAAAGCAGTGGTCATCCGATAATTGCATTATACTCAGAATCTGAGTTGATGATCTTGAAGGTAGTGATCACCGTTCTCTTATGCGCCCCTAGCCCATTTGGATGGAAAGATCGACTTCACCAAATGGGATGATTCTTTCCCTAAGAAACCTAAGATGTTATCGTTGCACGGTCGAATATAGCTATCGTCGATATTTAATCTTCTAAAAGCTCTTATGTATATAACCGAGGCATAACTACCTGAGTTGACCAGGAACCTGTGCACGGGGATGCCCAGGATCGGTGATGTCACGACCAAAGGGTCGGAGTGAAGGTGTACGAGCAAATCAACGTCTTGGTCAGTATAGGATCTCTTGTCCTAGGTTCTCATTGTGAGGTGGTAAATGAGCCGGATTGGCCAATCGCTCAGGATTTGTTCTGGGAGCGAGGGCCGACGGTGGTGGGAGCGGAGCTCATGAACATATATTTTCAGTCCTCCCCTTTGAACAATCCTCATGATCTCTCGAATGAGATCTCGACACTCATCTGTTTCATGCCCAATGGACTTGTGGTAGCGGTAGTATCTATTGCCGTCCAGTTTAGATGGATCCGCTGACGGAGTGTGGGTCAATGTGTTCCTCATTGCCGCCACCTCGGCGCGGACTTCCTGGTATGACTTGTATCCCGTGGTCAGATTCTCTGCAAAAGATTTAAATCTCGACTCGAAACCTGAGGCGGCTTCTTTCTCTCCATTTTTTTGGCGCCCTGAGTTTTCTGCTCGGGTTGTAAGCCAACCATGGCTTCCTCGACGCATATGTGATGTTCTGTGCGGATAAGGAACTCTTGGAAGGTGCTGCCCCTGACTCATGGATGACATAGTTGAATCTATACTGGGGAACGAGCCCGACCATTGCTGCTATGAGCATTGCGTTGTCCGAGACCGACTCCAGGTCTTGGATCTGTTTGTTGAATCTAGCGATGTAACTTTTTAGCGGTTCGTCCTTGCCCTGCTTGATGTTTACAAGGGAGTTCTTTGGCGCTGCACGGACCTTGGATGTCAGGAAATGGGTGGTGAAAGCAAGCATGAGATCATTGATTGGCATGTGTTTTGCATGTATTTCGGGCTTGATTGTAGCTAGAATTAGTTGTTATGCATGCATTACATGAGTAAATAGGGCTTTATTTATGTTTTGTGGAAAAGGTATTACGCTTTGCTCGTTTTGTAGGAATTTGTTGATAATTTTAGCATTTTGGCAACAATTCGAAGCATTGCGATAAAGAACCGCCAATACTGGACAAAACGTACAAAGTTTCAAGTTGAATCGGGAAGAAGTCAGATGAACCGGGCGAGAAACGAAAGAAAACGAACAAATATCAAGCCCAACAGGTGCGCACGGGCAAGGCGTGCGTCCCTAGCACGGCCCATGCGCTAACCCAAGACTGAGTATCAACCCTCGACCATACGCACAGGCTGGTCGTGCGTGATGCGCCGCTCGTGCGTCCTTCAGCGATTGGCATGTTTCTGCGGCACCTAGCACGGGTTGGGCATGCGCTAGGCGCACGGCCCATGCGTCTGTGCGGAAAAATAGAGTTTGACAGATTTCCAACTAGGTTTTGACCCAAACGGTGTACAAATAGAGACGGGGCGGCCAAAAACAAAGACACGCTGACTTTTGCCTAGAAACAAAAAAAAGAGCAATTTTCCACCAGAGAATTGGAAATATCGATCAAGGCTACAACAACACGCTTGAGGATTGAAGATAGATCGAGAGATCATCGACGTCCTCGAGTCTTCGCATTCCATAGTATCTTTATTTTCAATTAGTTAGACATGAACATAGATAATTTGTCTATGAATTATTTATTTTCTATGTCTAGCTAAACATCTTGCGATTCCCGGGTTTGGGAGTAGGTTAATGGATACTTTTATTTGATGATTAATTACAATTGAAGTTATTGTTTTCCAACCCTATTCGAGTACTTTGTTTTAATTCTTGTTTTATCAAAAGGCCTTTGGTTTAACTTGTTTGATGTATTGATTCATAATTCGAACAGATGAGTTTCAATACTAGATCTAGTACTTGACATGAATAATTGCAAGATTGAGAAGTCTGTGAATATTTGTGAGGATTTATAATATTTCAAGCTTTTGGGAGTTGGATATCTCATGTTGAGTAGAGATGCTAGCATATATATTCCAACCAACGTTTTTACATGCATCTCGAGAGAGGTGGTAAATTACTTTTGTGATTGTTCTATAAGGAAGAATTATTTGATAAATGGTTTTATCGTGATTTTGATGATTTTGTTTTTATACCAAAACAAAGGTTTTAAAAGTTGTCTAAATACTCGTAAATGATTTAAAATGATTTTAATATTTTTCGGAATATTTCTTCTAGTTTATTTTCGACAATATTGGATAACACATTTAATGATTTTGTGTCAATGGGTTTTTACATTGAAACTATGTTTCTAAATGTTGTCCTAATACTCCCGATTGGTCTAAAATGCTTTTACTATTTTTCGGAGTATTTATTGGAATTTATATCGGACAACACTTTTTGTGTTAATGTGTTATTTCATCAAAACTATATTTCTAATGTTGTCCTAAATACTCCCGATCGGTTTAAAATGTTTTTACGAATTTTTCGGAGTATTTCTTGAGGTTTATTTCGACTAAAATCGGACAACATTTCATTTAGGAGGTTGATCGGTCGACCAAAGAGGCGACCGGTACCTGGGAACAAGTTTCGTGAAACAGAAAACTTGAAACCCACAAAAATGGTCAGGGTGACCGGTCCCCATAGGGGCGACCGGTCGCACCCCAGGGCGACCGATCGAGCCCCCCAAGGACCGGTCCCCCTGATGAATTTTGTTGTGTAATCTCTTTTCTGTTTTAACGCACGACCGGTCGCTCTATGGTTTGACAACAAAATTCTGACCGTTTGACAGCAGACAACATGTCCTTAAATCATGGAGTTGATTTCTAACAGCTCTTTTCTTCAATTGTCTTGCAATTTTTTACAGAATTCAAGTCCCCAAGAGGAGCCTATCATGTACATGACATCTCCTATAAATAGAGGAAGATTTGAAGCACACCAAAAAGAGAGAACAACACAACACAACAAGATATACTCAAGCAAACACTTGGTCTTCTATTGTCATTATTCTTGTTGTAATTTGCCTAGCTTATCACTTTCACATTCTTTAGGTCTAGGCTATTCTTGATTACACTTGCACTTAATTGTATAATTCATTATCGAGTTGTAATCTTGAATTTTTGGGTTATCATTCAACACAAGATATCCTTGTGAGTGTTCTTGTGGTAAGAACACACTTGGGTGATCTAGGTGTTAGGTGTAAGAAGATTGTGGTAATCTTCTTGTTGAGGTGTTGAAGAATTTGGTATTCTTCAAGGTTGAAGATTGTGGTAATATTCACAAGGTGCCGTTGGAGATTGTGGTAATCTTCAAGTGAGATTGTGGTAATCTCAAAGGTGGTGTTGAAGAAGAGTGTGGTGCTCTTCAAGGTGTTGTTGTAAGTTGGTGTTGTATTAATTTTGGTAATTAATAAAACCTTTTTTTCTTTTCGAAATCCATCCCGGAGATACTGGGACGGTAGAGGATTAGGTCCTAGGTGGGTTGAACCTCTATACATTGAAGTGTGTTGTTTACATTCCACACCTTAATTATTGTCTTTGAGCTTTCGGTTTGAAAAAGAGGGTAAATTCGAAAAGATGGAGATAATATATTCACCCCCCCTCTAGATTATCGTAGCCGCTTGGACTTACAAGTGGTATCAGAGCCAAACTCTTTGGCAAGCTCGTTTCACATCGCGAGTGAAGAGGAATAATCGTCGGCTACGAATGAAGCTCACCTTTCCGGCACCTCCACCACCAAGCCACCTCTATTTGATTCCAAAAATTATATATTTTGGAAAGAAAGAATGGAATGTTATTTACAAGGTTGCGGGTTCGATATTTGGAACATCATCATCAATGGAGAATCCATTCCAATGAAAGACACACCATACACCTCCAAAGCTCTCAAGGAGCTCAATGATGAAGAAAAGAAAATCATCTCCTTAAATGGTAAAGCTCTCAATATTTTGTATTGTTCACTTACTAATTTGGAATATGAACATATTGTAGGAATTCGAACGGCACATGAAGTATGGCAAAAATTAGAAGCCATCTATGGAGTATTTGCAAATGAAAGGAGTCAAACAAAAGCATCTACTTCTCAAAGGGATACAAGTTCAAATCTAAGGAACAAGCCTTTTACAACTTCCAACTATGAAGTAGTCGAACAATGTTTTATGGGCATCGAAGAAGAAAACGAGGTATGTCTTAAACCCTCTACTTCCTATGATATTGTCATTCAAAATGATTATAGTGATTTGCAAAATAATTTTGATGATCTTCAAAATGAATTCCAATATTTACTAGTTAAGTACGAAAATTTGAAAAAGGAATAAATGTTTTGAAAAATGAAAAGGATAGTTTATTTACTTCCTATGAATCACTATCATGTGCTCACACCATCATACTTGACAAGGTTAGAAACCTTGAAAAACAAAATTGTACTCTTGTTGAGGATATTAATTGCATGAAAAATGATTTATCAAAATCCAACTTGAGTACCAATAAATTGCCCAATGTTGTGAATGTTAATGGATGTGACAGTTTGAATAGTGAACTTGATCATGAGCCTAATATTGTCAAGCATATGAAAAAGAATCGAGTTCCTATGCATGTTAATAATATTACTTGCTTTTATTGCGGTAAAAAGGGTCATACGGTAAATACTTGTCGGGCTAGAAATAGATCTAATTATCTTTGGAGACCTAAAAGTCTCAAGACTAATCCAAAAGGACCCAAGCACTTGAGGGTACCACAAAACAATGTTATATTAGGTACCCAGCGAAATAATAATCGAAGAAAATTCATACCGCCAAGAAAACATCAAATGACCATTTCATTTGATCAAAGGAGAAAACATTTTCAACAAAGTCATTTTCCAAGAAGAGGAAATAATAAAAAATGGGATGAACAAAATCCTTGGAAATGGCAAAGACATCATCAACAAGATGATTTTTCAAGAGAAAGACACTTTCAAAAATGGGAAGGCCACAATGCTTGGAAATGGAGCAATTGGAAGAACCATCATCAACATGAAGATTTTCAAAAGGGAAGATATCATCAACAATGGGAACGACACAACCCATGGAAATGGCGAAATTGGTAAACCGTATCTCCCTATTTAAATATGCATTTTATTTTCTTGCATATTTTTATTTGTGTCTAAATTGCAAAATGATTTTTCAAAATGAGTTTAAATATTTATTTTTAAAAATTTAAAGTCTTCAATATATTTGTAAGTTTCAAAATATTTTTGAAAAGAAGACCTTGCATAATGTTTCTAAAACTCTTGTGCATTTACTTAGACTTATGTGGTTTATTATCTCCTATGTAGTTTTGTAGCACAAGCATGCTTAAGATATCTCTTATTGCTTAGCCTACACATGTATTATTATGTTTGTGCAAAATTTGGTTTAAGAATTGTGTAGGATTTACATATCTCTTTCAATGGTTATCTACTCGTAATATATCAAGAGAGATATGAACTATCGAGGTACGCTCATTATTGCTATTCATATTATAAACTCGATACATGTTATGCCATATTCCTAGGTGCTTATTTTAATAAGTCATGCATTTTATTGCACATATAAATGCCATTATTCTTGGATGCTTATGTCAAATCTTTTGTTCATATGATTCTTGTAAATGAGGTCTCAACTATGTGCTCTCGTATTTTCATATTTCAAAAGAGACCTTATATAGCTTTCTACAAGCTTATTTAAACTTACATGTTGTATTATATTCTTGATGATTTTCTTCAAGCATAGTATGTGTTACTTGCTATAGTATCTCTATTATTCGATATTACTATGCTTTTGTGCAAGATTCTTTGTTGAGATTTTGCATAAATTTTTGGTATTTCGTAACAAGTTTGATGAACAATGCAAGGTTAGTAATTCAAAGGTATTTTCAAGAAGAAGGTATTGATTTTGATGTAATATTTGCACTCATAGCACATTTAGAAGTTATTTGCACTTTACTTGCCCAATTCTTGTTTTGAGAAAATTTCAAGCTTTACCAAATGGATGTTAAATCCAATTTTCTAAATGGTTTTATTCAAATAGAAGTCTATCAGAGTTCAAAATTTAGGCCAAATGATTTTTATAAAAGGCCTTGTACGGTTGATACAAGTATCCCATATATGGTTTGATAGACTTAGATATTTTTGCAAAATGATTTTACAAGAGGTAAAGTTGATACTACATTTTTTTGAAAAAGGGCAAGATTGTTTACTTGTGCAAATTTATGTTGATATTTTTGGTGCTACTAATGAATATTTGTGCAAGACATTTTTCCAAGTCAATGCAAGGTGAACATAAGGTGATCATGATGAGGGAAGCTCAATTTCTTCATTGGAATTCAAGTTCAACAATGCCAAGAAGGTGGTTATATTCCACACTCAAAGTATAGAAAAGAAGAAATGAGGCATTGAAAAGGAAAGAACCATTTCAACCTATATGGCTACAAATGCGAAAATTGACAAAAGGTTGAAGTAGGCATGTTGATTGACAAACAAATTTGAGGTATGCTTATCTTTGTCTATTATTCCTTAAGACTCGACATTTTATATACTTTATGTCTATATGCTCGATTTAAAACAATCCCAACGAATCTCACTAAAGTGCCGTTAAAAGAAATTTTCAAATATTTGTAAGGCACTTCTTCTTATGACTTGTTCATTCAAAGTTTTAAAACGTTATTATTTTTTGGGATAAGAAGTTCAGTGATAATAATTTTTCAAAATATGGTTCGTCATAATCGAACTAAACATATTGAGATTCGATATTTTTTCAAAGGGATTGCATGTTTAACAAAAACTTGAGATGTGTTTAATTCCGTCTCAAGGATAACTCGCGGACTTTTTAATCGCTCACCGCCGAGTATTTTACCTCATTTCGAGCTTGATTATGACATAATGTATATTGAATGAGGTCTACGTTTGCATTTTGCACGTTTTCAAAACTTAGAGGCGAAAAATTGGATTTTTGGATCAAATTTCGGACTTTCAAAATAGAACAGAACCAGTGGGCTGCCAGGGTAGGAGCCGACCGGTCGCCCACTATCTCGACCGGTCGCCCTATGCCCTGACCGGTCGCCCACTGCAAAATTTTGGTTAAAACCGTCTCTGTTCTTGCATTTTGGCATTTTGATGTTTTTCTTCCCCATTTCGACCCCTTTGATATTTTCACACACAATTCACTTCAAATGTGTTTTGTTGCATAAAATTCATATTTTGGGGATTACCTAGCTCAATTATCATCATCATTGCTCGTCTTTACCGATTAAATGGTAAGAATTCTACTTCCTTATCTCAATTGGGTTGAACCCTTGAGAACTTGGCTTATATGTATTTTCTTGATGACATGTGTATATATTTGTGATGAGCTTATTGATTGTTGATGAATGATATTTGTAAAATTTCTTTTGGTGATGAAAAACTTGGCTTGATTACATTTACAAGGGCTATATATATCTTCTTCAATATTTGACGCCCGCCAAGTATTCGATAAAATGTCTCAATGAAAAATTCATCACCTACATGATTCTCTTGTTTTCAAATGTCTTATGTATTTATAAAGATCATGTTCTTGCCAATCAAATGAGTTTTCATAAGCTTCTACAAGTCGTGTGATTGACTTTTTCCTCCTAATTGGTCTATAAGCTTTAATGTTCAAATAGCTCGATACATCGGTTTAGTTGCGCACTTTGATATGATCATATGATGTTTTTATCGTGCTAATAGTCTTTTTGATGATTCCAAAGGGGGAGAAACAGGTTATAAGCTTATTAGCTCATTAAAGCTAAAATAAGCTCGAGAAAAAAGCTATAAGCTATGGCTTCTAAAAACCATAAGTTGTGGATTATATTTAGTCCATTTGTTGTATTATGGACTTATATACTTGTCTAATGATGTTTTTTTGATAGGGGGAGCTTATAAGCTCTTGTACTTAAGACCAATATGTAAAAGCTAAGCTTTTAGCTTGTGGATGATTGCTTTTACATTGCTCTTGTTGTGCATATTTATAGGGAGAGCTTTTGCAATATATGTTTAATATCTCTACTCCCATCCTTGTGATTATATTGCGTGGAATGTTGTCACTCACAACGGATAGTTCCTTTTAACCGGTAAAATTGTTATGTTTTCAAAATCGACCTCGTTAAAATTGTTTTGGTTTGTAATCATCAAAAAAGGGGAGATTGTTTGATAAATGGTTTTATCATGATTTTGATGATTTTGTTTTTACACCAAAACAATGGTTTTAAAGGTTGTCCAAATACTCCTAAATGATTTAAAATGGTTTTAATATTTTCCGGAATATTTCTTCTAGTTTATTTTCGACAATATTGGATAACACATTTAATATTTTTGTGTCAATGGGTTTTTACATTGAAACTTTGTTTCTAAATGTTGTCCTAAACTTTATGTCCATGGTTGCAGAAATCACTAGGCGCTAGGCGCCCCTAGGCCGATCCAATTTTGTCCAAATCGCCCGAAAAAATCGTTTTGGCCAAAAATCGGGCTAGACGGCCTAGGCGGCACCAAATCGGAGCTAGGCGCTCTCCTAGGCGGCCAAAAAATCGGGCCTAGGCGCCCGCCTAGGCGGGCTAGGCGGTCTAGGCTGGAAAAATCGGCCAAAAATAAACAAAATGAAAAAAAAATAAAAAAATAGTGTTGTTCCTAGGCGGCCGCCTAGGCGGTCTAGGCACCCGCCTAGGCGCCCTAGGCACTAGGCGCTAGTCAGCCGCCCGACTAGCGCCTAGCGATTTCTGCAACCATGGTCCTAATACTCCCGATTGGTCTAAAATGCTTTTACTATTTTTCGGAGTATTTATTGGAATTTATATCGGACAACACTTTTTGTGTTAATGTGTTATTTCATCAACACTATATTTCTAATGTTGTCCTAAATACTCCCGATCGGTTTAAAATATTTTTACGAATTTTTCGGAGTATTTCTTAAGGTTTATTTTCGAATAAAATCGAACAACATTTCACTTAGGAGGTCGATCGGTCGACCAAAGAGGCGACCGGTACCTGGGAACAAGTTTCGTGAAACAGAAAACTTGAAACCCACAAAAATGGTCAGGGTGACCGGTCCCCACAGGGGGCGACCGGTCGAGCCCCCCAAGGACCGGTCCCCCTGATGAATTTTGCTGTGTAATCTCTTTTCTGTTTTAACGCATGACCGGTCGCCCTATGGTTTGACAACAAAATTCTGACCGTTTGACAGCAGACAACATTTCCTTAAATCATGGAGTTGATTTCTAACAGCTCTTTTCTTCAATTGTCTTGCAATTTTTTACAGAATTCAAGTCCCCAAGAAGAGCCTATCATGTACATGACATCTCCTATAAATAGAGGAAGATTTGAAGCACACCAAAAAGAGAGAACAACACAACAAGATATACTCAAGCAAACACTTGGTCTTCTACTGTCATTATTCTTGTTGTAATTTGCCTAGCTTATCACTTTCACATTCTTTAGGTCTAGGCTATTCTTGATTACACTTGCACTTAATTGTATAATTCATTATCGAGTTGTAATCTTGAATTTTTGGGTTATCATTCAACACAAGATATCCTTGTGAGTGTTCTGGTGGTAAGAACACACTTGGGTGATCTAGGTGTTAGGTGTAAGAAGATTGTGGTAATCTTCTTGTTGAGGTGTTGAAGAATTTGGTATTCTTCAAGGTTGAAGATTGTGGTAATCTTCACAAGGTGCCGTTGGAGATTGTGGTAATCTTCAAGTGAGATTGTGGTAATCTCAAAGGTGGTGTTGAAGAAGAGTGTGGTGCTATTCAGGTGTTGTTGTAAGTGTTGTTGTATTAATTTTGGTAATTAATAAAACCTTTTTTTTTCTTTTTGAAATCCATCCTGAGATACTTGGGTGGTAGAGGATTAGGCCCAGGTGGGTTGAACCTCTATAAATCGAAGTGTGTTGTTTACATTCCGCACCTTAATTATTGTCTTTGAGCTTTCGGTTTGAAAAAGAGGGTAAATTCGAAAAGATGGAGATAATATATTCACCCCCCTCTAGATTATCGTAGCCGCTTGTACTTACAAGAATACATATAACTTTGGTTTGATTAATCTGATAATAAAAGGGGATATTAACTGAAACCATAACCCAGGAATCCATTCATCTTCTTGATCTTTCAATCAATCTTTACTTTGTTTATTTTAGGATAAATTCTTGTTTTAGTTTACAAAACCAAATCACTCAACTTCGATCGTCTGGATAAAAATAAGGTTATTACAATCCAGTACTTAGTAAAATAATTTATTAGTCCCTGTGGATTCGACCTTGCTAACCCTATTCTATAACTGCACCGTACACTTGCGGTGAAGCTAAAAATAAGGCGAACAGGTATTTGGTGTCGTTGCCGGGGACTAATTAAATTTTTAGTACTAATATTGCGATAAATATATTTATTTTTAATTTAGACATTTTTTCTTTCTTTTTTATTTTGTTTTTTAATTTTACTTCTACTGTGTTTGACTTGTTTTCTTTAGTTGGTTCAAGTAGTGCATGAACACTCAAGCAAGGAGAAAGTCGTTCAAGGAAAATTAGAAAAAGTGCGTTCATACCTGAGGTTGAGGCTTTTGCTAGGGAAAAAAGTGCGGTTACTAAACGGGCAGAAAGACAGCAAGAACAGGCTCACAGACCAATCGCAACTATGGCGAAATTGCCAATGTCCCAATCAATACGAATAACTTTGAGCTGAAGCCAACATTGATCTCGATGGTGCAGCCGAATTAGTTTGGGGGTTTCCCGTCTGAGGATCCCAGTTCTCATCTTGCGAACTTCATACAGATTTGCAATACAATCAAGATCGATGAATGGGGTGAGTGATGATGCTATACGTCTGCACCTATTCCCTTTCTCTTTAAGGGATAAGGCTAGAAACTAGCTAGGCACCCTAACTCAAGGGAGTGTGAATAACTGGGATGAGCTGAGTCGGATATTTTTGTTTAAATACTCCCCACCAAGTAAGACATTACAGCTCAAAAGTGAGATCACGCAGTTCAGGAAGTTTGACTCTGAGCCACTGTATGAGGCCTGGGAGAGATTCCAGGATTTATTGAGGAGGTGCACGCAACACGACTTTCTAGAGGATCAACAGCTATGCTTCTTTTACAACAGGTTGATGGGACAGACTAGGTCGTTTGTAGATGCCGCAGTAGGAGGCGCCTTACTTGCAAGATTCCCAGAGGATGCATTCAACTTGTTGGAGGAGATGGCCATGAATAGCTATCAGTGGCCCTCCGAGAGAACTAATGTGAAAAGGGTAGCAAAAGTTACTGATTCGGACCCAATTAAGGCATTGACAGCTCAGATGATGGCGTTGACCAATCAGTTGAGTGTATTGATGAAGGGAACTGATGGAAACGCGGGTGCAAGTAATGGGGGAGTTCCTGTAGATCCCATGGAGGGAGCAAATTATGTAAACAACCGGAATTTCAACAATTACCGGAACAATCAGACTCCTACCCATTACCATCCGGGTTTGAGGAACCATGAAAACTTCTCTTATGCGAACACGGAGAATGTGATGCAACCACCACAGGGGTTTAATGTGACAAACAATGTCATTAATGCGGAGGCAAAACCATCTTTAGAGGACATTCTCACCTCGTTCATGGGTGAAACGAGGAACATGTTCAATAAAGATGAGGCTAAGATAAACAAGATCGAGGCACATATCACGGAGTTGGCCAACACTGTGAATCCACAAATGAAAAACCTAGAAACACAGATTGGCCAGCTAGCGACGATCATTGGTGGACAACATCAGAAGGGCAGTTTTGAGTAACACGGAATCAATCTGAGGTAACAGTGTAACACCATTCGTCTGAGGAGTGGTACAGAGTACGAGGGGCCGAAAATTCTGGGAAGTGAAGAAAAAACTGAAGAACGCACGACCCATGCACCGGAGCACGACCAGGTCGTGTGTGGTACCGAAGAATTCCAAGAGCAGAACATGAGACGCACGACCCGTGCGTCTGAGCACGAGCGGCCCATGCATGATGCCGAATGGGTAATTTCGACCACGGGAGATGAACACACAGAAGCAAAGGGCGATGTTGAGGCCAATGAAGGAGTCGAGGGTCATATTGCTGAACAAAAAGGGGATGAGAAGCTTAAATCTTTCTCTAACTCTGATCTTTCAAAATTTTCTATACCACTCCCTTTCCCTCAACACTTTAAAAAGAAAACGTTAGACTCCCAATTTGCTAAATTCTTAGACATCTTTGAGAAACTGCATATTAACATACCTTTTGCAGACGCATTGGAGCAGATGCCCAATTATGCGAAGTTTTTAAAGGAAGTGATGTCAAAGAAGAAAAAGTTGGCAGAATTCGAGACAGTCAACTTGACCGAAGAGTGCAGCGCGATCATTCAGAGGAAATTACCACAAAAGCTCAAAGATCCGGGGAGTTTCACTATCCCGTGTGCTATTGGTGGTGTTGTATTTAATAAAGCACTTTATGATCTAGGAGCAAGTATTAACTTGATGCCCTTATCCATATTCAGGAAACTTGGATTGGGAGAGGTGAAGCCGTCCACGGTCACCTTGCAGCTTGCGGATATATCACTCACATATCCTAAGGGAATCATGGAGGATGTGCTCGTGAAGGTAGACACGTTCATATTCCCGTGGACTTCTTGGTGCTTGACATGGAGGAGGATCGAGACGTTCCTTTGATACTTGGGCGTCCATTCCTAGCCACTAAATGAGCTTTGATAGATGTGCAAAAAGTATAGCTCACATTACGAGTTAATGATGACAAGTGTTGTTCTCCATCTATAAGGCTGGGAAAACTCATGATAAAATAGAGAGTTGTAATCGTTATCAGTCATTGATTCATATGCTAATAATTTTAATCCGAGTCATTATGTGTGTGCTTTAGATCATGTGCAGGAAGAACTGAATAGTGAGAAAGCGAAGCGCACGGAGAGGGCCAGCAGCTCAGAAGCACGCGTGTACTGCCGCTCACACGATTCAAACGAGAAGAATATGTCATTTGATAGACGGGTGACTTCTATGCTAGAGGCATTCAAAGGTGGCTCGAATTTATGCGAGTTGAATTGGAAAGGAGAAAGACATGGAAAAGTGACTCCCTTCACTTTGTTAGAACCATGATCGCGTATACAGGCGTCAAGCTATAGACGTTAAATTTAGCGTTTGTTGGAAGGCAACCCAACGGTTTGCTGTTTTATTTCTTCCCATGTTTTTTCCCTTTGCTAGGTTAGGATTTCTTATTACTTTCATAGGTTAGGATTTAATTGCTTTCCCTAAAAAAATGGAAAAATCGGAGCTGAAGTGCGGTACCCAGCACGGGCAGGGTGTGCACCATGTGCACGGCCCATGCGGGCACCAGGAATTAGGATTGAAATTTCGGCGCCCCGCACGGACAGCCCGTGCGCCATGCGCACGGCCCGTGTGGGTCCTAGGTTTTTTGTTTTGAAGTCTCGACACCCCGCACAGGCAGCCCGTGCGCTAGGCGCACGACCCGTGCGTGTGTCGGCTGAGACAGAAATAAGTCGCGCAGGGGTCTATTTTTTTCACAAATTTCTCACTCTCCCTCGCACGCAAGAACACCCACTCGAAGCCCTCTCAATTGTTTTGCAAATTCCCCTTAGATTTCAACTACATATTCACCTCCCACACTACTCACACACAAATTACACTCTTAAAATTGCTTTGAAGTGAGGATTTGATTAGAAGGAACACCTAGGGTTTCAATTTTCACCTCTTTCCGAATTTTCGAGATTTAAGGTATGAACTTCACTTTTTGTTTCGAATTTCTTGTCGATTATGGATTAGAGTTCTTATATGGTGCATGTTTGATGAATTTGCCATGATTTTTCTATTGGGCATTTTATCGAACACCTTGTGGGTTATTGAATTAGGATATTTGTGGTTGATTGTTTGATGAATTATACATGAGCTTGATTATTTAGGGTGTTAGTGACTAGGATTCTCAGCAATTACATTGTTATTAGGGCTTGGAAGCTTAATTGTTGATTAAATTGTAGGGATGAGACACTGTGCCATATTTAATTTGTTGTATGATATTCATCGCTTTCTTGTTATACTTGGCACGTACGTATTCTCACAATTGTTTTGCCAGGTACTAACTCGAACATATGGCTGAACAAAGGAACCGACAAGGTCGAGGTAGACGAGGATGGGGGGTCGCTGCCGCACGACAAGCGCCACACCTAGACAGCCCTGAGGCCTATGGACTGCTTTTGACTGAGGCCGATGAACTGGAGCGATGGAACAGGTTGATCACTCGTTCTTTCACGCCAACAAGATATGCCAACGACGATTGTACCCAAGCCCTTGGGATACATGAGGAGGTTTGGCAGATGTTCGAACGAGTGGGGTGGACCACTTTCATGCAAGGGCGGTGGTCAATGTTGAAAACGCTAGCGCCGAAGTTCCCGAGCACCTTGGATATTCTTCAAACGTGAGCAAACAATGAGCTCCAAGAAATCCATTTTCGATTGGGCAACGTGTAGAGGCACGTCACTATCGCCCAACTCAACGAGATTTTGGGGTACCGTCTAACTCCCATTTTCGGCCCTCGAGAAAATTATAGCCGATGATGATTTACGGCGATTGTTGGTTCGATAAGGAGACCCGCCCAATGCTATATGAGGCACGCTCATCCAAGGCATCCGCACTCCGCAACCCCATCTTCCGCTATGTCCAAAAAATCACCGCGCACCACCGTCTACGCCCGACAAAATAACAGAGGTATGCAAGCTCGAGAGCTATACTTACTTTGGTGTATGCTCACCCGTAACCCCTACAACATGGTGGCCCACTTTGTGGAACACGCCGTGTTCATTGCCATACGAGCGTGGGGACGACATCGATTGGAGGAATGTTAACCCCGCATTGCTCGATATTTTGGGGTCGATTTGCGAAGAATGGAGCCCATCGCGGGCAGTCGGAGTATAAACATGAACGCCCTTCGCCAGATGAAAATAATAACAAACGAAGAAAACATAATCTGCTTCGAACAAAAGATTGGCCCAACTTTCCCACTTCCTAACCCGTCACTCACAACTGTGGTGGACAATGAAATTAACTGGCTCATGAACTCTGAGGCACATATCAGAGTTATGGACGGCCTAACTGCAAGGAAAAGGAGGAGGGTAGTCGGGTTGCCCGATGAGAAGGACTTGGCGATTGAGGCAAGAGAATATGATTGGCAAGAAAGGGGTTCCGAGCCAGGTTTCCAGTACGGGGACTTTGAGCAAGGGTTTCCACAGGGGAGGCCTGACATTCCAGAGAGCTCCCACCAAGGTGAGGAGCGTGGGGTACATGATTATAGGATAGAATCTATGCTCTTGAAGAGAGCATGCAACAGCACATGGATGATTTCCGGCATCACCAGGATGATTTCTGGCAGTACCGAGATGATTTCAGGTATCACCAAGAGGAGTTCCGTGCTTTCCGCATAGAGCAAGAGCAGAGGTATCAGGCCCAGGAGCAACGGGAGTTGGAGATGTTGCAGACTATCCATCAGATACTAATGTGGCACATCTCCCAGGGCCACTTTCCGCCGCCACCCCCACTGTGAGACAGGTCCATTTCCACACTTTTCTTTGAAATTCAATCTTTTCTTCTATGCGCTATAATTTCATTTAAGTTTGGGGGGAGAGGTAGTAATTTGATTGAAGGGTGTGGCGTTTTTGCATTCATGTAGTTGCATTTAGAGCATATAAGTTGCATTGCATTAGATATTTTTTTTGATTTTTTAGCATGTTTATTGCTTTAGCAAGTTTATTGCTTTCTTAGTTGTTTAGGGAGTGAGTTGACCACTATTGTGTGCTTGTTGTGATCTTGGGAGCATTTGTTGAATAGTTTATGTTGTTTTGAATTGGGTGTTGAGTGTGAGTTGACCGGGTTGAGAATAGATGATATGGAGCATGTGAATATTGAAATCATGGTTGACATACTTTGAATTACGCAATTACAAGCCTGTGAGCTTTTTGAGCCTTTACTGTTTTCATTATATGCAGTCTTGTTTGTTGATTGATTGTGTCATTATGTTGATTTGAATTCTAGAACTTGCTCTGGTATCTCCGTCGAAGTCACATGTTGTATGCAATTTATGAAAGTGATTTAGGCCATTTTTTGTTAAGCTTTTCAAGCCGTTTGCCTACCTTATGATATTTGATTTTCCTAGTTAGCCTATTTGAGCTTATTGCCTGATTTTTCATAGACACATTTCAAGGCTTAACTTGATATATCTGTTACCCTAAGCTTGAGCGTATAACATTGAGTAAAGAGATTGAATAAAGGGTTGAATGAAAGAATATCGAGAAGTTAGAAAATGGTGTGTATGTTGGGTGATTGTGAATAAAAGAAGAAAATGAGGAAAAGGGAGGATACTCACAAAAGAGTCGGAAAAAAAAAATGACTGCATAAGTGCGTTGGCTGTAAATGAACATATAGGCTGAGGATTGTGATGTAAGGTGAAATAGAATAAATTGGATGAGAAAAGGGAGAAATAGAGATGTGATAGAATAAAAGGTGATTGGGGTGCATAGTTGATTTGAATGAGAATAATTGTTTGAGAAAAAAACAACGTGCTTACCAATCTATACACTTGAGTTTGAGTCACTTTATCCATATTTCCCTACCTTAACCAAAGAGCCTTCATTACAACCATAAGCAAAGTCCTTTCTGATTTGTGAATTGCATACAATCGAGTGGCGGAGATGTGAGACGATTTGCAAGCATATGGTAATTCTTCAACATTGATATGATTTGAGCGAATACACGTCCCTTATTATCCTAAAGAGTAGAGTATACACTTTATCCATGAGAGGCGTGATTTCAAGTGTTTGCCATGATTTTAGTAGACTTGTGCTCTGTGTTAGATATTTGAAGCTTGGTTGGTTTGTGCTTGATGTCGATGGATAAACGACATAAATTGTGATGCGTTGTTCTTGATTTTCCTTTCTTTACCCCATTTGTGTTTCATCTTGTTAATAAAGTGTTGACCGAGACTGTCAACAGTTTAAGTTTGGGGGTTTGATTGGCATGTGTTTTGCATGTATTTCGGGCTTGATTGTAGCTAGAATTAGTTGCTATGAATGCATTACATGAGTATATAGGGCTTTATTTCTGTTTTGTGGAAAAGGTATTACGCTTTGCTCATTTTGTAGAAATTTGTTGATAATTGTAGCATTTTGGCAACAATTCAGAGCATTGTGATAAAAACGCCAATATCTTGGACGAAACGCATTTAAGTTTGGAGTTGAATCGGAAGAAATCAGACGAACCGGGCGAGAAACGAAAGAAAACGAACAAATATCAAGCCTAGCAGGTGCGCACGGGCAAGGCGTGCGTCCCTAGCACGACCCGTGCGCTAACCTAAGACTGAGTATCAAGCCTCGACCATATGCACGGGCTGGTCATGCGTGAAGCGCATGGCCCGTGCGTCCTTCAGTGATTGGCATGTTTCTGCGGCACAAAGCACGGGCTGGGCGTGTGCTAGGCGTACGTCCCGTGCATCTGTGCGGGAAAACAGAGTTTGACAGATTTCCAACTAGGTTTTGACCCAAACGGAGTACAAATAGAGACGGGGCGACTACACACAAAGACACGCTGACTTTGGCCCTAGAACACAGAAAAATAGCAATTTTCCACCAGAGAATTGGAGAGATCGATCAAGGCTACAACAACACGCTTGAGGATTGAAGATAGATCGAGAGATCATCGACGTCCCCGAGTCTTCGCATTCCATAGTATCTTTATTTTCAATTAGTTATACATGAAAATGGATAATTTGTCTATGAATTATTTGTTTTCTATGTCTAGCTAAACATCTTGTGATTCCCGGGTTTGGGATTAGGTTAATGGATACTTTTATTTGATGATTAATTGTAATTGAAGTTATTATTTTTCAACTCTATTCGAGTACTTTGTTTTAATTCTTGTTTTATCAAAAGTCTTTTGGTTTAACTTGTTTGATGTATTGATTCATAATTCGAACAGATGAGTTTCAGTTCTAGATTTAGTACTTGACATGAATATTTGCAAGATTGAAAAGTCTGTGAATATTTGTGAGGATATTTAATCTTTTGTGCTTTTGGGAGTTGGATATCTCATGTTGAGTAGAGATGCTAGCATAGATATTCCAATCAACGTTTTTACATGCATCTCGAGAGAGGGGGTAAATTACTTTTGTGATTGTTCTATAAGGAAGAATACGTATAACTTTGGTTTGATTAATCTGATAATAAAAGGGGATATTAACTGAAACCATAACCCAGGAATCCATTCATCTTCTTGATCTTTCAATCAATCTTTACTTTGTTTATTTTAGGATAAATTCTTATAACCAAATCACTCAACTTCGATCGTCTGGATAAAAATAAGGCTATTACAATCTAGTACTTAGTATAATAATTTATTAGTCCATGTGGATTCGACCTTGCTAACCCTATTCTATAAATTGCACCGTACACTTGCGATGAAGCTAAAAATAAGGCGAACAATCGTTCCAAGAGTGAATGGACCCTTGAGGTAAGGTCTAAATCCAACGATTGGCTCAGTCGCCTAGGGTTAAAGGGAACGTCTGCATAGGAAGGCGTCACTCGGGCCATATAACTCCGTCTACGCCAAGTAATTGTGGATGTGAGTAGTTGGATCGGTTTTACCATCATACAGACCAATTTGGGGAACTTTAAACTTTGCGGGGAGAGTAGTTGATCATAGAATATGTGGAGCGAAAGGTGACACAACATCTGGCTGGCCTGTCATAGGGCTCGGCTGGTAGTGAGCATCGTCGGATGTCTCCTCCAACTCGTTCAAACAGCATCGAAGGCGAAGTATATTTGCCTCTCGTTAATTCAGACGGGCCTTGAGCGATTGGCCTAAAGTGGCTCTCTATCATCAGGAAATCGAAGCCTGGAACTTATGGTTTGCAAAGATCGTTCCTGGATTGGGCCCGCCCCAGGTGTCCTGCAAACACTGAACGGGCCCGATGGGGGGATAAAGGAAAGGTGACGATTCCGCCACTCGGCTGCTTTCACCCGTATCGTCTCGCGGCCTTCTTCTTTCACGTCTTTCATCAGGTTGTTTGTTCCGAGAGTTGACTTCCTGATTATCATTGTTTGAAGGTGTTGGATCTTGAGGGTTGGCGTTCAGTGGTGGATCTACTCGCGGAGGATTTATCGGTGGGGGAGGTTGTATTTGTGTTGGAGGATTGGCAAGGGCATGGGTAACGCGCTGGTTCATTTGTTGGATGAAGTTTGGGTTGGTGAAAAGTTGTGCAAGGGGCAATAAAACCGCGTCCCCAGCCCCAGCTGGGGGTACGTTTTGGCCGTTGGTATTCTGGCCATTCTGGGTCTCCTATGGTGGATCTTTATTTCTATGTAGGTTTCTCGAATTTTCACTCATTTTTTCGTAAGGAGATGAAATGGGTTACCTTGGCTGGAATAGTTCTGACTTCTCGAAATATTAACTGGACCAAACGGGCCCTCCTTCATCAACAAAGAAAACTTAAATAATATGACGTGGAAATAAAACGAACACTTAGAAATTGAGAAAAGTGGCTAATTCTGCCATTTTTATATAGAATGTCGAGCATAGCGTGTGTGGTCGGCTCCGTACACTCAATTTAAATTTTACAAGCTATATAGTAGGATTTTCTGTCTTCTCTTTTTCCTAGTAAATGAGATCTATTTATACTAATACAATTAGTGGGTTAATCATCATTACATCTACCATAATAGTGGGATAATTGTGGGACACGTGTCTTCTCCCTAGTGTGCATGAGGCGCATGTTGACCATGTGTTGAGAGGAACTTGTTGAATTGTCCCTTTGACTCGTCGACAGGTGGCATCTTGGTCTGCCACTGGTGTGTTGAATCCACTTAGTGGGAGATTTGTTGAGTGGAGTACTTGTTGGTTTTAATTTGGTTATAGTGGGCCGGGCTCGGCTCGTGCCACGTCATCAGTTCGGCTACTTATATCATCCTGGTCGGTCCACGTCATCTTGGACGACTTTCGTTATCATCACCTGAATGGCCACGTGGACATATTTTTGCCAGCTCGTCTCGGGTATCATCAGGAAATAATACGTTTTTCTCCATTAAATAATAACTATGCATTAAGGTTTGCATATAAAGGCTACTATGTTTAATTGTAATTCCGATTATTACATATAATAACTTGTAGTGTGTACAATTTTGAGTTTAGTGTTGGTTATTTTGGAGATCATTCAGTGCTCCGCTATGAGGTGGCTTAGCGTCTTGCATGCAGAGATCGTTAAAAATATTAAGCTCGAAATTAATAAATATTGACCGAAAAAGTAATAAGTTCAAGCTTCACATCAAGTTTGCAGTGAAAAAGCGAAGAAATTAAATGTAATACTTTCTGCTGGAACCCCACAAAATAAGACATCTTTCTTGTCATGATCTGCAGAAATGAAACTCCACCATATACCCCCAAAATAAAGATTGCAAACCATACGAAAGACGCTTCAAACAAAGACGCTAGCAACCGACTCAACTGGCTTGCAATCCACCTCTCTCAGTATCGTGTCCAGCCCTCGGCCACCCCCGTTAGCCATAGGGTGTATTTCGTGAACCAGATTGAACATTTGAAAATAGAACTAAAATTGAGCAATTTTAATACTAATTACAGGACGAAATTGAACATTTGAAAACAAACATGACCATTCTTGACACCACCCTAAATTTAGGGAACCAATTTGACAATTTTGCCATGGAAATATGGATAATTATATTACAAAAAGAAACCCGAGTTTTAGGCTATTTACAAAAAAAATCTAGAGATTTTCAGAAATTACAAAAAACTTAAAGATCCGTCTTACATTTTTACCTTCATAGGTAAAAAATATTATTTCAAAAGCTTTCATTATGTTTATCAAAATATTATATTTACCCTTTTAAATTTAAGACACTATTCCATGAGCTTTTTGTAATTTTCAAAAATCTCCTTGTTTTATTTTAATTAGCCCAAAGTAAACCTTAGGGAGCGTTTTGAATTATCCCATAAAAATATATACATGCACAAAATCATGGTAGAAATTTTGTAAACTCAAAAGGGCCACGAAATTAAAGAGATTTAGAATCATGAAACTTAATTCTATCTAAAAGAACAAATGATTTTTTTTTAAATAAGTTGGGAGTACTGGTTAGAGGGAAGAGATAAATTCCAAAGAAACTGAAAGATACAAGGTTCATACCCTGGTCAACACCCCTATAAAGGGCCAGTAATACCTCTTGAGCTACAAGCTAGTGGTTAAAATAACAAATGAATGAGATGAAATTAAATTGATTAATTAGTAGTGCTTATATTACGCGCAGAGGTGCTTTGGCAGTGGCTCTCGAGAAGACTAAGAGTCAAACAAAAAGACAAAGGTTGTTAGAAAGTTTAGGAGGCAGGAGAAAACTTTTTTCCTCCAAGAATACACTGAAAAATCTCATTAATGCAAAGTCATCGTCACCATATACATATATATATATATATATATATAGGTTATATAAACGTTATACATACATAATCCACAAAACAAATTCAAAAGATAATATTCATAAATTTAGGGGTGGCAATTTGAGGCACGACACGATAGGACGACACGAAATTATAGGGTTTGGGCCAAGTGTTATCGGGTTCGGGCCGTTATCGGACCGACCCGATAAGAATGATAACAAAGCGGGTCCATATCGGGTCAAACCGATAAGCCCGTTAAACCCGATAACACAAATAATATTTTTTTACACAATTCTTTCTCATTCTAACTTCCTTAGGGGCATTATATGTGATAAATATTTGAAGAAAAAAATAATATTAAACTATATTAGTAAATGGTTTAACGAGTCAAATGCTCTAAATTGTCCAAATGAGCCAAAAATTAATAATAATTAATAAAAAAATATAAATAAATTTGTTTATCGGGCCGTGCCTGGGCTATCGGGTTTTTATTGTGTCGTGTTCGGGTTACCATTTTCGGCCCGCTAAGCTTATTGAGTCGTGTTTGAGTTAGTGCTTATCGGATCGTGCTCTTATCGGGCCGGCCTGATAACGGCACGACCCGCCCGATTTGCCACCGCTACATAAATCAACACCATTATATCACTATCCCTCCACCTTTCCTCATAATGCAACTCAATAAATATGTGAAAAATATATTTATAAACAACTTTAAATACGTTTCTATTTCTACGATTTTAACCATGCAAAAATTATTATTAAAAATACTGTACCAAACATCATCTCAATTTTTTTTCCAGAATCATCTCACTTCTAAATCTTTAAATATTCTCAATATTTGTACTTCAACCAAATATAATCTCAATTTTTCAAACAAAAATTAATTTGATACAGTCAAAATATTTCAATTAGAGATGTCAATGGGTCAGGTATGGGCCGGGGCCGCTTGGACCCAAGACTCGACCCGCTTTAAAAATAAAATACCCATACCGACCCGGCCCGGCCCGACTCATATTAGACCCATACCCGCCCGATCCATACCCGTGTCTAGCGGGTAAGACCCGTTAGACCCGCCAACTTTATATATTTTGGCCAAAATCGTAAGATTTTTACTCAAAATAGTGCAATCAAAACTTATGATATTTATATAATTTTGTAGATATTATATGAATTATGAAATAAACACCAACATATATAAATCAAGAGCTATTGAATAACAATATATTCACTCTATATATAAACTAAAACAATAAAATTAAAAGAATAAAATAAAAAAAATATGTGTGTCGGGTATGGGTCGGGTAGTACCATACCCGTTACCCGATCTATACCCGCCCGGATCTAAAAATCAATACCCGTTACCCATCTCATACTCATTTATTGGACTCATACCCGCTCCAAATGAGACGGGTCTAGTTCGGGTCCGGGTCTTACCCAGACCCATTGCCATCCCTAATTTCAATAGAAATAGCATAAAAAGAGGAGTTCCAAACGACACCACGCCCTACCAGCCCAAAAGATTTTCTCTTGCTCACCGAAAATGACTCATAAGACGAAGAGCCAACAAAAGGACAAAGGAATTCACCGCGAAAGTGGAAACCTATTTTGATTGTTATGCTAGCTAGAATACACTGCCAACATTTTATATATTAACGGAATCCCATTCATAAAGGTTATATAATTTCACAACATCTCAAAACAATCATAAATAAAAAATGGAAACAACGTGGCTCTACACATTCCTCTCTCTCCTCGTTCTCCTCATCGCATTCAAATTTTTCAACCAAACCAAAAAGAAACCTCCCACCAAGCCTGTAGGTCCCAAGGGGTGTAAGTGTAAGGTTTAGAAGGGGGGTTGAATAAACCTTACCAAATTTTTGATTTAGTCCTTTTAAATATTCAGAGTTGATACTACACAGCCTGTGTCCTTGGTGGATGATCAATTTAGTTAATCAAGAGAGTTAGTCTCTCAACGGACTCAATCGAGCATTGATGGAATAACTCAAATTTTATTAAGTCTAAATTAACTCAATTGTGGTTTGTTTTATTGGAAGACTTAACACCGTTAAGTTTGGTTAAGTAGAGATTTAGAGCTTGATTTAGTACTTAGAGATTATCTAATGGATAGCAAATATGTGAGAATTAAACGGATATGATGCAAGAATTAAAGTCTTTGAAATGTAAATGACACAATGAGATTTTTATAGAGGTTCGAAGATGGGGTAATTCTTCTACTCCTCTCTTCTCCAACTCTGGAGGAATCCACTAGGTATTGATCAAGATACAAAGTGGTAACAGTGATCCGGATACAAGTCTTGATCACACGGTGACTTGATCCTTTGGGACTCGACCTGAGACGCCTTGATCACTCGGTGGCTTCTCGTGCGACTCGCCTTCTTCTTCACAGGCGGCTTGCTTGCTACTACAGCCCACTTGCTCAAGCTCTTTGGATTTGATCATGAAGCCCTCCAAAAGCTCAAGACTTGGTTCGACCTTGAACCTTCCTACGATCCTTCGTGGAATGTAGACCCCTTGATTCTTGATAATTTCCTCTTCAACCGATTGAAGTTATCTTTCCTTCACGGTGAGTGTTGGATTGATGTTCTTCGTAGTGTAGGCTTGAGGATTGAGCGTTTAATAACTTGAGAATATTTCAGGTTCTGATTCGATAATTGCTTGAATGTTTGTGGTTACGGTCTCCTCCTCTCGGAGTATTTCCTCGGCCTTTTATAGTGATCTTTCAAAAATCGCCCGTTGAAGAGATAGGCTTATTTTTGAAAGTCACTTGTGGTAGTTGGCTTGTCTTGTTGCGATCCTTAGAATTGCCATTTCCTCGTATGAATTGTTCTTCACCTTTTCGGAGTTCGACACGGTGTAGTGCTTCCCATTGGTTTATTCCTTTTGCACGCGGGGACCGAGCACTTCGAGAAAGGTAGCATGGAGATATTACTTGTTTAGGTAATTCTCTTGATTTACGTGCAACGGATCTTTTTCGATTATCTCGACTTGACTGCATTTCCTTGCTTTCCCAGGTGACTTAGAGTCACTTTCAATCATTGGATGACTCTTGTCACTTCAACTTGAGACTTGGCTTTTCTTGAGTTGACTTGACTGATACTCCACTCACCGCATCTCATTTGCTCCTTGATAGAGTTCCGTCTTCTCTTCTTTGCCAAACTCGGTTGTCTCGCGTGAGTCTTCCTTTAGTCTCCGGTTGTCTTCTTGCATGTTTGGGCATAGCCGACTTAACTCGGCTTGATCAGTCCTATTTATTACAATGCGGTTTACAAGAAAAATTGGGTTGCCAACTTCCTATTCTAAGTTTTACATGGCATTCATCAAAATATAAACAATAAATTTCCCAACAATTTCCCCCTTTTTGATGATGCCAAAACCTAAACCATTCAAAAATGTAAATAGCAAAGATACATACAGATAGTGTATTCACATAGAATGTATGCGTAGAATCAATCTTTTTATTGATAATAATATTCTTGTTCTTTTACACAACTGTTTACAAGGTGTATCAGAGCAAACATTTGTCTACACAGAAAAAAATAAAGAATTTATAGCTTTATTGCAGAAGACTTACATAGTATGTATTTGCATAATAAAATACATGAAGGGTGGGATAAAGAACACTTCATCTCCTTATTGTCTCCTTCTTTCATCTTGTTCAACATCTTACGCTCTTCTTCTCTTTTTCTCATCGTCACCGCTTCTTCTTCTTCTTTTCATATGCCTTCCTGGCAGCTTCATCTCTTCTTAATCTCTCTTGTCTTTCCTCCCATAGCTGAGTTTGTCTCTTATTTTCTTCTTCTATTCTTTTCGCATACTCAAGATTACTTTTAGCCACTTGCAAATTGGCTATTTGGTCAAGACCATTGAGAGATCCCCCTCCTTTCTTGCCACGGATCTACGTACTCAATGTTTTTGGGCGAGGCCTAGGTATGAAACCTCTTCCTCCACCACTCGCTTCTTCCTCTACCTGGGCGTGTATTGTCTGGGGTCTTCTTCCGGTGAGTGACCGGCGGAGTGACCAAACAGAGCGATCCGGGTAGTCTCGCTCTGTAGAACCTTCTTCACATAACGTGAGACCCTTTTCCCAAGACAAGTCCCAAGCTTGAGCCATAGACATTTTTGCAAAGTATCCTTCGGATGCGAGCGTTTTAAATTCATCAATCGATCGTGGCTCGATCCTCGACATCCGAGATGGCATAAGTGTCTCTGTCTCACCGGAATGCCTCCGTGTTGTTTCAAGATGTTCATAACTCGGACATCCATTCTTCCTTCCACTTCCTCCATCCCCCGCTTCAATTGTCTTTTCTTTTCAGCCATAGATATAGCAGTGTTGGAGTGGCAAAGTCACTGGAGTTTCTTTGCTGATAATATCATTTGTGACAAGACCTTGTTGGGGGTTTGTGCAATCATCAAGGTCACATCTTTCGATCCTTCCCCTCAACGGACTTTCCTTTCTTTTGTTTTGACACTTCCTCATTGTCTTTCCCTTTACAAAACCGCTTCCTCCTTTTCGACTTCGGATCTCTTTAGCGCTTTAAAGTATTCCTCTTCCCCTTTTTGGCATCATCAAAGGAGAGAGGAACACCTAGAAACATATCTTGGCAAGCAGGAAGTCGAGCCTCACGATAGCCGAGTTCTTCCTCGAGTTTCTTTGCGGTGTATGCGGCACGAAATTCAGAGCGAGTAGCGTTGGACTCTGCTTGAAATTAGCTTCATCTCAGCCATGAGAAGGCTGAATTTTCTATCCATGTTTTCTTCCATACGCCGGAGATCACTCTTATTTTGCTCACGCAGCAGACTTTATCTCGGGTACCTCCAGGGAGAAAGGAAAAGATTCTACAATAGAATCATCACGCCAACTCGGGATTTGTTCAATGATAAGAGGTGCGCGTGAAGTTCCTTTTGAGTCGAACTGCTGCAGCTTGAGGAGCTGTGCGGTGGACTCTGTTTCATTTGGGGTCTTTTGTGAAGTGGACCCAGCTTGGCGAGCCTCATTGTCTCAACAACCGTTGGTCTCATTTGGTTTCTCCAATTGAGTGGACTCGTCCTCGGCAAGATGTCGAAGCGTCATCGGACGATGATGAGATTTCCATTGGTGGCTCATCATCAAAATTGAAAGTTTGACGAGTAGTCTTGAGATCGACTTGCTCGCGGCCGGGAACATCCTTGGTGAGTCTTTTGGATCTGTTACGGGGATGACTCAGCTTCTTCATTGCCTTTCGATCCCGAAATGTTACATCAGGATTATCCTGGGAATCATGAAGCGCTTATATCCTTTTCCGGATGGATCAATGATAGCAGGAGGGATGTTCTCTACTTGACTTCTTTACCCGGGAAGTCTCAACCTCCCATGGGCCTTCATTACTGCTGTCTCGGTCTCTCGCAGCGAGGCCTTGACCTCCCTTTCGACAATGTCACTGTCTTAGGGTCTTTGTGGTGGCATCCATTGGAGTCTCGGCTCCATGGATTGCACTTTCATCGCCCAGTGTTAACTCCCGGGGTTGTTCCTTCCTCGTGCCTCGATCGCATCAACAGCAGCGTCATTAGCCTTCGGAGCGGTTGGCACGGTCAACCGAGACAGTCTCAATCGTCCGAGCTTCGTTGATGGCAACTTGTTGTTCGTTTTGTGTTTGTACTTTCTCCACTTCGCCTCCTAGATTCGTTGTGGAGTCATCTACTGACATTCTCCGACCTTGCTTTGCGGTGGAGGAGTTTCCCCCTCGGTGGCGCACCAACCGAGTGACTTGGAATGGGGTCACTCGTCTCCAAACTCCCATTTGTATCACGAGTGTTCAGTAGTTCAAGTGCAGGTGGTTAGACACCTACATTAGGGGTTGGCTCAACTGGGGTCCCCACTAACCCGGTTCATCGCCAATTCCCTTAATTCCTTCTTCCGAGTGAGTGGGAAGTGGTGGCAGCAACAACGGTGGCGATTTTTGAACCACTCCTATTGGATCAATTTCACTGTGTTTTGGAGGACTCTCTTGGTCCCTCCATCATGCTCTTCTCATGGAGAATTCTCGATTCATGCATTGCTTTCTGCATTTGCAACTCTTACGTGGGCAAAGAAGCAGGTCAGGATCCTCATCATCTGCCAGATAAGATATCAAGGAGATGATGTGTGTGTTGATGGTGTCGGTGATAGGGCATGATCTTTGGCCTTCTCACGTGCCTCGCCTTCCTCTCGCCTGTCTTTCCTTTTCTTGTCCTTGAAGATCTGCAAGATATCGTGCGAGTTTTCTTCATCCGATGCTTGGACCACAAAAGTAGTCACTCCAAGGAAGTTCGCAGTTCCTCTTCCTCTTCTATAAATTCAGGCCGTTGGAACTTTCCTTGATCGACTTAATTTCCTCTTCCTCCACTCTGCAGACGATTTTGGATGTCCGGGTAAAGTGGGGATAGGATCATCACATCACTATCGCCCTCATCGCCTTCTTCTTGTGTCTCGCGGCGCGGACTACGGTTTGTGTCTTGATTTGCCTCTGTTGATCGCCTTTCACAGACTTGTTTCATCAATTATATCCGGGGACTCTACTTCTCCGGCCAGTCCCAGATTCTGCTCGGTGAGTGGGCGACTCGGCCGGTTTCTCAAGCTCTGAGTGCTTGATGATTCTTCTTCGTCTCTAGTTTGTACAGAGGAATTTCTGGTTCGAGAGAGAGTGTCTTCTAAGTCTTGGCGGCGGGGCGTCTTTGGTGTTTTCTTTCGAGGAGCCGGCCGTCTTGGCTTGTCGATCTCCTCTTTTTGACGATCGGAGAAGGTAGTTGAGAGTCCTTCTCGACCGCTGCTTCACAAGGCGGGAGACACGGCTGCGGGAGCGGTGACTCGGCTGCGCAGGGCAAGTTGGTTTGTTTTTCTTTCTTTGCAGAGCGCGATCTTCTTAGCACTTGCAGGGGCAGCTTTCTTCTTTGTGGAGAGGAAACAATGTATCTTGAGTGGTCACTGATTCCCCCTCACTCGTGTCGCTCTCTTGGCGTGGGCTCTCTTCGTGCGCCAGAGAGGTTTGATCTCGAACATCCTCTTGTTTACATGGAACGCCTTTCCATGTCTAAGAGGACTCCTTTCACCTCCATCAGTAGGCCAATCACCAGGCCATATCCTAGGGATCCTCCAAATGCACCATCTTCCTTGAAGGATTTGTTCCTACATTCTCGGCGTAGTCTGTAGACAAACTCATTTGATTTATTTTCTTTTCTTCAATGATCGCAGCCATTACGATCAACTTTGCTTTGTGATTGGTCAAAGCCGCCAAATTTGATGTCTATGCATTTGGCAACTATGTCCAACAGTTTGTGGTAATCCTCCTTCGACCTCTTGTTTCTTTGTGTAAACTATTTTATCAAAGATAGTCGGGATTGGCTATTTCCTTCCAAGCAAGAGCAGGTTTACATCAAAGATCGTTGATTTTCGATGCTCCTTCCGCGGTAGTGAGCGGTGTTCACCAAATCCTTGGCGAAATGGTGAACTTCTTTCCGTGAATGATGACTTTATCCCTTCATCGTGAATCTCGGCGTTCACGAGAAGCGTGCGACCTCCTCCACATAGGTCATCGGATATTCCAACGTTAGAAACGATTTCATGCAGACGTTTCCAATTTCTCATAATTTTCTTCACTAAGGTGTCGTCGGACCCCTGTTTCACCATGCCGTCGAAATCCACAAAGTAGACCCGGTGTGGATTTGCTTTCCTAACTTGACAAAATCATAGGTTGGTGCCATTTTTCAGGATTTCACCGAAGAAAACTTAGAGGTTGATTTGAAGATAGATAGGGTTTTGAGAGAGTTTTGCCTTTGCTTTCCAAAAAGAAATGAACAATTTTGGAAATATGAGAGAGAGAGAAGAAGAAAAGCTTAAGTATGGTTTATGAAAGGACGTGCGGGTGGTTTTTGAAATGTGATCGAAATCGACGGCTTAGATTTTGCACGCCGATGTAGCATTTAATGTCTCGTACTTAATGCGGCAACATTTATATCCAATCATAAGCTTGGTGTGCGGCTTTTGCTGTACACATCATAATTATCTGACGTAATTCTTAAAAACATTCCCGCTTAGTCAAAACGATTGCGTTTTGTCACTTTGTTCATAAATGACTCAACTTTTACCCTTAGCTGGTTTAACTCTTCTTCTCACAGTTCTCTTTGTGACTCAATTTGTCGGTGACTTGGTATATTGTCTTTCCGATACGGCTGATTTACTTAATTGTTTTTTTTTTTTTTGAGTTCACTCTTTTTCCTTTTTGTGTTCCATTTCTTTTCTTTGATTCTTTGAGTGTCACTCAGCTCAATTAACCCTAACTCATGTTTGAGTTCTTCAAATCTTGACTCACATAATGGTTTTGTGAAGATGTCACCCAATTGTTTATCGGTTGAGATATATTCCAAGATGATGTCCTTCTTTTCAACATGATCTCTTATGAAGTGATATCGACATCGATATGCTTTGTTCTTGAGTGCAACACAGGATTTTGAGTGATTGCAATTGCACTTGTGTTATCACACATGATTGGAATTTCTTTTTCCTCAACTTCATAGTCTCCATTCTTTGTCTCATCCATAGGATTTGGGCACAACAATTTTTGCCGCTATGCCTATGTATTCTCGGTTTGTAGAGGTGGCTATTGAATTTTGCTTCTTGCTAAACCAGGAAATCACTGTTTCCTAGCATTTGACATGTGCCTCGAGGTGCT
This sequence comes from Rehmannia glutinosa, assembly GCA_016081115.2. Taxonomy (NCBI): domain Eukaryota; kingdom Viridiplantae; phylum Streptophyta; class Magnoliopsida; order Lamiales; family Orobanchaceae; genus Rehmannia; species Rehmannia glutinosa. The sequence goes on from JABTTQ020002245.1 coordinate 115,365, forward strand.
CTTCTGTCAACTCTATATCCAAAGATAGTCGAGTCCGAATAGCCAATTAGCTTGAATCCACCTTCCTTTGGATACCATAAGCCAACTCTTCGCTTCCTTTCAAGTATCTCAATATTCTCTTTTGTCATATGGCTCTCTTTTGGAGCTGATTGAAATCTTGCACATACACCTACAACAAAGGTGATGTCCGCCCGCTTCTTTGTGAGATAGAGCAATGATCCAATAAGTGCTCAGTATCTTGTTTGATCTGGGCTTGCCATCCGCATCCATGTCCATTTTGATGATGTATTCATTGGTATTTTCACGAAGACTTCTCCTCCATACCAAATTTCTTCATTAAATCTCGGTGTATTTTGCTTGACTTATGAAGGTTCCATCCTTGAGTTGTTTCACTTGGAGTCAAGGAAGAATGTCGAGTGTTAGATATTTTTCTAACCGCAAGTCTACGGTGTCAAGTTTTAATATAGTGATATGAGTAGGGTTGTCGTATCCCACAGGGAATGCGTGTATAAGTACCAAGTATAAATTACCTACGTTATATTTGACAAATCAATAATAGGTGGATGTCTCAATTTATAAATAAAAATAACTAGATATAACTAATCAAAATATAAACATCTAAATCTATGGGAGAATGAATTCTAGAGGTGTGATGAATCTAGTTATCCCTTATGTTGTCAATATGGTTTATCAATCATCAATTATCAATTTATAAGTCAAGATTTCTACAATAATCATTCCCTTTCTCAAGTGTCAATGATTTTAGATTCAATTGGGAAATCAATATCTCTATAAAAATCACCAATCAAAATCTCAATAAAAGCTATGAATCTTGATAAATGACTTCAAAGGATTCACAAATCTCTCAATTCTATGAAATCCTAGGTTATGCTATTCCAAGGTCATGTATTCAATTACCTCTCTCAAGTGTCAAATCAAATACACCAAACAATCTAAATTATTGATCAAGTAATTTAGAAGCAATAGATCCAAATAGCACAAATAAATTGATAGATCTAGATTGACAAACCACAATCTCAAAACATAAGTTCAAACATAGATTACATCAATCCTCTAGAATTATAGTGTTTAGCTCATGATTGAAGAAAATGAATCCATAAGAATACAACAATACATCTTACAAAATATGGAGAAAGTAACAAAATAAGAGCAAGAGTTGAGGATCTTCTCTATTTCTAGATGATAAGAGCCTTCAATCTTCTTCTCCAAGCTTGTACCAAGATGTTTCCATTCTTCTCCTTGTCTTCTTGTTGTTTTGTTGTCTTCCAAATGGTCCCAAGATACCCAAATCACGCCCAAGTGTCTATATTTATAACCCCACCAAGATCCAAGAAAAAGGTAGGCAAACATAGGAAAATCCGCCCCGGGCGCTGCGGCCGGCGCGCATGGCGCTGCGGCGCCCAGCAATTTAAAGAAAAATCCCGCCCGGGCGCTGCGGCGCCCACCTGGAAAAAAAAAATATAACGCCTGCCCTGTCTTGGGCGCTGCAGCGCCCGTGGACGGGCGCTGCAGCGCCCGCCCGAGTTTTTCACCCACCAAATGTTGGAATTTGCTTTTGAGCCCTTCTTCAAAGTTGTAGCTCTATCTCTTAGCTTTCCATAGCCACTTGAATCATCTCAATATCAATTTTGTAGAGAGAGTTATGGCCAAAATACCAAACGCTGCCAGTGATGGAAATTTCAGACGCGTTTGGACGTTTCTTCAAATCAATCTCTCTTTGTTTGTTCGTTTGTACTTCTTTTGATACACGATTCATTACTATGACTATAAACTCAATATAATTGGCTCTCAACATGTCTTGGCTACTCAAATGACTCAAAATACTCAAAAACAACACAAAACTCAAGTCTTGGAAGCCCAAATCAATGGTATAAAACCAAGTGAACAAATACCCCAAACTTAGAATATTGCTTGTCCTCAAGCAATTACAACTCTAAAATGAAAAATACGAGACAGAACAATACAAACAAACTGCAAAACTTCACAACCAAACTCATTCGTCAAATTTCGTTTCACTATCAATCAAGCGCGTATTTTCACAATGTGATCATGACGATGGAATGTTCATGCCAACCCCGTTTTCATTATCCAGATAGATTCACGCAATCAAGTGTTTTCAAGATGATCCACTTTTTGAATATAGAGATGAGATGCTTACCAGACTCCATAGGCTTGTCTTTCACACTAATCTCCACTAATGTAGGCTAATGTAACACAAGGATCAATAGGACTTTTAAAGCTTGTAATGTGGGCTTAGGGTAAGGTAGGAAAATATAGGAATAAGTGGCTCAAATCACCCAAACACACAATTAACACTTCGAATTATCAATAGGCACTACCCTTCACTTTTTTTTTTTTTTTTTTTTTTGACACCCCCAATGTTTATGAACTTTCAATCCCGTTGATTTGTTTTTTTTTCACATTTTTTTTTTTCGAACCCCCAAACTTATTCTTTTGCGTACATGGGGTTTCATCTTTTCTTTTCTCGGGCAACTTCATTCAATTAACCACATACCCTTCTCATCATCCCCTCCTCAACCTTTAATATTTTTCTATATTATGTGTGTACGTATGAGTGATGGGTAATTAGAATTTTCACATTTAGGCTCTGGGTATTCGATTGGTTGCCAAAGAAACGGGTTTATAAGGCTCAAAGGGGGACACTAGGAAAAATATAATGCAAAGGTAGGCATTTTAGGCTCTAGCTTGTTCAAAGATGGCCTAAATCACTTCCTCATGGTTACTTCGCCTAGGATTTCGCCTCGACTAGTGATCGACAAGTTCTAAGCATCCGGTGGGATCATAAAGGAACCACTCAATTGCATAGATCATCCCCAAATAAATCATCAGAGTTAAGCATATAGATGGAATTAATGGAAAGAAGATTAAATCACAGTTCAAACACATGCTCTTTTGACCGTTCAACTCATATTCAACAAATTCACTTAGTCATGTAGTTTCACAGTTTAACAAACGCCTCGACTCAACTCTAGACTTTTTTTTTTTTTTTTTTTTTTTTTTTTTTTTTTTTTTCACTCAAGACCCGACTCGATGAAAATAAAAAGACATCGCACCCCCAAACTTAAAACGACATTGTCCCAATGGAGAGGTGGGAAAAAGGACTTTCCTGGTAGCCGAGGAGCGAAGGCTCATTAAGTCATGTGATACCACTACGTGTATGAGGTGTCTCGTATAAGCTCAAAATGCATCCTAGCGCACAAGCCCGTGGGCGTTGTATGCTCCGAGGTGTGGTCTTGTTCTTTCCCTTCGCGCCCGACCCTTTTTGGCCGCATCTTTGCAACCTAGCAAGGTAGACAAGAAAACAAAACTCGTGGAACCAAGGAACTTGGTTATGGGTGAGAAATCAAAAATCACAACACATACAAAATGCACCCAAGTAGAAAATATAGTGCCATGTCAAAAAGATAAGCATGGAGATGCAAAATAGCACTAAACAATGTGAAACTGTCATTGGGGCATTTCATCAAACACCTCATATGCATGAATTTGGGCAAAAATAGTAAATGCAATGGATAACTCAATTCAATCCCAAATTTCAACACCAAACCTAAGTCTAGCATGATCAACCAATCCACAATCCATACATCAACACAATTATCCTAAAGACTTCTACAATCCAATCACACCAAAAATCACAAGATGGGGAAAACCATGGGGTGGGTTTTGGAAGTTGCAAACTTACCAAATAATGAGTGAATGAGATGAAGAATGTGTGTGTGGTGTTAAAGTGTTCCATTGTGACGATGGAGTGAGATATGTGGGATTTGCACAAATAAGAGGGGTGAAATGTGATGCAACTTACTACTAATAATGCAAAAACTTAGAAAAAACAAAAACAACTACTAAACTAAATAAAACTAAGAAAGCAATAAAAGGGGATTGGGTTGCCTCCCAAGAAGCGCTAAGTTTCTGATCTTGACCCGGACTTTGTCGATTCTCAACCAGGATCCAAAAATAAGTGTCGGTCATGCCACGCCTTTGTATTTTCCAATAATATAGGCGATCCTTGGTGTATGAAAGACGTGGATGATTAAGGATCACAATATTGATGGTCTTTCGAAATCAAATGTGTTCCTAATGATGATAAATGGTTTATCAATCATAGTAAAGATATTTCTATCTTTACTCACATTAAATATCATGAAATCAGTAGAACATGTTAATTGATCACCATTTTCAAACATTGTTCCTTCAAGTGTATGCTTCTTAAAATTTGATACATTTGTATTGAAGCTTACATCTAGAGTGCACATATTTTTGTCAATATGAGGATTTTCAATTGAGTGAGAGATAGAGATACTCCCCGAGTTAATTTGATGTGGCTCCTCCTCTTGTAAGATCGGATTGCACTCTTCAAAAGTCTCCTCCAAATTTTGAAGGACGTCCACCTTTTTCATAATGGGTAATTCATGTTCATGATTTTCAATTTCACCAGTCCTAAGAATGATGACGACTCTTCATTATTAAGTTGGTCAATCATTTGTTGGAGTAACTTTGACATAGTTTGACATGTAATCTCAATTTGTTGAATGCTTGCCTCGGTTTGTAGTAATCTATCATCACTTTTCGATTTCTTATCTTACACTCTTCGATAAACTCAAAGAAGATTCTTTTCCAACTCGGACCGACGTTTTATCTCATCTTGTCGTCTTCTTACCTCACAATCATCCGTAAATTGATAAAGTATTTCTTCCAAGCTAGACAATTGTTCTTGTGGTGATGAAAGGTTTCATGATTTGCCATATTTTGTGTCCATACATTTTCTTGAGGTGGATAATAAGGAACAAAATGGTTCATACTTTGACTTCCAAAAATCACAAGAGTAGCATCATCGGTTGGCCACATATATGCATACATTAGAATTCCATCCAACGATGTGCCTAAAAATTACACAAAATTAAAACAAGAAAAGAAAAAAACAAAACAAAAAAAATAGTCAAATTACAACTAGGCAATCAACCTTGATATCATACAAAACACACAGTCCCGAACGGCGCCAAAAACTTGTTAGATATTTTTCTAACCGCAAGTCTACGGTGTCAAGTTTTAATATAGTGATATGAGTAGGGTTGTCGTATCCACAGGAATGCGTGTATAAGTACCAAGTATAAATTACCTACGTTATATTTGACAAATCAATAATAGGTGGATGTCTCAATTTATAAATAAAAATAACTAGATATAACTAATCAAAATATAAACATCTAAATCTATGGGAGAATGAATTCTAGAGGTGTGATGAATCTAGTTATCCCTTATGTTGTCAATATGGTTTATCAATCATCAATTATCAATTTATAAGTCAAGATTTCTACAATAATCATTCCCTTTCTCAAGTGTCAATGATTTTAGATTCAATTGGGAAATCAATATCTCTATAAAAATCACCAATCAAAATCTCAATAAAAGCTATGAATCTTGATAAATGACTTCAAAGGATTCACAAATCTCTCAATTCTATGAAATCCTAGGTTATGCTATTCCAAGGTCATGTATTCAATTACCTCTCTCAAGTGTCAAATCAAATACACCAAACAATCTAAATTATTGATCAAGTAATTTAGAAGCAATAGATCCAAATAGCACAAATAAATTGATAGATCTAGATTGACAAACCACAATCTCAAAACATAAGTTCAAACATAGATTACATCAATCCTCTAGAATTATAGTGTTTAGCTCATGATTGAAGAAAATGAATCCATAAGAATACAACAATACATCTTACAAAATATGGAGAAAGTAACAAAATAAGAGCAAGAGTTGAGGATCTTCTCTATTTCTAGATGATAAGAGCCTTCAATCTTCTTCTCCAAGCTTGTACCAAGATGTTTCCATTCTTCTCCCTTGTCTTCTTGTTGTTTTGTTGTCTTCCAAATGGTCCCAAGATACCCAAATCACGCCCAAGTGTCTATATTTATAACCCCACCAAGATCCAAGAAAAAGGTAGGCAAACATAGGAAAATCCGCCCCGGGCGCAGGGGCGCCTGCGCATGGGCGCTGCGGCGCCCAGCAATTTAAAGAAAAATCCCGCCCGGGCGCTGCGGCGCTTCGGGATGGCGCTATGCGCCCACTGAAAAAAAAATATAACGCCTGCTGTCTTGGCGCTGCAGCGCCGCCCGAGTTTCTCACCCACCAAATGTTGGAATTTGCTTTTGAGCCCTTCTTCAAAGTTGTAGCTCTATCTCTTAGCTTTCCATAGCCACTTGAATCATCTCAATATCAATTTTGTAGAGAGAGTTATGGCCAAAATACCAAACGCTGCCAGTGATGGAAATTTTGACGCGTTTGGACGTTTCTTCAAATCAATCTCTCTTTGTTTGTTCGTTTGTACTTCTTTTGATACACGATTCATTACTATGACTATAAACTCAATATAATTGGCTCTCAACATGTCTTGGCTACTCAAATGACTCAAAATACTCAAAAACAACACAAAACTCAAGTCTTGAAGCCCAAATCAATGGTATAAAACCAAGTGAACAAATACCCCCAAACTTAGAATATTGCTTGTCCTCAAGCAATTACAACTCTAAAATGAAAAATACGAGACAGAACAATACAAACAAACTGCAAAACTTCACAACCAAACTCATTCGTCAAATTTCGTTTCACTATCAATCAAGCGCGTATTTTCACAATGTGATCATGACGATGGAATGTTCATGCCAACCCCGTTTTCATTATCCAGATAGATTCACGCAATCAAGTGTTTTCAAGATGATCCACTTTTTGAATATAGAGATGAGATGCTTACCAGACTCCACAGCTTGTCTTTCACACTAATCTCCACTAATGTAAAGCTAATGTAACACAAGGATCAATAGGACTTTTAAAGCTTGTAATGTGGGCTTAGGGTAAGGTAGGAAAATATAGGAATAAGTGGCTCAAATCACCCAAACACACAATTAACACTTCGAATTATCAATAGGCACTACCCTTCACTTTTTTTTTTTTTTTTTTTTTTTTTGACACCCCCAATGTTTATGAACTTTCAATCCCGTTGATTTGTTTTTTTTTCACATTTTTTTCGAACCCCCAAACTTATTCTTTTGCGTACATGGGGTTTCATCTTTTCTTTCTCGGGCAACTTCATTCAATTAACCACATACCCTTCTCATCATCCCCTCCTCAACCTTTAATATTTTTCTATATTATGTGTGTACGTATGGGTGCCTGTTTCAATCCATACGAGCTTTCTTGAGTTTGTATACCTTATCTCCAAGAGTCTTCTCGCTCAAATCCTGGAGCTTGTTCAACATACACTTCTTCTTCCAATAAACCATTTAGGAATGCACTTTTTACATCCATCTGATATACAGCAAAATTCTTATGAGCTGCATAGGCAAGAAACATCCTTATAGCTTCCAATCTTGCTACAGGAGCAAATGTTTCATCAAAATCTATTTCTTCTTCTTGGCAATATCCTTTGGCTACTAGTCTAGCTTTGTTTCTTACCACGTAACCTTCCTCGTTCATCTTGTTTCGAACACCCATTTAGTACCAATAACGTTTTGATGGGTGGGTCTTTGAACTAATTCCCATACTTTATTTCTTTCAAACTGATTCAGCTCTTCTTGCATAGCTTGAATCCAATGTGTGTCATCTAATGCTTGTAACACAACTTTGGGCTCTATTTGCGAGATAAAGCATGTGAACATAGCTTCTTGTTGAGTTCGATCTTGTTTTGACACCTTCTCTTATATCTCCAATGACAAGTTCTCGTGGATGGTCTCTCCCATCTTACATCAGGTTGGAGTAAGTTGGCTAGATTCATCTGTCTAGCAGCCTGTGTTGCTTTGATCGCCTCTCTCGTAGTCACTTAGCCGCAAATTTTCCAGCTATTTTTGAGATTCAACTATCTCATCTTCTTTCGAGTTTATAATTCCACTTGACCAAAGATAGGGACTCTTCTCATGGTTGGATGATTCACTTATCGGTGACTCTTCAATGTCTTCTCCATTCACATTTGGCTCATCGAATACCACATGAATGGATTCTTCCGCAACCATAGTCCTTTTGTTGAGTACTCTGAGGCTTTGCTTTCAGTGAGTATCCCAAGAAGATATCTTCATCGCCTTTAGCATCGAAGGCCTTTAGATTGTCTTTGCCATTGTTGTGGATGAAGCATTTACATCCAAATATTCTAAAATATGCATCATTTGGTTTTCTTCCACCAAATCTCATAGGGAGTCTTTGTCACCGTCTGCTTATCATACATCTGTTTTGTGTGTAGCAGTGTGTTGATTGCTTCACCCCAAAATCTTTTTGGTAACCCCCGCTTCACTAACATGGTCCTTGCCGCTTCTTTGAGAGTTCTATTCCTTCTTTCTCGCAACTCCATTCTCTTTGTGGAGTTCTTGCTGCAGATAGTTCATGACCAATACCATTTTCAATACAATACTCGAGTTATTATTCCATTGACAAACTCGGTTCCTCTGCAATCCGATCTTATTTTGATAATGGTTTGGCTCTTCTCATTTTGAATCCTCTTCATCATTTGTGGTAGTTTCGTAGAGTTTCTTTCTTCTTACACATGAATATTGTCCATGTATATCTTGAGTAGTCATCTACTACCACCAAGGTGTATTTCTTTCCACTTATGCTATTTGGTTCCATGGGCCAAATAGATCCATATGTAGCAGATGCAATATTCTTGTTGAAGATGGGCATGTCTTTTCTTTGAATGATGATTTGATTTGTTTTCCTTCGACATGCGCGTCACATATACTCTCCTTTCTCGTATAATCGAAGTCCTGGAAGTCCTTCCACAAGACTACTCGCAAGCTTGTTAATCGTTTTGAAATTCAGGTGACTCACTTTTTGTGCCACAACCAACTTGATTCAAGTGTGCTTTTTGCTAGTAGACAGTCTTTGGCCGGGTGTAGCGGTTGACCAATCTACTACATACATGTTCTTTTGTCCGCATCCTTGCAACACAACTTCATTTGATTCAGCCTCCTTGATTTGGCATATACCCATGTTAAATCCAACATTATAGCCCTTGTCACGAGTTGATCGATGCTTAGCAAGTTGAAGTTGAGTCCTTCAACATATGCAACATCCGTGATTTCTAATCCATTCCTCTTGATGGATCCAATGCCTCTTATTTCACCTGGAGCTTCATTTCCTCCAAATATGACTTTTGCTCTTTTAACTTCCTTGAATTTTGACAGATTTTTCTTATTTCTGTCATATGTCCGGAAATGACCACTATCCATATACCAGGTTCCTTGGCACTCACTTTTCCTTGAACCCGCAATCAAGGAAATTAAGTTTTAGGTACCCATACTTGTCTGGGTCCTGAGGGGTTAGAATTGTAAGATAATCCAACCAACTTATAGCCAAATGATTTGACTCTAAGGGGTTGCCATCTATCGTGCCATAATCATAATTAATCTTGGCAAATTGCTTGGGGATTCTAGGTTCATACAAATTGTCTCTTTTGTCCGTATGCTGTATATGTGTTTTGGCAATCGCCTTCTTTGGGTAATTGTGGTGTCTCCGAGTGTAGTGCCTAGGTGCATATGTGTCTTGATAAAAGCTCTTATACTTTTGGAATGACCTTTCTTGAGTTCTAGGCCTTGGCCATTTGGGCTTATATTCCATAAGTCTATGCCGATAGTTCACATCATTCCAATCACTTGGCTTGGATATTTTCTACCATTCCCATCATATGTATTTCTTTTATAGATTTTCGGGGTTTTTGGTAGCTCTTGTTTCTTCTTTACGAGTATTTTTGTTTGGAGTTTTTGAGAACTCGACTGAATCTCTTCTCATTTTGTCCTTTTCAGCGCACTCAATCGGTCGCTTTCCTTTTCCTTTATAACCAAGGCCGTTTGCTTGTAATTGTGCTTTGGAGTGAATGTGTGTGCAACATTTAGAGTTTTGGATTTTTTTGACTCTTCATTGCTTGAAGATCCTTTTTTCCAAAATTACTTTTGAAGTTTGACATATCACAGAGGAGTTAAATCCTAAACCTGTACATTCTCTTTGACTCATAATAAGATCATCCAATGATTTAGATGCCTTAGTGAATGAGGCAATAACATTTTGAGGTCATTCTCCCTCTTTTCTATGGCAACAATTTCTCGCTATTAGCTTGGCTTTTTCACCTTTAAACTTTCATTCTCATGCCTATTTGACTTAGAAAAGGCTCCTTAGTCATTTGTGAGTTTTGGCTCTTGAGTAGGCTGTTTTCCTCATTTAGTAGTGTGTGTGAGGATTTAATGTGTTCAAAATCTTTCATCATTTTGCCTAATGAGTCATAAAGATCAAATGGGTGATGAGGTGTGTGTGTCACAGTCACTATCACTAGAATCGAGTTTGATGAGTTGTAGTTTACCTCATCTTCTTGGTCGGGTTGATCTTGTTCCTTGGCCATCAAACGGATCGGGCTTCTTCTTCGAGTCACTTGAGTAGTCGCCTTCACCGCTCAATCATTTGTCTCTCTTGACTTGGATGTCTCGGTGATCTCTGCAGCCATCATTGCCTTTTTCTTTTCTTGTCTTCTTTCTCTCAAGACCTTTCTTTCTTTCTTCATTCCTGTATTTGTTGACTACAGGATATGGGCGATCAATGGCATAGTGACCTGGTTGCCTACAGTTCCAATATAGGTATTCAACCTTTTGATTAGCTCTTTCCATTCTTGATTGTCACCCCTTTGATATTGACTTTTTGATGATCTGTTCTCTTGGTTGGCCTATCTTCCTTGACTTGGAGGAGTCGAGTGTCTTCCGGAAGATTCGCGCTTGCCTCTCTTGTAGTTCTTATTGAAGAACTTGTTGAACCTTTTAACCATCGGGCTATTTCTTCCTGGATCAATGACTTCTTTGACCTCGGCTCTCTTCCCATCTTTAACAATTAGAGCACTGTTTTGGGTACAGTTGTCTCTTCCTCGATCTTTTCTTCTCACTCAAATTCGTAGGCTTTGAGATCCGAGAATAGTTCATGGTTGGAGGTCTTTGATAGGTCCATGGAATGTATTAGTGCCATGACCTTCATTTCCCATTCAGTGGGAGACTTTTTAGAATCTTCATACACATTTCTTTCTCGTGTATACTCCTTACCAAGTGCGAGATAGCTCGTTGGTGATTTCGTGAACCGAGCATCCGTTGATCCAGGTTTTCTCCCGAGATCATTTTGAAGTTCTCAAATTCTGTACCACCGATAATTTGTTTTCTTTAATTTGCTCCGAGCCTTCACAAATCAATGTTAGCTTGTCCCGATTTCTTTAGCCGTTTTGCATGATTTGACTTTATTGAACATGGCTTTGTCAAGGTTTTGTAAATGATGTCCTTGGCTACATTGTCAGCTTGTATCTTCTTTCTGTCATCATTTGTCCATTCAGTTCTTGGTTTTTCAACCATGGCCAGGTCCGGGAGCAACATCCTCTTCACCTTGATTGCGACTCTTATTACGATTGTGTTCACCTTTAAGATTTGCAGTGGCCCATCCTCTATCACTATCCACATCTCATCATGTAATCCGATAGATGAGCCTACATACGAATTTTCCAATCATCAAATTCTTCAATTGTGAACATAGGGATGCGTGGCTCTACACATTCCTCTCTCTCCTCGTTCTCTCCTCATCGCATTCAAATTTTTCAACCAAACCAAAAAGAAACCTCCCACCAAGCCCGTAGGTCCCAAGGGGTGTAAGTGTAAGGTTTAGAAGGGGGGTTGAATAAACCTTACCAAATTTTTGATTTAGTCCTTTTAAATATTCAGAGTTGATACTACTGTTTGTGTCCTTGGTAGATGACCAATTTAGATTAATCAAGAGAGTTAGTCTCTCAAAGACTCAACTCGAGTGTTGATGGAATAACTCACTGTTAAGTCTAAATTAACTCAAGCGTGGTTTGTTTTTCAGCGGAAGACTTAACACCCTTAAGTTTGGTTAAGTAGAGATTTAGAGCTTGATTTAGTACTTAGAGATTATCTAATGGATAGCAAATATGTCGTGAGAATTAAAAATGGATATGATGCAAGAATTAAAGTCTTTGAAATGTAAATAACACAATGAGATTTTTATAGAGGTTCGAAGATGGGGTAATTCTTCTACTCCTCTCTTCTCCAACTCTGGAGGAATCCACTAGGTATTGATCAAGTATACAAAGTGGTAACAATCCGATACAAGTCTTGATCACACACGGTGACTTGATCCTTTGGGACTCGATCCGGAGACGCCTTGATCACTCGGTGGCTTCTCGTGCGACGACTCGGCTTCTTCACAGGGCATTTTGCCTTGCTACTCTGACCCACTTGCTCAAGCTCTTTGGATTTGATCATGAAGCCCTCCAAAAGCTCAAGACTTGGTTCGACCTTGAACCTTCCTACGATCCTTCGTGGAATGTAGACCCCTTGATTCTTGATAATTTCCTCTTCAACCGATTGAAGTTATCTTTCCTTCACGGTGAGTGTTGGATTGATGTTCTTCGTAGTGTAGGCTTGAGGATTGAGCGTTTAATAACTTGAGAATATTTCAGTTCTGATTCGATAATTGCTTGAATGTTTGTGGTTCGGTCTCCTCCTCTCGTAGTCATTCCTCGGCCTTTTATAGTGATCTTTCAAAAATCGCCCGTTGAAGAGATAGGCTTATTTTTGAAAGTCACTTGTGGTCGTTGGCTTGTCTTGTTGCGATCCTTAGAATTGCCATTTCCTCGTATGAATTGTTCTTCACCTTTTGAGTTCGACACGGTGTAGTGCTTCCCATTGGTTTATTCCTTTTGCACGCTTCCTCGGGATCGAGCACTTGAGAAAGGTAGCATGGAGATATTACTTGTTTAGGTAATTCTCTTGATTTACGTCGGCAACGGATCTTTTGATTATCTCGACTTGACCGCATTTCCTTGCTTTCCCAGGTGACTTAGAGTCACTTTCAATCATGGATGACTCTTTGTCACTTCAACTTGAGACTTGGCTTTTCTTGATTGACTTGACCGATACTCCACTCACCGCATCTCATTGCTCCTTGATAGAGTTCCGTCTTCTCTTCTTTGCCATACTCATTGCCTCAATGAGTCTTCCTTTTAGTCTCCAGTTGTCTTCTTGCATGTTTGGGCATAGGCGACTTAACTCTTCGGCTTGACCCAGCCCTATTTATTACAATGCGTTTACAACAAAATTGGGGTGCCAACTTCCTATTCTAAGTTTTATGGCATTCATCAAAATCTAAACAATAAATTTCCCAACAATTTCCCCCTTTTTGATGATGCCAAAACTTAAACCATTCAAAAATGTAAATAGCAAAGATACATACAGATAGTGTATTCACATAGAATGTATGCGTAGAATCAATCTTTTTATTGATAATAATATTCTTGTTCTTTTACACAATGTTTACAAGGTGTATCGTGAGCAAACATTTGTCTACACAGAAAAAAATAAAGAATTTATAGCTTTATTGCAGTAAGACTTACATAGTATGTATTTGCATAATAAAATACATGAAGGGTGGACAAGAACACTTCATCTCCTTCATTCTCCTCCTTCTTTCATCTTGTTCAAGATCTTCTCGCTTCTTCTTCTCTTTTTTTCTCATCACCGCCTTCTTCTTCTTTTCATATGCCTTCCTGGCAGCTTCATCTCTTCTTAATCTCTCTTGTCTTTCCTCCCATAGCTGAGTTTGTCTCTTATTTTCTTCTTCTATTCTTTTCGCATACTCAAGCATTACTTTTAGCCACTTGCAAATTGGCTATTTGGTCAAGACCAGCCAAAAGAGATCCCTCCTTTCTTGCCGGATCTACGTACTCAATGTTTTTGGGCAGAGGCCTAGGTATGAAACCTCTTCCTCCACCACGCTTCTTCCTCTACCTCTGGGCGTGTATTGTCTTGGGGTCGGGTCTTCTTTCCGGTGAGTGACCAGCGGAGTGACCAGCAGAGCGATCGCGGTAGTCGTCTGTCGCCTTCTTCACATAACGTGAGACCCTTTTCCCAAGACAAGTCCCAAGCTTGAGTCATAGACATTTTTGCAAAGTATCCTTCGATGCGAGCGTTTTAAATTCATCAACCGATCGTGGCTCGGTCCCGACATCCGAGATGGCATAAGTGTCTCATCTCTTTGGACCGAATGCCTCCGTGTTATATGCTATGATTGATCATATGCTTTCTTTGCAAGAGTCGAGTGAGTATTATGCGATGTTACCATGAAAGGGATCATATTGGTACGTTTTTTGAATTTTTCTTCTGATCAATATTTGTCTTCTTTAATGACTAATTAAATTGAGTATATCATTAAAGGAATACTATATATAAACACATGCATTAGTTAAGAGTTAATGAGACAATATATGCTAACAATTTGATCTTTTGCCAACTATTAATAGGTATGTCGTTGCATCCATTTATGGTGATTCGACTCGTCTTGTGTTTTAAAACATTAGAAAGATATCATGCGTACAATAATTATTAATAGATGTTATATTCAGCTAATATATTTATGATGTCAATGGATTAATTAGAGTAAGACCCAGATCTAGACCTGACTTAGGCCATCTCCAACCACAATTTTATTTTAGTGCAGCTTTTGCACTAAAATAGTGCAATTTCTGCACCAAATTTAAAACTCATCCCCAACCATTTTACTTCAAATTTTGCACTAAAAAAGAATATTCCTTATTATTTCAATACAAAAAAATTATTTTATTAAAAATCAATTATGTATTAACATAGTATTATAAAATATATTAACTAATTAAAAAATTTAATTAGTTAATGAACTATTATTTTATCTGTATTAGTTTTATTTCAAAATGTACGATTTTAATGCAATGTAATTCTTGTTTTTATCAGTTTAATTGTCTTGATTAAATTTTATAACTTACTACAAATATTAATTTTACTAATTCATAATTTATATTAAAATAAAATAATTTAAATAAAGAAATTTTATTAAAATTATTTACAAAAAATAACTGTGTATCATAATAATATATCCAAATTTTTTTAATTATTTAATACAAAATACAATTATTAGATGAAAAAAAACAAAAAAAAATATAAAAAGATTGCGTTATCTCTACAGTGTTGCGCCATACTTGGCGCAGTACTGAGCAAAATGCACTTTTGGTCCTATTAGATTTACCTCCTGATGATTTTAGTCCCATGTCTTGAAAATAGTCCCATAAGATTTTTCTTGTTTCACTAATGGTCCCACCGTTAAAAAATTAACAGTCAAACCTGTCAAATTAAAAGTCAAACCTGCGATTTGAGACTAAAAGTGAGAACAATGGGGCTAAAATAATCAGATGTTCAGTCTAATGGGACCAAAAGTGATTTTTTCTCTAAAAACTAAATATAACTAATATCTATTTTAAAAATATATTATCATTTCAGTTGCTATTTTTTATATTTATTATAAATAAAAAATTGACAAGTAAATTAAATGATAAAATATATAATTCAACTATATAAAATAAATTTTCTGGAAAATAATTTTGAAAAATAGATGTTAATTAATTTTTTTTGTGAATGTGTAATAAAAAAAGATGAAATACATGTATCATTTATTTTAATTAGAAAATTAACAAAGTAAAATAAATTATAAAATTTATAACTCAAGTTATAAAATTTAAATTTTCTGAAAAATAACTTTTAAAGTAGATGTTAATTAAATTTGTTTTTTTTGAATGTGTAATACGAAAAAAAAGATCAAATACATGCATATATAACACAGTGCATGTATGTGTATATATGTAATATTGTTTTTGGAGGGGAGGGGGTCCCTATGTTTTTGCCCCAGGATACTGGTCTCATTTAACCAGTGTATGTATATGTAAAGTTTGATTTTTTTTTTGTGGAAATGTAAAGTTTATTTTAAAAACATAAAAAATAAAATATAATATTTGAAAATAAAAAAGTAAAAAAATGTTAGCTAGGTTAACATTACTAAAATATTTTTAATAGTATTTATTATTTAACTATACTAAAATATTTTTAATAGTATTTTTCTAAACTTTTTAAAAATAATTCCTATATTTAAAAATTATGAATTATTTAATATCGTAAATTTTTTTATTTTATTGATAGTTGAACTACATATTTCCAATACGTAAATGTGATTTTTGTAATTATTTGTATTTTCAAAATTAAGAAGTGATTTAAACTAAAAACAATATAGGAAAATTATTTGTTTTTCTAAATATTTTAAGTAAGAAAATTTGTTTTAGTGAAATAAAATGCACTGGAAAAATATATTTTTAGAAACATATTTGAAGGGCAGAGATTTTTTTTTTAGTTTTCAAGTGGGACATTCACAATATTAATTTAAATAAATAACTCAAAATATAGAATTTAATATAATTTTTACCATCAATAATATTAAATTTAACAAAAAAAAAAAAGAATAATGGGATCATTTTTGGTTAAAAATTTAACTTTGGTGTCCTATGGGACTATTTTTGTTGTTAAAAATTTAACTTTGGTGTCCTATGGGACTATTTTTGTTGTTAAAAATCTAACTTTGGTGTCCTATGGGACTATTTTTGTCTTGAGTAACGGTTTCCGTTAGTTTTTTAACGGAGTCTCAGTTTCCAAGTCTTATGGGACTATTTTTGGTGGAAAAGTATCGATTTGAGACTAAAAGTGTGTCTAATAGGACTAAAATCATCAGGGGGTAAGTCTAATGGGACCAAAAGTGAATTTATCTCGCGCAGTACTATTCATTATCCTAAAATGGTGCAGCAGATGGAGTATGATTGGAGGGGCCTTTACTCCAATTTGAAGTTGGCGTGCAATTTGAATGGCCCGTTGGAGATGGCCTTATTTGGGGCTGGTGCAAGTAATAGATACTACAAAAAAAAGGATCTGTAGCAACAAAAATTTAATGACTCTCCTAAAAAGTGTCGTTAAAATTAAGGCTTAACGACGCTTTTTAAAAAGCGATTTTAAGTAATGACGCTTTTACAAAAGTGTCGTTCTATTTACCAATATGAAGACGCTTTTTAAAAAGCGATTTTAAGTGATGACACTTTCTAAAAAGTGTCAGTTTTTTTTTACCAATATGACAACACTTTTTAAAAAGCGTATTTAAATAATGACATTTTCACAAATATGTCACTTTTTCACAAAAGTGGCAACACATATTTAGTGACACTTCTAAAAAGTGTAATTATACCTAAGCCTGTAACGACGCTTTTTTAAAAAGCGTATTTAAAATATTGACACGATGCTTTTTAAAAAGCGTATTTAAATAATGACATTTTCACAAATGTGTCACCTTTTTCACAAAAGTAGCAACACATATTTAATGACTCTTCTAAGAAATGTAATTAAATGTGATGACGCTTTCAAAAAAAGCGTATTTAAATAATGACTCTTTTACAAAATGTTAGTTTTTTTTTACCAATATGGTGACACTTTTTAAAAAGTGTATTTAAATAATGACATTTTCACAAATTTGTCACCATTTTCAAAAAAGGGCCAACACATATTTAGTTACTTTTCTAAAAAGTGTAATGAAATTTGAGGTTGTAACGACACCGTACTTAAATAATTAATGACACTTTCACAAACTATCAACTGTTTTACCAATATGACAATGTTTTTTAAAAAACGTATTTAAGTAATGGCATTTTCATAAAATTGTCGCCTTTTTTGGCAGTATTTTTTATGACACTAATTTAACGATGCTTAACAAGGTCCTCATAATAAATGATAAATTTGTGACGCATTGTGAAAAAATCTATTTTTAATTAAATTATAGTAATTGGTGACACATATATAAAAGTGTTACCATTATCATTAATTTAACAATATATTTATGAAAGAGTCAATATTAATCAAATAAAATCACTAATTTAATTCAATATTTCATGTTATAATTTTTTTTAGACCCGAAACCATAATAGATACTGATCGGATGTTAAAAGTATCAAAATTGTCAAACACGACTCCATTAATAAGTCATTGGACTCAATACCCACAAATAACAGGTTCTGTATGAAAAAAGATAGAAATAATTCATGTCTGTTTGGGCCCAAAACATAAGATACCATTACAACTTCAACTAAAGAGACATTTTTATATTTAAAGAAAAATAATTATTGAAAAAAGAAGAAGGAAAAGTGCATAGGAAAAAAGATCTTATAAATCTCTATTATTAAAAAATCTATGACTCTCAAGTCTCACATAACATTTTCTCTCACTCTCTAATCTCTTCGCTGACTCTCATCTATGGTTCTTTTTCTGTTTCGGCAAAGCAGGCATCAATCATTCAGGCGGCCAACCCAACCCCTCAGTTTATTCACCACCCGGCGTCCACTCGCTCCAATTCCTGGCTCTTCGCCAATAATCAGGTATTCACAAATCCCTAATATTCTTAAAAAACTAGATTCATTTGTTAATCTGCAACAGAGTTTGATTACCTCTAGTATACTCTATTTTCTCGTTTCATCTCATAAAAGATTGAGTAAATTAGGGAGAGTTCTTATCGTCCTTTATATTCAATTTGTTTAAACTCGATTGAAGTAAAGAGGCGCACAAATTTAGGTATTTTTCTGGAGATGTTGTTAAGTGAAGTGACAACAGAATTGTTATTTTTCATGTTTATTGAACCCTTGATTAATTCAAAATTAATCAAAGCACAAATATAAAATTATTTCTTTAAAGCTAGTATGTGACCATCTATTCATTTGAATCAAGAAAGATATGACTCGGTATTTCTTTTTTAGTAGCTTTAATCTTCTGGTAAATTCCACAGTTAAAGAGGCAGAATGTCTAGGCTTATTGGAGGCATTTAAATGGATTTCCAGCCTGGAACTGAATCATGTTATTTTCGAGCTTGATGCAAAATTGGTTGTAGATCTTTGTCAACTCGACGAATGAGGAAACCATTTCTTAGTGGCTTTGTTGGAAAGAAGCTAATAAAATAAAGCACATTTGATTGTTAATTTCTTTGTGATGACCCATCCCTTAGAGAAAAGTTTGCATTTTTTCCTTTATTCTTTTATATAGTGACTCAAATTCTATAATGCCCTGTTTTAATCTTGGTTTCTCATGTAATTGAAACTGCAATTTGGGATTTCTGACGAGGTTAACTGGTATACTTTTATTTCAAATATCCAGTTAATAAATATATGGTTTGCATGTATAAATATATGAGGATTATTGTGTTCTACTAGGTTGCAATGGACAAAAATTGGATGCATGAGCCTAGATCAAGCAAAGCATATCTTCGACGGGTGTTCAATTTTATCAAATTCGTTGTCAAACAATCATCAGTAAATGGAGCAATTTACTGTCCATGTCGCAAATGTTTTAATATGTTTTCACATGATGCAGACATTGTTCATGAGCATTTGGTATGGTATGACTTTCAAGAAGGTTATAGTTGCTGGGTGTTTCATGGTGAAAATATTTTTTCTTCATCAGATGATCACTGCAACTTTACTGAGTCAATTACGAGAAATCTGGAAGAAAATCTTGATGGAGAATATGAAATGAGTGGACTCCTCCGAGATGCATTGAGAGTTCCATCTGAACGTATCCTGGAAGACACATCCAGAGTTGAGTCGACTAATTTGGATTCACCAATCAAAGCCAACATCTAGGTGGTGAGGCACATGTTGTTGGTGGAGATTTCATTGTGAATAATGCTAGTGGATACCAAAAGTTACAGAAAGAAATCGATCAAAAACTTTACCCCGGTTGTTCAAAATTCTCAAAGGTATCATTCATATTGTAGTTATTCCATCTCAAATATCTCTATGGTTGGTCAGCAAAGTCCTTTAGTATGCTTCTTGAGTTATTAATAGATGCCTTTCCAGATGGTGTTTCTTTGTCATCATCTTATTACAAAGCCAAAAGAATTATTAGGGAGTTGGGATTAGGATATCAGAAAATCAATTGTTTCTCTAATGATTGTATGTTGTACTGGGTGGATAATGTGAGCCATGAAAATTGTAATGTGTGCTCATCATCAAGGTGGGTAGTGAACAAAGATGGTGACAATGCAATGAATTATCGAGAGAAGAAGAAAAAGAAAAAGGCAACTAAAGTTTTACGGTATTTTCCTTTAATACCAAGATTAAAAGGATTGTATATGTCTTCAAAAACTGCATCATCCATGAGATGGCACATGGAAGGGCGTACTAAAGATGGGAAACTGAGACATCCAACAGATGGAAAAGCTTGGAAAGAGTTTGATGCAAGGTTCCCAGAATTTGCTTCTGATCCTCGTAGTGTAAGGTTAGCGCTAGCTAGTGATGGTTTTAATCCTTTTCGAACAATGAGCACAACATACATCACTTGGCCTGTTTTATTGATTCCATATAACTTAGAGCCTTGGGTTTGTATGAAACAATCTTCATTGATACTATCTATGGTTATCTCAGGTGAAAAAGGGCCGGGAAATGATATTGATGTTTTCTTGCAACCATTAATTCATGAGTTGAAGCAACTATGGGAGGGGGTGGATGCATTTGATGCATCAATTGGCCAAAAATTCAATTTACGAGCAGCTCTATTGTGGACTATCAATGATTTTCCGACTTATGCTAATTTATTAGGTTGGAGTACCAAGGGTCGTGTTGCTTGTCCTTCTTGTGGGGATTTAACTCATTCTCGATGGTTAACTCATGGGAAATTTTTTTGCTATTTGGGGCATCATAGATGGTTAGATCGAAATCATCAATTTCGCTTCCAAAAAGATGAATTTGATGGCACTGAAGAATTACAAGCTGCTCCAATTCCATTTTCTGGTACTGAAGTATTAAGTCAATTGCATGGGCTGAAATTCACTTATGGAAAATCCACAAAAACATCAAGTAAAAGGTCAAGGGAAACAATAGATCAACCTACAGGACAAACCACTGTTGAGCAATCCATTAATGAAGAAGAATGAGGGGCATTTGAAGTCGTTGATGATTACATTGGAGAAAATCCTGATTTTGAAATTTCTGCTTCTAGTCAGGGCTTAGGAAAACAAGCACCACAAAGTGTGGCACACTCTGTTTGGAAGAAAAGAAGTATTTTCTTTGATCTACAATATTGGGAATTTAATCTTTTGCGTCATAATTTAGATGTGATGCATATAGAGAAGAATGTGTGTGATAACATTCTTAATACCTTGTTGAATATTGAAGGTAAGAGCAAAGACAACCATAATGCCCGACTAGATTTGGTGGAATTAGGTATAAGGCATGAACTTCATCCTATAATAGATGCTAATAACAATCCTCGTTTTCCCCAAGCATGCTACACTATGACTGCAAAAGAAAAAGACTTATTTTTAACTGTGCTGAAAAAATTGAAGGTTCCTGATGGATATGCATCGAACATATCAAGGTGTGTAAATTTGAAAGATCGTAAGCTTTCTAACCTTAAAAGCCATGATGCTCATATTTTGATGCAAGATATTCTTCCCATAGCTTTACGAGCTTTAGTGCCTCCTTTCTTGGTAGATATTATATCCGAACTGTCGCTATTCTTTAAATCGTTGTGTTCTAAAACCCTCGACTTATATGAGCTCAAAGACTTACAAGCAAACGTGGTGGTCATATTATGCCGCTTGGAGAAGATCTTTCCACCCAGTTTTTTCACGATCATGGTTCACTTGATTATACATTTAGCTGAAGAGGCTATACTTGGTGGCCCTGTACACTATAGATGGATGTATCATATTGAAAGGTTAGTTATAATATTTCATATTGTAACTCTTAAATAAACAATTGTGCAAAATAATCTCAATTACTAGGCATGATGATTTGTAATGAACTTAGCGTTGTAATATATAATATTTGAAGGGACTTGGTGTTGTTGAAATCACTTATCCGTAATAGAGCTCTACCCGAGGGTTCCATTGCAGAAGGTTTTCTTGCGAATGAATGTTTAACATTTTGTTCACGGTATCTTCAAGATGTGGAGACAATATTTAATCGGCCCCAAAGGAATTACGATCATGTCAACAACAAAGATCATTTCCTTTTCTCAAGCAGTGGACGAATAATTGGGAAAGTAGAAAGTGCGGTTCTTGATGACATGGCTTTGGCTCAAGCCCATCGATATGTGCTACTTCATTATGAACAAATATCTTATTATCGTAGGTAAATTCATTTATCTTTATAAATATTTTACTATTCGTTAATTTTATGTTTTAAAAATCTGAGATATTACTTGTTTGATTAAATTTAGTGAATTTTTGGTGGCTCAAAGAAGAGCTTATCGTCCACATCAAGCTACACCAGAAGTTGAACAAAAGTGGATTATTGACAAATTTCCAGAATGGCTTCTAAACCAAGTGAGTATGTTAATAAGGTAGTAGATGTTTTAGTTTAGAAAATTATGCCTTCCACATAATTGAATAGCCATAAATAATTTAAATCAATTGATTTCCCAGGTGCCACTAATGATCAATAATAACTGTTCAGATGAGTTAGTTGCTATTGCTAGAGGCCCTAACAACATTGTAAGAAGGTTCAGTGGATTCATTATAAATGGATTAAGATACCATACAAAGAGTCGTGACCAATTAAGAAAGACTCAAAATAGTGGAATAGTGGTGGAAGTTGATGGAAAGCCTTATTATGGTGTTTAAGATTGTGATGTTTAGGTGTGATTGGGTTGATGTTAATACATCTAAGGGATTGAAAATGGATGCAAATGGGTGCATCCTAGTAAATTTCTCTAGGTTAATACATATAGGGAACTCATTGCAAGATGATCCATTTGTATTCTCATTGCAAGCAAAGCAAGTCTTTTATGTGAAAGATCCGAAAAATAATGATTGGTCTCAAGTGATTTGAACAAAACCAAGAGACTTATATGATATGGGGTTGGGATCACAACATGACGATGATGATATTTACACAGAATGCATGTCCCAAAATGTGAATGTAGCAAGTATCAATGATGACCAGATCAATTGGGCTAGGATGGATGTTCACGAAGAATATGATAACCATTAAAGCACTTACGTGCATCAATCTATCCTTTAAACAAATGTTGTTGGAAACATGCCTTTACAAAAAGAGGTAATAAATTATTTTATTTTTTGAATTTGTATGGCTTTATAAGTTGAATAGATCTTTCCAAAGTCATTGCCCCATATGTCCACCTTAACAGTCTCATTTTACTATTTCAATCGATCTATCCTATAAACATGTATTGTAGGAGGCTTGACCTGACAAAAGAAGGTATTGATGCTTTGTCACTATTCTTATTTGTGCATTTTTAGTATATGTTCATGTGCAAATAACATTTTGCGGAGAACTAATTATTTTTCATTTTGCAGATAAAGAGTGAATACTTGAAGCCATACTTAAGTACATATCTGCTGCTTCTCAAGAAGTTGAGTCAATCTCGTGATGTTTATAGTTTTTGCTTTCACATTATTACAGGGGATGTTTGTGATACTCATGCTAGTATAGATGAATATTTGGTCACTTGCTGCATTTGTAACATAGTATTATTGAATCTTAAACAGAAGAGAATTGTATGCGATGTATCACATTTGTGGGGTTGTTGAAAAATTTCGAGTAAAATGTATAAACTTTTTATTTCTGGAATAAAAGATCGGATGAACATTTATTATGCTATCATCTGGCCTTTGATTCAATGAAATAATTTGGAAATATCTGAGACATCCTGTTGTATTTTGGATTATTAGAAGGGAGTATACTTGATTTCTTTTTATTATGCTCTGCTGATGGGAATTTTTTTATTGCAACCTTTGATACTCTGTGGATTAACTATACTATTGCATGTGCACTGAGTGTAGTGTCTATTGTTATCTTGAGAAAAAAAAGATGTCGAAGAAACTTTCGATGTATTGCTTGTTGTTCATTGTCGTTGTTTGTCTCACGTTTGAATAATGTGTTGAGGGAGTTTCTTGTCCTGTGCATGTTATAGGAGCTGAATGTGTTGGGGGAGTAAAGGGTTATTGCGACACAGAATGTCGAGCATTTTGGGAAGAAAGAGTTGTTTCTTCGAATGCAGTGGGAAAGCCTTATCCAAATGGAGTCCCTTATCGTAGATGTTTTTTGACTTGTAGTGAAAATGTACAAGATCAACATCCAGTTTTCAAAATTAGAGGATGAGTTTATGAAAATTGGAGTTGCTGAGAATAAATCAGATTTTATAATTACTTGATTGACAATTTAAATTATATTGTAAATTAATTTTAGAGGTGAAAACAGAGTTGTTTTGTCAATTTAATTTTTTTATTTTTTTCTGAAATTTTAGAAAACAGAGTTCATAACTCTGTTTTCTGATTTTTTTTTGTTTTTTTAATTATTTTCAGAAATAATTTTTTCTTTTAAAAAAAAACCTTAACTTAATGAGATGGTTTATGAAATGAAGTGCAATTTTTCTGCCTTTGTACTTATTTCTACTGCCTAAACCATGGCCCAAGAAGGCAAGAATCCCACGGTACGGTCTAGGATCCCCATTTTCACACACTAACAAAATTCTTTTAATTTTTCTTAATGGATTTTTTCTAAACTGGAAGGCTCGATAGACCAGCCAAATAGTCAAGGGCATAATAGTCCTTTCACGATCTCTTTCCCTCTCCCTCTCTCATTTTTTTCATGTTACTTTTGCAATTTTGCTTATACAGAGATGGTTGGGGTAAATTAAAGGAGGGAAGCATAAGCATAATAATGGATTAATGGTGGGCTACAACAAATAAAATTAATAATAATTATTATAATAATAAAATAAAGTCAATAATCGTGCTAATAAAATAACACAAAGGCAGAGGCAATGCACTCGTTCATTTTGTAAATCATCCCATTAAGTTAAGGTTTTTTTAAAAGAGTGTTATTTCAGAAAATTAATTAAAGAAATCAGAAACTAAAATTTCAGGAAAAAAAAGAAAATTGAGAAAATAGAGTTTCAAACTCTGTTTTCACCTTTAAAGTTAAATTTTTTGTTTTTGGCGTTAATATTTTAATGGATTTTTAAATCACTTTAGTTTAATCAATTGGCCAAATCTAAACATAATAAAAAAAGGATAAAAAAAATGGCGCCAACAATATTCCCTCTTTTTTCTCATTCCCAATCTGCACGTACGATAGGTTCTCCACTTTTTCCCCTCTTCTGCACACGATCTACCATCTCTAATTTGTCGCTCCTCCCTCTCTCTCCACCTTCTCTTCCTTCTCTCTTCATCTACATAATATATCTGATGACAAATTTGGAATAACCTACACACACAACACAAAGGTGTCGACAAATCAGCCACACACAAGGAATCAGCCACACAAAAACAGAGGAGTGTCGTGCCATTAAGGTGAAAACTACTCTATACTATCTTCAAAATTGTTTGGCAGTTTGAAATCTGTATATTAAAATTTTTATTCCATCTTCTATTAGAATTGCCATGCCTACACTAGATTTAATTGACGAATTTATAAAATCGTATTTTATAAATTTCATTTCATGTTTACACTTAACGAATTGCCACTACAAGTTTCCAAATTAGAATATTTTTTTACTTAATTTTAATTAAAGTTATATATCCGGGCATCAACTTCACCATATTTGACATCTTTTAGTCTGAGAATCATGCCTTGTGTCATTTTGCCTTAGTTCCAAATGATACAGCTCTCATCAGCTAAGCAATTTTCTCTGCTCGGTTGAACCCTGTCGACTTTAGTGCCATCTGGGAGACTTTCTAATCCCATTCTCAAATATTCTACTAATGGTTTGATGTCAAATTGAGCATTTCCCATGATGTCGTCTCCGGTGAATGTGTCTTTGTCATACACGGACTGAAAATTGGTAAAACAACAACATAAATATTTCATCCGAGTGTCAGATCGATAGAATGATTTTTATTAAGTTTGAGTAGTACAAACATGAGGTAAAATCTTATCCAGTGGAATTATGGAGAGAGTTTTTTTGTGTATGTCTAATCTTTAGTTTCATGTAAATAATCAAGTATATTTTGCTATGTTGATAATGGGTTTTTTTTTACTATTGTAGATATATATTAATGGCCGGAGAAAAACGCCTTCGATGTGTTTTGAATTCCCATGAATATGTTGCACAAACATTTGAAACTAACCAAGAAAATTTTGACGATGAGACCCAGCCACCCGATACTCTAGATTCCGACATAGAAGCACAAGAGAATGAGAACGTTAATGAGGTCTACGAGGATATAGAAATTAGAGGTACGACAAATTAAGAGTAATTAATCTAGTTTTTAAAAACTTGAGATAGATTAAAGAATACAGATATCTGTAGTCACTGAAAGCATTGCATTTTTATGGCCTAACAATTTTTATAATACTCTGCAACGTTTTTATGACCATGCATTTTTATGACAATAAAGAAACTTCTAATTAGACATGACTATTATTAGCTTTGGATGAAGTACAACATATTTGTTTTTGCAATATATTCTAGCCTAATAGGGCAAGGTTTGTAAGCTAATTAGACATGACTATTTGCACGCTAATTTTTTTTGCTGGATGAAGTACAACATATTTGTTTTTGCAACATTATGTACAACAAATTTATTTTTGCATTATATTCTAATTAGACATGACAATTTCAATTGGTGCCTTAATATTGTGCCATATTTCTAGTCTATTGGTATTTGGTTTTTTGTGCATCTTAGGCTGATAACTGCTTGAAGCTGCATTTGGTTGTATACAAAAGATTTATCTGGAGTGATCATTACTTTGCTCGATTCTTTTACTTTTATTTACTCTTAATATTAGTCCTGTATCCTTGTCATTCATTCATTCATTCTACTTTCATTCTTGTCCTGCAAAGAGTCTTTGAACTTTGAAATTGGTCTAACTTTAAACAGTGGAAAAAGGGCTGGCCATGATAAAAATTTTGGCTTATTGTTTTGTGAACATTTCAATTCCAATACCTGCATGTTATATTAAATTTTAATAAACTCCTATATTTAAGCTGGTTCGGTAACATCGTAGAAGACATTTTAATATGACACATTCTTTATATTTCCGAGTTTTTGCTTAATTGTTGTTTTACATTCTGGCTGATATATGCTTTATGCCCATCCTAGATATTGTAATCTGACATATTTTTTATAATTTTTAAATTGTTGAAATTGGTATTTAGAGCCGGAAGGTAGCGTGCGTAAAAAGCAAGGAGTGACTCGTGCTAAGGATGTTTGGACATTGCCCAAAGGCTCAAAGGTAGTTGTCCAATGTAATGATTTGGGACAACCAATTAAAAAAGGTGGTGGAATTTTGGGTGGTTGGCTTGGTATTGTTGCAAGGAAAAAAGGATTTTGCGCCGTTGAGTGCTCGGATTGGAGGAAAATCCCTGATGAAGATAAAACCATTTTATGGAAGTTGACTAAGGTAATTTAATTATGTATTCATTTAAAATAAAATAATTACTTATTTTAAATATGTTAAATATTTTACTTGTGATCTATAAAATATTTTGTTACAGGCATACTTTGAGATCCCTAATAATCCAAATGTTAAAAAATGGGTATTGACATCAATTCGCGTGAAATGGAAGAATTACAAGCATGAGCTAAAATGTGCTCATTTTTTTCCTGAGAAGACAAAGCCACAAACTATAGATGATGTTCCACTAGGATTGTCTCCTTTGCAGTGGAAGAAACTTGTCGAGTATTGGTTTTCAGAAGAGTCACAAGTATTAAATTAAATAACATAATGAAACTCAGATTTATGAAATTGCTTAAACTGAAAATTCAACAATAGACTATTTTCTTCCTTCCTTTCATTTGTCTTAAAATGCTAGTCGAGATTTATGTTATCAATGTAAATGTAATAATTTATGAATTATGTGCAGAAACTCTCTGACAAGGGTAAACCAGCAAGGACACACCACAAAACGCCTCATATTTATGGTTCAAAGAGTTTTGCACGATGCAAGACGAATTCGTGAGATATATTTTATCTTTATATTACTATGCAGTTGACAAAATGGATTTGCAAAAATATTTAAGTTTTTTAGTAATGCACTATAAAATTAGTATGAATTGAATATATGTAATTTATTTTTGTGATTTGATTTGTATTCAAATGGACGTGTAGACTTTTTTGGAATAACACGTAAAAGAAAGGATGGAAGTTTTGTGAATCCAGAAGCAAAAACAATTATGGTAATTATTGTAACTATTTCGAGTCATCTATCTTGTTAACGTTATATTTGATATGTAAGATAATTGGATTATTCCAATAAATTGGTTACTAATTCTTTGACAATTGTTTTAATAGGATCTAGCTGCCAACATGATTACAGAACATAGTGCAACATCTCAGAATCAAGATGTCAACATCGTTCAAAATGAAGTATTCTGTGAACTCTTGGGCGAAGATCAATATGGGAGGGTTAAAGGATATGGTCTAGGAGTGACGCCTACGCAGGTCAATGGAGAACACTTTCCGTTAGGAAAAAGAAGACTAAATGAAATGGACGCTATGCAAAAGAAACTAGCGGATATGCAAGCAAATTATGAAGAAAAGATACTAAATTTGACAGCCGAATATGAAGGTAAAATAAATCAATTGAAAGAGGACAATGAGAAGAGAATAGAAGATTTGCAATCCGTTAACAAAGACGTTCAATCAGACATGCGACTCCTTCAATAGGAATTCGCACGATTTAAGGATGTGATGTCACGGGTTTATATATATACATATATTTATATATATATAGTTCATATTATATTTCACTTTTACTCGATAAATTATAACATTTATGATATTATTTTGTTATCTTCTCTTCTGCAGAATATGCGTGATTTTTCAGAGTTCGAGAGTATTTGAATTATGTGAAGCTTTTGCCTGGATAAATTGTTGGTAAGTAATTATACATATAAGTATTTTTCACATTTCTTCTTTAATTGTTTGATACAAAACAAAAACTACTCAAGTTTCTTGTTAGTTTGAAACAGGAATTTAACAGTCGACGAAGAGCGTGGGGAGCATATCCCTTATCATCCTTTAGATTATTTTCCACGTCTTTAAACAATGTTCAATTTATCATTTTTCAGACAACGATGTAATTTGATTTCGAGTTTTTTTAATGACTTTGGCTATTAGATCCGGCTATTTATTTATTATTGTTTTTAGTTGGTTTATTTTTGTTATTATTCTCCTCTTTGGATACTATTAATAATGTTGGATTTATTATAAATAACATCGTGGATCTAATGACACTATATGTAGGGACAATCTTCAATTTAATAACCTCTAATTAAAAAGCATTACAAATTTTAGGATGCAAAATATGAATAGTGTAACCAATTTAATGACATAAATTATTAAAGTGTTCTGATTTAATGACTCAAATTCTTAAAGTGTAGGCGAGTTTTAGCGAAATTCAAAAAACCGTCTCCAATTATGGCGACGCTATTTATTGCATGTTGGTAATTTAAAGACACAAATCATAAAAAAGTAACCAATTTGACGACACTATTTATCGTATGTGTCTCCAATTTAATACATTGTTCCTCAAAAGCGTCATAAGTTTAGCGACGCTCATCCTTAAAAACGTCTCGGATTTGGCAACACTATTTCATGAAAAGCATTGCTAATTTAGTGACACAACAATTGATTAGTGTCGGGAAAATTATATCTCAGAAGTCGTAGGTCTAATGTAATCGTGACAGAAAATAGCGTCACCAAATTAATGTTAATGACGCACTAAATAAAAGCGTCACGTTTTGAAATTTACCTACGCATAGATCTTGTGTCACGAATATTTTCGTGACATCGAATTTAATAACACAACTAATGACACTTTCACAAGCGTAGGTAATGTACTTCGTAACGCTAATAAGCGTCTCTAAACGAAAAAAAAAGCTTCACTAAACACTGTTTTTTTTGTAGTGAGAGTATGCCTTTTCATACCCAAGCAGATTTGGGTCGTATAATGGGTATTAATATGACCCCATCCATGCCCAATCTATATAATTAATATATATAACATATAATACGGAAATATTTTGTTTTTCTTTTATTGAGAATAAAAGTTTTTTCTTAGTTTTTTTTATCATGTTTTTTTAAAATTATTATATCTGCAAAATTGTTTGAATATCTCCTTTACCATAATTCTGATAGTAATATCATGAAAAAACATAAAATAAACATAAAAATATAACATAAACGGGTCTAATGGGTCTTGCTAGTCTTACCCGCTAAACACAGGGTTGGATGGGTTTGGATTTGGGGGAGCCGGATATAAATCCTTTCAAACCTTAATGGAGGAGGTTTGTGAGGTTTGTGTCCACACAAATCTGACCGAGACATTGAAATCTCTAAATATATATATATATATATAAACAATGGCGGAGGGAGGGGGGCCAACCTGGGCCCCGGCCCCCCCATTTTTAAAAATAAAATTTTTTACACTATAAAATTTAAAAAAAAAAATATTTTAAGCAATATCAAATGAAACACAATAAAATTATCATGTATGATTTTCTTATTCGGCCCACCCCATCTTCACGTATCGGCCCATCCCGAAATATTTTCTGGCTCCGCCCTTGTATATATATATATTGCAATATCAAATGAAACACAATAAAATTATCACGTCATGATGTATGATCGACATGAACGACCGTCGCATGAAATTATACGTTTACGTGCCCATTGAGCAAACTCATAGCATTTGGATAAATATAAAATTGGGGTAAATTGCAATTTTAGTCCTGTAACTTTGGGGTAGTTGCAATTTTAGTCCTTTATCTTTAAAAGTTACAGTTTTGGTCCTAGATAATTTTGCCCTTGTGGCTAAATAACATTTTTGGTCCTTTTATCTTTCTAAAGTTAGCAATTTTATAGGGATGTCAATGATGCGGGTTGGCTAGGAGACTGCACTCGCCCGTGCCTAGAACCAGGGGGCGGGTCGATCGACATGTGTCTCGAGTCTCGGGCGAGTCAGTCTACTCGTTCTGCCCTATTTTAATTAAATTAAAATAAAAAAATGAAAAAATATATATTTATAAAATATTATTTACAAAATTTATTATTATCAATTTATAAATATGAAATATAATATAAGAATACATAAAATTTATATTATAATATATATTATATATGCAATATATATTAAAATATGTTTTAAAACTAAAAATTCTAGCGGGCGAGGCCAGGGTACTCGAGTTTTAAGTGATACTCGACATGACATCGCTTGTTTTATGCATTATTTCAAGGTTTCCGTATCGGCTCCTGCGAGTTCTTTTTCAACATATTGATTATCTCAATATGTTATCTTGTCATGGTGTTTTTGTGCATACATCGTCAAAATTTGACGATATCTTCTGTAGGGTATACATATTGGACACTCATCCAGATCCATTTTCTCGGAGAAAATTCTCCTTACCAAATGTTAATTATATAAAATTATAAATATAACTTAAAATTTTTAATAAACTTAGGCTTTGATACCATATTAGGGAAAACACTTAGTCAAATAAGCCAATTATGTGCATTAGGGTATTTTTAGTATTTTGAAAATATGAAATAACCCCAGGGGACCAATTTTGCAATAACTTGAAAATTACAGGACCGAAATTGCTTAGGTATAAAACATATAGGACCAGTTTTGCAAAACCTTTCAAACTTATAGGACCAATTTTTGCAAACTCAATAGTTATAGGACCAAAATTGCAAACTGCTTATAGTTATAGAACCAATTTTGCATTTTCCCCTATTTTATAGACTATGAAATAGATGACTTCACACTACAATACTTTTTTTTTTGTCACTCTACAATGCTGACAATGACAATTGGCGTCAATTAATAATCTAAACAACTTTTATCTATCCCTTCTTTTCCTAGAAGCCAATTGAATGATCACACATCCACTCAATACTCATTATCCTAATTTGTTATCACTTGAATATTCCAAATCACGGGTCATGCTATTTGCTGGAACAGACACGTCAGCAGTCACCACAGAATGGGCAATGTCTGCTCTCCTAAATCACCCCGAAAAATTGCAGAAGGCTAAAATCGAGATTGACAATCTTGTTGGAAATGATCGCCTAGTCAACGAGTCAGATTTGACCAAAGTTTCTCACCTTCAAAATATAATTTCTGAGACCTTACGTTTATTCCTACCAACGCCACTATTTCTACCATGATGACGCCCGAGCCGAGCTGGAAGAAATTAATCCACGCCATCACCCCAAAGACACATCCGAGTGGAGGGCCTACGGGTGTGTCGATAATGGTGCTTGTGGCACGTCATGAATTAGGCTCGCCCGCTACCGAGCCCAACCACAACATGACTGCCGAGCCCCGACCCCCGAGCCCAAATTTCGGCGGGAAACCCATGCGCGACAGATTAATAAAAATAACCATTTGTCCATACTTGTCCATGCTTAGTGCTTTATTGGTATTAAACCGCCACATGTCGAGAAAGTTATAGAGAGGAGTCACCAAGTGGCAAGAGTTGGGCGACATGCACGATTAGAGAGGACATGTGTCATTTTTTAATTATTTTCTTGATTAGTGATTGATTAGTGCAAAGATGATCGTTGAAAATCCGCTTACTCGAGGGGTATAAAAATCCTCATTTTAAGAGGAAAAGGAAAAAAAAAAGACAGAGAAAAGAAGACCTGTAAACGCGAGATTGTAAGAAAGACCGACCCCAATAATTTGGTTCGGCATTACGCAAAAAAGGCAGAATTAGCCATAAATAAACGCGTATTACGCATACCTATATTTCCACGTGTTAAATTTCTTATATATTTTGTTTGTTGACCAAAACGCACGTCAACAAATTGGCGCTGGAAGAAATTAATCCACGCCATCAGCCTAGCACACATCCGAGTGGAGGGCCTACAGGTGACGTCAGTAACGGTGCGTGGTGACACGTCATGACTTCAGCTCGCCCGCCACGAGCCCAACCACGCATGATCGCGAGCCCCGACCCCGAGCCCAAATTTCGGTGGAAACGCATGCGCGATGATTCATAAAAATAACCATTTGCCCATACTTGCCCATGCTTAGTGCTTTATTGGTATCGTAAAGCGCCAATGTTGAAACAATTCGATACCAATTCGATAACCGGAGGTTTCGAAATTTTTGTGAAGGTTTCCACATTAAAAATCACTTCTCAACTCCATACCATCCCAAATCGAATGGCCAAGTTGAGGCCGTTAATAAAATACTCAAGTATACCTTGAAGGCGAGATTGGAGGAGTTTAAAGGTAATTGGCCGGAGGAATTACCGGTGTAATCGTGGTCATACGTAACGACGCATCGAGCGCCACCGGAAAAAACACCTTTTTCTTTGGCTTATGGAACCGAGGTGGTGATTCCTGTTGAGATTGGAGCCCTACCTTAATTGCAAATTTTTTCAAGACGGCAATGAAATTTGCGCTCGAGCGAGCTAGATCTGCTTTCAAGAAAAAGGTGTAGTCCGAGATGAAAAACGCCGTGTATAAACAAAGGAGTGAGAGGTACTACAATTCAAAAGTAAAGGAAAGGAGATTTCAGTCGGTGATCTTGTGTTGAAAAAGATAATGGTGTTGAACCGATCCATTGAAGCCAACCAGGAGGGCCCATTTCGGTCGAACGTCTTATCCGGTGGGGCGTCGAGCTAGAATATTTGAGTGGAGAAAAATTTATGCATCCATGGAATGTAGCATACCTTTAAAGGTACTATCAATAAAGATCTCGGTTTATGATCCAGATAGATTCCGGGAATTATCCTTTCATCCGATATTCTCGTGAGCTCTCTAAAGGGAGACGAAATTCTTACTCACCTCGACACGTGCCGAGACAAGAAAATCGCCTCCATTGAAGAAGCCGAATGCCGAAAAGTCATCTCGGCACGTCCTTTGCACGTCGAATAAAGGGCAACTCGCCCACAAGGCGGATCTATCCTTAAAAACAAAGACAGTTACGCACCAAGCACAAAACAGAGACTTGGTTACGCACCGAGCACAAAACAAAGACTTGGTTACGCACCGAGCACAAAAAAAAGACTTGGTTATGCACCGAGCACAAAACAAAGACTTGGTTACGCACCAAGCACAAAACAAAGACTCGATGTACACACCGAGCAAAAACAAAGACTTGGTTACGCACAAGCACAAAAAAGACTCGGTGTACACACCGAGCACAAAATGAAGACTTGGTTTATACACCAAGTACCAAATACAAAATAAAGATCAGGTTCATATACCGAGTACGAGAGTCAATTAAAGCGGATAAAGTCCCTTATTCAGGAGCACTGGGAACCGAGCCCCATACTTGGGAGTATAAAAGGAAAAAGAAGACAGGCAACAATCTTACAGGTGAGAGAAAGAAAAGTTCATTTCTACTTCAAAATTATTTACACAGGGGGGCGGAGCCCATTACATTCTAAGGCACGAAACCAAGTAATCTACCTACGAAATCACGAAAAAGTTTATAAATGAAAAAAGGGCAAACAACACCAAAACTAAGACGGAGGCGGAATTTCAACAGCACTACTGGGGGCAACTTCTTCTGCGTCCGGAGGAGGTGAGCCCGAACATTGGGGCCTCGGCAAAGTTCGGACGGAGAGCATCGAGATCGGCCTCCAAAAGGGCCAAATCTTCTTCAAGGTCGAGCAACGGTTTGCGGCTTACTTAACCGAATCAAGAATTTCTTTGAGGTTGGTCGCGTGGCCGCAGGTTAACATAAATGCATACTCCTCAGAGTCCTTATAAGCTTCAACGGCCTGTGTACGAGCTTCCTCAACTTGCCGATGAGTAGCCTCTTCGGCCTCTCACAGATCGGCCAGACGCCTCTCCATTTCCTCGGCGGGGCAACGGCAACACGTTCCACTCGGCAACCTTAGCCCTAAGCTCCTCTCCGACCTGCTGGCCCGATCTCGCTCGCCTCGGCCTTCGCAGACTTATTTCTCGAGTTGGCCCGAGCCGTAGCTTCATCCACGGGTCTTTAACGATTTTTGTACCCCTTGAAGGGTAGCATAGGCCTCCCGCAGTCGCCATGCCGCTTTCCAGATCGGTGTATTTTTTCTCCATCTCGCGAGTTCCCCAATTGCATGCCATAGGAGCCCAATGATCCGCCGACATTCCCATGGCGTATTGAATTTGTTTCTCAAAGCCAGTCTCCGAGCAGAATTGCTCGATGCCTTTTGTCCAGGCACGAGCTGGGACACTCATTGCGGCCCGACCCACCTCCGGTAAAACTATCGACTGCTCCTCCGTCGGCGTGGCGCATCGGACAAACTCCACAAACCATTGAGGGCGTAGTCCAATCATTCCCTCGCAGATTCGTCTCTCACCCGATTTGGAGGGATGAAGTGACCTTCCCGCCGAGGTCATCCGAGAAAGTTCGCGGACCTCCCCTCCTCGGGGCCATTGCTCAGATACTCCCGCACCGTCGACCAACTCCTTCGATCTGCGGGCTCTTCGATCATAATCCTCTTCTTCTCCTTTGAAGGGGAGGTTCCACGCCTCAGGCACTCCATCGGCGGGGACGTTTGCGGCCGGATATTCGCTTCTCCGAGCCGCCTCCGCATCTGCGGGTTGGTCGGCGATCGCCGAGTCCGACGCGTAGCCGTGTTCCTCACGCCGCGAAGGCGTGCACGCAAATCCAAGCCACGCCCTATAAAAAGCTACCACCGTTAAAAGGTCAAAAGAAAACGAAAAACATTTCGAAAGGAAGAGTGTAAGAAATACTATGTTTACCTCGAACGGCCGCACTCGGCGGCTCCGAGTCGCGTTTGCCCAATGGGCATGACGATCGCCCACGGGGCCGCTGCGGGAGAGACGGCGCGCCTCGCTGTTCGAGCTGGCCGCTCTCCCCGGAGAGTGGGGCCGCATTTCTTCATTTCGGGAGGATTTTTGCCGAGGCTCTCCCAGCCTCTCCTCCCGCTCTGCCGCCTCGCCCCGAGCCGCCCCTCGGCCTCGAGGTTGGCGGCAGAGCATGCTCAAGCCGGCCTGCGGCCAAGTTGGCCTCGGTGGCCAATCTCTCAATCTTTGTCCTAATGCCCGGGCCTGGATGTTTTCCACGCCCTTCGAATAAAGGTGGCCGACAGAGGCAGAGGCCCTTTGATGCCCTGATTCTCTATAAAGGTAAAAAGACGAAAAAAGAAGCAAAGTCAATCACAAAAGGAAACAATAAACAACAAAAGCGAGAGAAAGGAGAAAAGATAGACTTATCAGAACAAAAACAAAATTTGATGGAGAATGAAGAACAGTTTCCTTGCTCCATCCTCTACGCGAGCTTGCCACTCGCCGCTCACCCGTGAGCCACTTATCTTTCCACTCCTTCAAAGATGAAGGAGACCTTCCACTAGGCCGTCCGGATATCCCCCGGTCTATACGTAATACCACCGGACGGTGACCCCGAGATGAAGGAGTCGCCGGATAAAGAGCTCGTTCATCTCTTTGAATTTAGGGGCGAGGATATTTTTCTAGGTGGAACATCACAAGGAGGCCGATGATCCTACCCCAAGAAATAGGGTGCACTGGGCGGATGCATACCCCACTTGCAAAACCACCACGTGAGGAAAGTCAAGACCGGAAATCGCAACCCATATAGGAGGTTTGGCGACAAATATGCCCAAGCAACTGACCGGTGGGTACCGAGAACCTTTGTGCCATCCCACCCAAAAATTGATGCCACTTGAATACGATACCTCGCCGAGCTCTTCCACCTCCGGATCATCGCATGCTAGGGATATCATTTATATCACATGGCGTCCATCGAGGCTCGACACGAAGGCGAGGGCCTCTTCCTTGCCTTGCCGCCATTATGATGGCCCATGGGCACCGAGGCCTCTCCGCCTCGAATCTCCGGAGGGTTCGTCTACCCGTTCCACGTTATCACGCTCTAGCTCCGATGGGTCCATATTCTCTTCTTCCTGCTGATACTACCTAAGATCAACACTCGGGGATCCTTCGTCGGAACTCTCTCGTGCCAGTCCGGGCTAATACACCGTTCCTTCTCTTAAAACGGTCACTGATGCCGAATCAAAAATAGTACGCGTCCGCTCTAAAGACGTTCCACCTCGAGAAGAATCTGGAGAAGATATTTGAATGATGCTCGGACTATAAGGCGGAGATGGCCGTGCTGGTGAGAAATAAACAGAAGGTTCAGAGGGGGGATCTTCGATTTCAACCTCTACGCTATAACTACGACTCCTACTATCCTCAAAAGAAGATATTTTATAGGTAAAAGGAGAATATTTTGAAAAAATACCTAAGTTTGAAGTCTCTGAACTTTGGAAGCCGACCCGAAATTTCTACTCGGTTTCAATCGCCTAGCTCAAAGGATAATGGATGCGAAAGTGAATAATGGAGGGAAAAAGGAGTATTTATAGATGGAGTTCCCTCGATAGACGAAATGTTTATTCTAAAAGACGCGCCTTTTCAACCCCAAAAGCCGTCAAAAATGTCAGAAAACGTCATGTCCCCACGACCGCTGACAGAACCGATATGCCTTTTCAATTCCTGCACAAGCGTGGTCCAACCACAAGATGCCACATGTCTGTCATTATGGCACCACAATTAATGCGCCGCTACAGGCATTAATCACTACGCGACATATGTTAGAAATGAACAAAACCTTTGAGAATTCTGTTTCCCCATTAAATGTTTATCATTAGCATTAAAGTTTAACTCCGACTTGAGAAATTCTTCTCTCGGAATTAAACTTGGGGGCCTTTGATGACGCCGAGCCGAGCTGGAAAAATTAATCCACGCCATCGCCCTAGCACACATCCGAGTGGAGGGCCTACAGTGACGTCGCAGCGGTCGCGGTGACACGTCATGAATTAGGCTCGCCCGCTACCGAGCCCAACCACAAAGCATGACCGCGAGCCCCGACCCCGAGCCCAAATTTCGGCAGAAACGCATGCGCGATGACATTCATAAAAATAACCATTTGCCCATACTTGCCCATGCTTAATGCTTTATTGGTATCAGAAACTACCACATGTCAGAAAGTTATAGAGAGGAGTCACCAAGTGGCAAGACTTGGCTGACATGCACGATTAGAGAGGGACATGTGTCCTTTTTTAATTATTTTACTGATTAGTGATTGATTAGTGCAAAGATGACTGTTGAAAACCCGCTTACTCGAGGGGTATAAAAATCCTCATTTTAAGAGGAAAAGGAAAAAAAAAGACAGAGAAAAAAAGACCTGTAAACGCGAGATTGTAAGAAAGACCGACCCCAATAATTCGGCTCGGCATTACGCAAAAAAGGCAGAATTAGCCATAAATAAACGCGTATTACGCATACTTATATTTCCACGTGTTAAATTTCTTATATATTTTGTTTGTTGACCAAAACGCACGTCAACATACCACACGAGGCATCAAGTGATTGTACTCTTGGTGGATACGACATACCACGTGGCACAATCTTGACTGTGAATGCGTGGGCCATTCATAGGGACCCCAAGATTTGGGATGATCCCACAAACTTCAATCCTGAGCGTTTCGAAGCTGGAGAAATTGGGCCCCCGAAGTTGATACCGTTTGGAATGGGAAGAAGGTCGTGACCGGGTGTTGGCCTAGGCCATCGGGTTGTGGGCTTGGCCTTAGGGTCTCTAATACAATATTTTGAGTGGCAACGGGTTGGTGAGCGCTTGGTCGATTTGACAGAAGGGAAATGGTTATCCATGCCCAAAGGTGTGCCTTTGGAGGCCATGTGCAAGGCACGTGATGTGCTTCATAAAGTTCTTCCATGAGCAAATTGAAATATTTAATATTGCTGGATTAATTATAAAGGTTTGTTTGAAGTTTAGTCCAGTTATATATATAATAAAAATAAATAAAAAACTCAGTTGTTTTTCAAAATTATAGTAATTGTTAGTAACACTTTAATGAGAAATTTTAATTTTGACAGATAACTTGAGTTTTTTGTAATTCGAATAAACTAGTGTTTGTAATTTATCTGGGATTCGCTGGAATATATTCTAGAGCTAGAATAGATAGTAATATGTTCTCTATTTGAGAGACACCGTAAATCTTCATTATTAAGTCACCTATATGGAAAAGCATTACCGAGTCTTGAAAGTTTTCTTTGATGTAAAACATGTTAGAATTTTTCTGATGCACTATTTTAGTGCATATTGCAACAATATTTCGAGACATTGTTTAATTTAGAGGATTGTTGTCCATTAATTCTTCATTTAAATCATTTGTTGTCTCTTTGTTCATTCCGAATTTGTTTTAATCAATCAGAAGTATTTCGAGTTAGGTTGCCTCGCTATGAGCCTAGATACTTAGTTCGTAGGACCTATAAAAGAACAAATGTTAGGCTAACCGGGTGGACCCTCAGCGAATGTCCTCCAATGCTAAAATCAGTTACAAGTGATAAGGTCGTTACGAACTGAAAAATGAGGCCATTTAGTGATTATGAGATACCTGTAACAAGAAAATTGTGTTGTATTTATTGGTTTGACTTCAGTAGGCCATAGGAGCTAGCTCCACGCGTCGGAGTCATCTAATTCCACCTATCACATCATGGTGCAGATCAACGGTGTTGGGTCGTGGGATGACCCAGATCATGACTTCGGGTCGTGACTCCAATAAGAAACAAGCGGATCTTAGGGTATTTTTGCCATTTAGCTTACTTACGAGGGTAAATGGTTACTTGTGACCTGGTGATATCAAATTCATTATTGTTGCACTTGTTAGAATATATATCTTGCATCTCATGCACTGGTTAATTGGATATGCAATCAAATACAAATGGGCAGGCTCTTTCATTTTTTTTATATATATACTGAACA
The DNA here is from genome assembly GCA_016081115.2 of Rehmannia glutinosa. NCBI lineage: Eukaryota > Viridiplantae > Streptophyta > Magnoliopsida > Lamiales > Orobanchaceae > Rehmannia > Rehmannia glutinosa. The sequence continues at coordinate 155,063 of JABTTQ020002245.1, forward strand.
TAAGAAATATGTCGTGTTGACGTGCGTTTTGGTCAACAAGCAAATTATGTGAAAAATGTAATACGTGGAAATATAAATAGATTGAAATATAGGGCTAATTCTGCCTTTTTATATAAAATACCGAGCTGAGAGCTTCTGGTCGGTTTTCTTTTTACAGCTGTACTCTTACAAGCGTTTTTCTCTATTATTTTTCTCTTGTCTTTTTCCTCATAAATGAGGCCTATTTATGCCCAAATCATTAGTGGGTTTTTAATAATCACTATCACACTTAACACTAAAATAATATTAAAGGGACACATGTCCTTCTCTAAACATGCATGTTGGCCAAGTATTTGCCACTTGTTGATTCATATTGATATCATCTTTGACAAGTGGCGTTTTTTTTGTGCTAGGCACTTAGCTTAATCGGATGGTTATCCTTTCAACTTCCCGCCATAAATCTCCCGTCAAAATTGAGCTCGGGTGGAGCCAAGCCCAACTCGTGACACGTCATCAGGTCGGCTGCTGACGTCATCATCTCGGTCTGTGTTGCCCTGTGGGTCCCACATGTACATGTGTTGAATGGCCACGTGGACTGATTTCCTTTCAGCTCAGCTCGGGTGTCATCATATCGTACAACGTAGTACATATAAAATAACATAAAAAAATTAAGTCACATATGCCTCATGTTGGCTAATTAGATACATAATTGGTCATGTAACTAAAAGAGGTGTAGAAAAACTGTCATATTCAAATTTAAAAATTCAATTTAGTCTTGTATCTATTAAAAAATCTAGAATTGAGTCTAGAATTACCCAGTTTTTCAATTAGCCGGATATTATCATGTGAAATGGATATGAATTTAAAATATTGGAGATTTTTGTATTTTTAGGCTTAGTCATTTATTGTTTTACTTCCCTTTGTAGGCCAATGTTTGGTCCCCGACGTGATTTCCGCATATACCCTCATGTACCTCTCGGAGCACGCAGTTTATATATGTTTCGGACAGGCACCGAAGGAGCGGGATGGAGTATCCACTCTTGTATAGAACACCATCCACCAATGTGAACCGAGCAGCCTGAGTTCGCAACGTTCTAGCCTCGGTCTTGTGTTCTGGTTGAATACCTTTCTCTAAATACTGGATGATTGGAGTCATCCGGTCGCCGATCGCTTTGTTAGCATGTATCTTCTGTGTGTTAAGTGACGGGGTGGACAACTGAGTCATGGTAACATCTGCTATTGCGTCGGTCCCCGGACTGGAGGCCAACCGAGCTAAGGCATCTGCCTGCATGTTTTCAGTTCGCAGAACATGCAAGGCTTCTGCTTTAAAATGCAATAGTTTTTTCTTGACCAGGTCCAAGTATCGTGCAATTTTCTGTTCCTTGGCTTCGTACTCGCCATTTATTTGATGGACCACCAGTTATGAATCACTATACACCAATAGTCGTTTCAGGCCCATCGACGCTGCCATTTCTAGTCCTGCGAGGAGCGTTTCGTACTCGACTTCGTTGTTAGTCACTGGGAATTGGAACCGCACGGCCGATCAATAGCGCTTAAGTTTTGGATCGATTATCACGATCCTGCCCCCTACTCGGCCTATGGTGGAAGAGCCATCGACGAACAACTTCCACTCTTGATCTTTGACCACTTCTAGTTGGATGAAAGGTGTGAATTTGGCTGCGAAGTCAGCCAGCGCTTGTCCTTTAATTGCGGTGCATGGCTCATACAAAATGTCAAATGGCTGAGCTCGACAACCCACTTAATCATCCGACCCGAAGTGTCTGGTCGATGCAGAACTTGCTTGAGCGGGTAGTTGGTTAGAACCACGATCTTGTGCTCCAAGAAGTACGGATGGAGCTTCCGGGCTGAAATGATCAGCGAGTATGCCAGTTTCTCCATGGGTGGATCGGAGCCTAAGCATCATGCAACGCTTGGCTTGTGTAATAGATCGAATGTTGGACGAAGTTTTCCAATCTAATAAGCACCGAGCTGACATCGTACTCAGAGACCGCGAGGTACAAATACAAGTCCTCTCCCCGGGTCGGTTTTTGTAGTACATGGATTGAGGCTAAGTGTTGTTTGGGTGATTCGAAAGCGGCTTGTGTTTGTTCGGTCCATTCAAAATTCTTGTTTTTCTTTATCATTTTGAAGAAAGGTTTACATTTATCTGTGGACCGTGAAATGAATCGGTTTAGGCGACTAATCGGCCTGTTAAGATTTGTACTTTTTTGACGGAATTAGGGGGTTCAAGATCAATTATGGCTTTTGTTTTATCTGGGTTGGCTTCAATTCCCCTTTGGCTAACCATATAACCCAAAAATTTACCCGAGCCGACCCCAAATGTGCATTTTTTTGGGTTTAACATCATCTTATACTCTCTTAAAATGGCAAATATTTTATTAAGATCAGCAAGGTGATCAGATATGTACAAGGATTTCACCAACATGTCATCCACATAAACTTCCATGCTACGACCTATCAACTCCTCAAACATTTTATTAACTAACCTTTGGTAGGTCGCCCTGGCATTCTTCAAATTTCAAACATCATCATCTTGTAGCAGTACACCCCACGGGCGGAGAAGAATGATGTGTTCTGCTCGTCATCCGGATGCATTCGAATTTGATTATAGCCTGAGTATGCATCCATAAAACTCATAAGTTCATTCTCGGCCCTGGTATCCACCATATAGTCGATGTTGGGCAATGGTAGCTGTCTTTTGGGCATGCCTTGTTGAGGTCGGTAAAATCCACACAGAGGCGCCATTGACCATTGCTTTTGTTTACTAATACAGGGTTGTCCACCCAACGAGGGTAAAGGGCCTCCCTGATGAACTGATTATCAAGCAATTTATTAACCTCGGCCTCCAGGGCGACCTGCTTATCGGGGCTGAGCTTACGTCTTTTTTGAATCACCGGTCAGAATGTAAGGTCTATGTTAAGACAATGGCATGCGTGTTTCGGATCGATTCCCGACATATTTGAGTGTGTCTATGCAAAGACGTTAAGATTATTCCCGAGGAATTCGATCAACTCCGACCGGAATGGCTCTTGGAGGTCGTGGCCAATACGTAATTGGCGTCCCCCATGTTGTTTGTCAACATCAACTGTGTCGACCTGCTCCACCGGCTCCGCGTGTTTTCTCTTCTTGCTTTGCCCCTCCTTTTTCTGCAGGGGCAGCTCGTCTTCCATCGCCGACCTACTCTCCGGCTTCACTTCGGTTACCGAATCTTCTTCTTCCCTATCTCCAACCATTGGTTCTTTTCGTGTCGTCTCCGCATGGACTATTTTCTAAAAAAATAATCTCCTCCCGCTTGGCCCGCTTTTTTTTCCGGTCGCCCTTCACTGCCCCACTAGTTTCTCCCTTTTCTACCACGCTAATCTCCACGGGTCGGAGCTTAAGAGAGCACTCGCGATTCCTCCGATTTCCTTTGTGGATAATTTCTCCATCGGGGTTGGGAACTTTATCAAAAAAAGATATATGGAAACCGCCGCTGCTCTCGTGTGGTAGAGCGGTGGCCTCCCAATGCGTAATCAAGCATTGATAATCTTGAACATGGTAATGACGGTCCGTTTGTGTATCCCCCTGTCCCATCCGAATGGGCAGGTCGACTTCCCCGAGCGGGATGATCCTTTTCCCTCCAAAACCTAAAATGTTATCATTACATGGACGAATATAGCTGTAGTCCACATTCAACCTTCTGAAAGCCCGGACATAAATGACCAATGAATAGCTTCTTGAGTTAGTAAGAATTTTGTGCATCGGAATGCCCGAATAGGTCTTTGTGATGACCAGGGGTCAGAATGAGGGTGGACCACCTGGTCGGCATCCATGTCCGAGAAGACAGACCGACCCGTCGGTTGACCTTCCCTAATCTCCGCCACTCGAACTTGTCTTTCGTGGGCGGCTTGCCCGACATCAACTTTCCTTTTTCGATTAGAGTGGCTATCCTCCATTTGTGTTGGTGTTGATTTCGTTAACACCGACATCATTAAAATCTCCTTCCTCGATTCTCGTTTTGTGACAACGACAAGTGAGCTGGATTTGGCAATCGCTCCGATTTACGGCCGAGCAAGTTACCGTGGTGGCGGTAACTCGTGGACGTACCTCTTTAGGACGCCCTCTACATGATGCACATTATCTCCCGAAGAGGCCCAACACTCATCCGTGTCATGGCCTGCCGATTTGTGATAGGGAGTACCTCCGTGCATCCAGCTTTGCAGGCTCCGGCCTTTAATGGCCGAGCCAGTAGTAGTAAATTAAGACTCAGATCTCGTTCCATATTCTTTGAATGAGTGTGGGTCGAGCACTCCTTAGCACAAAGAACCTCTCTTTCGCACCTCTTGGCGCGCTTTATAGTCGGTGGTCGGGTTTTCCAAAAAACGCTGAAACCCAACCCGATCCTAAATCGGACTCTTTCTTTCCATCTCTTCGTGCCCCCGCCTTCCGCCGGACGTTGATCGCCATGGCTTCTTCCGCACATATATGGATAGAGCTCCGCGCGGATAAGAAATTTGTGATATGAGGTTGCCCCCAATTCGTGGATAGAATAATTGAACCATGTTTCGGGAGCGAGGCCGGCCATGGCCGCAATCAAAATGGCATCATCCGAGACCGGCTCCATCTCTCGGACTTGCTTATTAAACCGAGCAATGTAACTTATTAAAGGCTCATATTTTCCCCGCTTACAAGGGAATCTTTTGGTGCGGCTCGGACTTTAGAAGTAAGAAAATGTGTTGTAAATACGGGCGCCAGGTCACCCCAAGATTGGATGGACCCTTGCGGCAGTGGTCCGAACCAACGGTGGCCTTGGCCGCCAAGCGTTAATGGAAACGCCCGCATAAAATCGTGTCATTTGGGGCATAGAGTTCTATCCAAGCTAAATATTTGTGTATGCGGGTTGTTGGGTCGGTCTCCCCATTGTATAGACCAACTTGTGGAATCTTAAGTTTTGGCGGCAGAGGAGTTGAGAGAATACCAGGAGCGAATGGTGACACAATGAGAGGGTTGGCTTGTTACCCGGGTAGGGCCTGCATCGAACTTCTTCAGGACGATCCTCCAACTCATTTAAACAGCAGTGAAGACGCAAGATTTCTGCCTCTCGTTCTTCCTGCGGGCTAGGCCCCTGGATTTGGTTGGCCCTAGACGGCTCTCTTTCGTCCGAAAACTGGAGCCTAGAACTTATCGATCGAGCAGGGTGAGGAGGATCAATCCCCACCGCCCCGCAAACAATGAGTGGGTGCGTCGCGATGGTAGGTGTGCCGGCAGCGACTTGCCCACCTGACTTTTCTCTTCTACATCATCGCGTGGCCGTCTTCTATCACAGTGACCACACTGTTAACTTCAAGAACTGGCCTTCATCGCGAGGAGGCGCGGGGGCTAGACGATTAACATTAATATTTAACGGGGTTAAGTTGGTGAGTATTGCTGTGGGGGTGGAGGTTGTACTTGCGGGGAGTAGTGGCAAGTATTTCGCGATGAGTTGATTCATCCGTTGAACAAAAGTTGGGTTTGCAATAAGTTGAGCAAAAGGAAACAAAGCCGTGCTCCCCGCCTTGGTCGGGCACGCTCGCCATTGGTAGTTTGGCGGCTTGATTGTTTTGGCGGATCTCGATTCTTACGGGCGTTTCGAGACAACTGACTCATTTTATTCTTTGCAAGGGAGTTAATACTAGATTTACCTGAGTTCACGTGGCTAGATTAACTGGAAATTCGGATTGGACCTAGATGGGCCCTTCTTCTAGCGCCAATTTGTTGACGTGCGTTTTGGTCAACAAGCAAAATATGTGAAAAATATAATACGTGGAAATGTAAATAAATTCAAATACAGGGCTAATTCTGCCTTTTTATATAAAATACCGAGTTGAGAGCTTCTGGTCGGTTTTCTTTTTACAGTTGTACTCTTACAAGCGTTTTTCTCTATTATTTCTCCCTTGTCTTTTTTCTCATAAATGAGGCCTATTTATGCCCAAATCATTAGTGGGTTTTTAATAATCACTATCACACTTAACACTAAAATAATATTAAAGGGACACATGTCCTTCTCTAAGCATGCATGTTGGCCAAGTATTTGCCACTTGTTGATTCATATTGATATCATGATGACAAGTGGCAGTTTTTTGTGCTAGTGAGGCACTTAGCTTAACTGGATGGTTATCCTTTAAACTTCCCGCCATAAATCTCCCGTCAAAATTGAGCTCGGGTGGAGCCAAGCCCAACTCGTGACACGTCATCAGGTCGGCTGCTGACGTCATCATCTCGGTCTGTGTTGCCCTGTGGGTCCCACATGTACATGTGTTGAATGGCCACGTGGACTGATTTCCTTTCAGCTCAGCTCGGGTGTCATCATATCGTACAACGTAGTACATATAAAATAACATAAAAAAATTAAGTCACATATGCCTCATGTTGGCTAATTAGATACATAATTGGTCATGTAACTAAAAGAGGTGTAGAAAAACTGTCATATTCAAATTTAAAAATTCAATTTAGTCTTGTATCTATTAAAAAATCTAGAATTGAGTCTAGAATTACCCAGTTTTTCAATTAGCCGGATATTATCATGTGAAATGGATATGAATTTAAAATATTGGAGATTTTTGTATTTTTAGGCTTAGTCATTTATTGTTTTACTTCCCTTTGTAATTTGGTGTCCACGTGAGAGAGAATATTGATAAAATTGCATTAAAATGATGCCTTTTAAGCTACCATTCAGATAAGATAAATGACATACTTATTACAAAAAATTGTCAATATTTTCGAATCATGTCCATTTCATGTGACAATATCTGACAAATTTAAAACTTTTGGTAACTTTGGACTCGATTTGAGCATTTCTATTAATTAAAGAACTAAATTTTATTATTGAATTCGGAGAAGACTTTTTTGACACCATATTAGTTACAATACCTTTTTTGCAATTTTCCTAACTCAGTTGCCCCAGCTCCATTGAAAATACAAATATATATACATATATATAAAGTGCTTGTCTGGATATACTTTTGAGATTAACTTTTGGATCTAAAAGTTTTTTTCAATGATGTTTGGTGGTTAATTAAAAATTGACTTTTGGAAAAGTCACTTCTCCCAAAGATCCATTTAGATAAGTCATAACACTACTGCAGAAAGAGTTTTTTGCGACAACAAGTTGTCGCAAATAAACATTTTGCGACAACATGTTGCCGCAAAAACGTGGTTGCCAATGCTTTATCGCAAAAACTTTATTTGCAACAACGGAGTTGTTACAAATGTATTTGCGACAATTTGTTGTCACAAATAATAACCCGTCGCATTTGTTTTTGGGCTGACGTGTCGACATTATTTGGAACCACTTGTTGTAGCTAATAGTGAGATTATTTGCGACGACTTTTGTCGTCGCTAAAGCTCCCATTTTTTTTGGGCAATTTATTATTCTTTTTCTAAACCTATTTACCCAACAACCTAATCAACATTTTCCCAACAACATAAATACCGCAATGCATTCAAATAAAATATAAACCCGAATACAAAAACAACAAATATTAATATGCTATTAAATATCAACTGCCCAATATATACAAAAAAATGTAACCAAATATAAAAATATATATAACAAATGAAATGGCTCCTATGTTTCAATTTTTCAATCAAATTTAAAAGCAACTTACGAATCCCAAAAGGCCTAAAGATAAATTATCAATATAGAAGCTAGTGTTCCTTTCTCCACTTATGATTTCCAAGACTAAAGACATCAGATTTTTCCGAGAATACCCATGAGTGCCCTGAAACTTCATTCATAAACTCTTCAAGGCCTTGTCCTGAAGCCGCTGAAAGCCTCTTCACCGCGACGCCTTTTCCGTTTGCCAATTTCCCCTAGAAACAAACAGCAAAACTTTGTAAGAATTAATGAGTATCATGAAAACAAATCTGATAAGAAGAAGGAAATTTTTTCTGATAAAAAATAAGAAGGAAATTCACCTAATAAGAAAAAAACTTAGTAAGAAAAAAATTGTTGGTTGACCTGGACCTGAGACTCAGACCATAGCCAGCTAAAAAGGCTGCAGAAACACAAGTTCAACCTAATGAAGGACATGTTAACCAATTATAGAATCAACGTTTTTCTTTAGTCAACTTCGCCTCCCGGGGCTATGAACGAATCAGATGCGGTGAGCTGAAAAGTGAAGCTTACAACAAAATTCGCTTTCAACAAGGGGACCAAGCCATTTTACTTGGCTGAACAAGTGATCACACTAAGATGAAGAGAGGAATTCCGTTTTCCTAACCAAGCTAACTACTATGATATTTAGGACAATTAGATTCAAGATGTAACTGATGTGTCTTTGTCAAGCTCTATTTGTAATACCATGGTTACAATAGACAACACTGATTCTTTTAACTCAAGGAACTGTGCTACAATCATGGTTACACTTCTTATTTTACATAATCATATATCTTAATCTCAGAAACTCCCTACATTTCGATATTATGAACTATAAAAGCTATCTAAATAGCATAGCTTGCTTAGAGAAGCATGAATAGTAAAGTACAAGCAGATCTATCTTTCGACCACACATATTTCTTATTTTATATAATCATATAGCTTAATCTTAGAAACTCTCTACCTTTAGATATTATGAACTGCAAAAGCTACCTAAATAGCTTAGCTTGCTCAGAGAAGAACGGTAGTAATTGGTAAAGCACAAGCAGCACCAATGAATGTTCTGACATCTATGTTGTGAAATAGTAATTTTAGTTAACAATTTGAACCTTTCAAAAAAGTGGTAGTTGCAGTTAAAGAAATACTTGTCTAAAGCAAGCATGGCTTCAAATGGAGTAATTATAGGAGCTAAGAACTCCTTACTATCCAATAGTGTTGTTTGTGCACAAGAGACATTAATAAAAACATCACACTGCAATGGCAAAATCAGAAATGCCATCTAATTAAATTTTTTTCTGCAGTTTTTCTACTTTTAACTAAGGTACAAAAGGGTTCAAATCAAAATTGAGCTACGACATACCTTTTCAGAGCTTAAACTTCAAAGCAAAAGAGAGACTAAATCATTAGTGAATTACCTGATTTAAAATTGATTGGTAAGGCTGCAAGGTGTGTGAAGTTTAAATTTGAAATCCAAACAACAATACCTAAGACACTGTTAATTTCACAAGCAGTATCAACCTAATAAAAACCAATGTGCCAACTCAAAAAATTATGATTTTGTCATGATTACCAATGTTTAGGAATGTGTTCTAATGACTATACTTTCACAGTTTGTCATAATTCTCAGGCTAATGAGAAAACCCTCATACATATATCATCTTACTTATGTCCAGACAAGCAATCTGATAAGAACACATTTTGCTACACCATTAATGACGACCACTGCAATTAAGAGAAACAATATCTTGTTTATTTTATAAAAGGACGATCGATTATACTATTTTTCAGTTAGCGACGAGAAACCTACGTAATCTGCAATATACCCATGACAATCAGGTAAGCCATGAGAATTAATAACAATTGAACGATCTTCATGAAGACAATGAGAGATGTTCGTAAACTACAATAAGCAATTACGAGGCTCCATTGGTTGGCTCTGCGCAAGAAGTATAAAGGAAAATTGCTGCATTTTCAATTCCAAATCTTTCTTAAGATGGATTAACTTAGAACTTCAACAAATAAGCATGGGAGACTATTAAAACCATTCGCATGCCATTCATAGTAACAAAGAGCTCTGGATTTAGGAAAGTTTCTTGAAAAGTGTTCACAAGGCAAGGAAATCTCAAAAACATCTTTTCTGAATTCTTCCTTAATATGGTGATGTTGTTCCTTCATATTCCAACTTTAGTAAAAACAAACATAATTGACGATAAATACCACAAACCAGCCGATCATTGAAGTTTCAACAAAACTAGTCGCCCTTTTTTCAAAATTTTCAATTGTTTCCCGAGTCAAAAATCCTCACACCAAAAGCCCTAACTATTTACTCCATGAACATTTAATTACCCTAACCAAAAATATCCATTCCCTTTCAAACTACATCATATTAAGACAATAAAAACTATAGCAAAAAAATAAAGAATAAAAAGGATCGAAAAATACATGTGAGCATTTGGGATGTGCAAGATCTAGCAAATTCAAACCAATTAAGTAACAAAATAAATATGATACATCGAGAACAAATATATTCCACCAAATTGTAACAATTAAGAATAAAGAAAGGGCTTCCATTTTACACCTTCCTTATCCACACCGAAATTATAGATCCAAAGCACGTCATGACTAACAAAGACTAAACAATCGAACAATTCTACTCCACAAAATTCACCTTTTTTTCTCACAATCTAGTCGCCCCGATCTTCATGTCTAAACAATTAAAGGCATACTTACACATTCCACAAACCGATTAATCAAAATAAACAAAAAAGAGATAAAAAGAGAACCAAAAGATACCCGGATAGCAAGCACCAAAAAGAGACATATGATGGCAATTAGCGTTGGCGGCGGTATCCAGGCGGTGGCAGCAGAACCTGGCGACAAAGAGAGATAGGAAAAAAAAATTAGTATAGGATGAAATAAAAAGCGAGGGCGAGGGTGAGTGAGAGAGAGAGAGAGGTGGGGGCTATGGTAGCGGCTAAGGCGAAGATGGAAACCGGAGGCGGTAGCAAATGGCGGCTGGGAGGGGGAGACACAAAGTGTTGATAAGTGGCGGGAGAAAAACGCGAGGAAAGGAAAGGAAAAATTAGGCACGGAGATAAAATTTTGAGGGAATTTTGCAAAGCAAAGTATTAGCGGCAACATAAGTTGTCGCAATTCTTGAATATGTCGTTGCAAAAGGTTTTTTTGTTTCAACAAATAGTTGCCGCAAATACGCCCATTGCAAAATCCCCAATTTCTTGTAGTGTAATTTGATACTTTTTGAAAAGTCATTTATTAAGAAGTTTATTTTCTAATAAAAACAAAAACAAAAACAAAATTATTTTCTAAATGGATTTTTGTGTAATGCGGTACATGAAAGAGATAGTTGATGAATTCATAAAAGTCGACCACGCTCCGCTACTATCAGTGGTAATATTGTAGACATTTTTAGTTCGGAGAGTCAATTTTTGCTAATTATAACATAATATGTGTGTAATTTGCTCACGTTCAAAAAGGTTGAGTACTTCGAGTTAAATTGATGAATGCGCTTAGAGTGGGAGAAATGCGTGCAAACTCACATGTTTGAGTAGAAAAGGTCTTCTAAGACACCTAGAAGTAATACACTCTATTTTTATATTTTCTTCATGAACAATTAATGGAATCGCTTTCTTTCCTTACGAGTGGGGTTTAGGGGCAATAATATTTTGACTCGTGAATGTGATTACACATCGTGGTGTTATTGTTGTCTGTAATAGTGAATTTCTTGATGCCTTTCCGTGTGTTCTGCTTGTCATAATTTTGTTACAACTCTATGTGCTTACCTGAACTATAAAGTTTTCATTAGGTTAGAAAATGTCCAATCAAAGCTTCATGGCATAGAGGATGCAAGAACCATTCTGCTAAGTACTTGTGACCAAGTATAAGATATTTTCCTTAGTTTAATTATCCTAGTTTTTAGACGTGATTTTTTCAAGTGTACTTGTTGCATATTCTTTGTTATATAGTAAATATTAAACTTTTTTCTTGATAAAATGTAATTGTTTTGGAGCTGTGAAAGTTGCTTGTGTAGTTTAAAGGTTGAGTTTTAGCTGGTACCACATTTTAGGATTAGCATTAGATAAGTTGCACATGCATTGTATTTAACACTTGTAATTATATACATTCTAGAGGTGGTGGTGTACGTATGAAGTATTATGGTATTGTAGTTTTAAGGGCTATATATTTTATTAATACTTTTGTTAATTGTATTCTTTAAAATTGCGAGGATGATGCATTTAGGTTGTCGACAAGATTTGTTTTGAAAGATTGACCGAGAAGAGCAACGTTGATTTATTTTGGATTCGGAGGCTTTTTAGTTGAATATTTTAATTTGTATATAATTTTTTACTGGTTGCTTCTCGGTGATTTATTTTGTATTTTGGATGGGCTTAGTTGAATATTTTACTTTGTATATACTTCTGCTAATTGGTAGAATTTGAATATATGTTGAATTTTGTGTTGGATAATTTTGGGTTAATTTTTACCGCTTATATTAGATATTTTTTCATTACTATTTATTTTAGCCGTATTATATTTGAAAAAACAGTCTTTTAATTAAAACAAAAATGATGTTATTTAACTCAAAGACATCGGTTATTAACATATTAGACAAAAGACTCCATTTTTAAACCGCTTTGAGAAACCGATGTTGTTTATGGAATAAACATCGATTAATATGCAATGTCAAAAGTCCCAACTATTGACATCAGGGGCTTAGACAGCGGTTAGAAACCGCTTTGATGTTGTTTATGGCATAAACATCGATTATAATCCGATGTCAAAAGTCCCAACTTTTGACATCAGGGGCTTAGACAACGGCATGTTTAAAAATAGACATCAGTTTTACAACGATGTCTTTATGTTACAACATCGTGCATAAACCGTTTCTAAAGGCCCCCTTTTAACATCGTGAGGCATTTACATCGCTTGGTATACTAATAGACGGGCTAAAACCGATTTGCATTTTTGTAGTAGTTACTTTGTAATGACTCTTTTGGATATAAATTTAGTATGAATATATGGGTCGTGTTATCTTGTTTCATTTAAAGTGAATTGTTTCCTTAAATATATGATAAATCTATAAATATTAGAAAATTGATGAAATGTTGTGTATGGCCGTTTCTCAAATGTTTAACACATCGTTTAATCGATTTTGTTCTAACAAAATTGATGTTCAACCCAACATTATAACATCATTTTTGTTAGAAACAAAATCGGTTAAAACCCGATGTCTTTTTCATATCACATCGTCTTTTACATGCTTAAAACCGATGTTGAATATGCATACATTTATCATCACCGATTACGACATCAGTCAATTTTAACATAGACATCGGCTTAAAATCGATGTCTATAAGCATTTTTCTTGTAGTGATATTATACTTCATAACTTGCATCCAATACAAAAGTCGTAATTCTAGATATGCTCATAAGTAAAATCTTCAAGTGACAAAATGTTAATTGATGAAAAGAGTATATATATAGTTGAATATGGAGAAACAAATGTAATATGCAAAAGCACATACCATTTTAGATTTTCGGTTTAGCAAATAGTGAACTGTTTGGAGACTTTTGTAGCAACATCAAGTATAACAAATCATTTTTATGAAACTTTTGTAGCGATCGTCATCCAACAATTGATTAATTCTTAATAGTCAAGTCTAGAGAGGAAATCATAATCCAAAGACAAGTGAATTTGTCCCTTCATGTCTTTCCTTGATAGACATTTGAGTTGATATGAAGTTCTTAAACCTACTTTTCATTTAATCATGCATTTGTCTTGTTATAATTTTCCAACAATGCTTTACTATAATTGATTAAACAAATAGAGTCCCACCAAATTTCCCGCATGCACTCTATTGATATAATTGTATAGATAGGTTCGACCTATCCTTTTTAAAGGATTGACTAGCTTTCTATGATCTTGATAACATTTCAAGATTTACCTAGCTATTAAATAAATATGAGTAATATTTTCAAGCAAGTAAAAACACAGAATTACATACTATAGTATTTGACAAACCCTGTTTCATGAATAACAAGATATCGATGGATCATGGACATCCTATACATGTTTGTGATAAGCTTAAACTAGTGTTTTAAAAAACGCTAGATGATAGTCGGGTGGTAGACTAGAGGTGGGCAGGGTTAGGCGGGACTGGACAAGGTTAAAGGGGCCTAATCGGAAGAATAACGTAAAGCGGACTAGAGGGGCCTAGCGCCTGACGGTGACTAATTAGAGCTAGGCGGGAATTTTTAGAATAGTGGCTTAAACATAACAAATAGTTATCGCAAAGAGAACATTCATGTCCCCAAGACAAATGTATTAATGTTGATACCTATATTTCAAGATTGTAATAAATTCATATATATTTGATAAAAAAAAAAGGTCAAGGGATTTTAGTAAAAAAACTAATGAACAGAGAAGTTACGACGACAAGCGTAATTTGTTACAAATTTTAAATAGAGGGCACAACTCAACAGAACAATGGCTTGTTTTCTTCAATAAAGATTCTGTAAGTTTTATAGTATATGTAAATTTCAGTTGCACTTTATCAAGATAAAAGTCGTATTTTACGGCAACTCAATCTAAGATATATCCATCAAGAATCACTTGAAAATCATAAAACAATATTTAGAGAGGCTTTGAAAGTCTTTTCTTTATGAAACAAATTATATGCAAATCAATTTATCTCCAGGTAACACTAACATCGCTTATCAAAAATTATTCAACACATAATATAGTTCATTTGTGACTTAATTTCTAAATTAATATAAACTATTATATATATATATATATATATATTATCAGAAAATAAGCTTGTACCTAAAATACCTAAGACATTAATTTCACAAGCGAGTATCAACCTAATAAAACCAAGACTAATCTTAAAAGAAGTATTACCATTTCATAGAAGTATTTACTTAGTCCCCGTTGTTCCCTATCGAGTGCACCTAGCGAACTGTAGGCTTTTCACACATGTTAATTACTTGTTAACCTTACACACATCACCATTAAAAGAACAATATTTGCCACGACAAAGCAAATCATACAAGACGATCCGATAACACTTAGATTTACTTCCAACCCACAAATCATTCAACTAGTATCATAGCACCAATGTGCCAACTCAAAAAATTATGATTTTGTCATGATTACCAATGTTTAGGAATGTGTTCTAATGACTATACTTTCACAGTTTGTCATAATTCTCAGGCTAATGAGAAAACCCTCATACATATATCATCTTACTTATGTCCAGACAAGCAATCTGATAAGAACACATTTTGCTACACCATTAATGACGACCACTGCAATTAAGAGAAACAATATCTTGTTTATTTTATAAAAGGACGATCGATTATACTGTTTTTCAGTTAGCGACGAGAAACCTACGTAACCTGCAATATACCCATGGCAATCAGGTAAGCCGTGAGAATTAATAACAATTGAACGATCTTCATGAAGACAATGAGAGATGTTCGTAAACTACAATAAGCAATTACGAGGCTCCATTGGTTGGCTCACAAGAAGAAGTATAAAGGAAAATTGCTGCATTTTCAATTCCAAATCTTTCTTAAGATGGATTAACTTAGAACTTCAACAAATAAGCATGGGAGACTATTAAAACCATTTGCATACCATTCATAGTAACAAAGAGCTCTGGATTTAGGAAAGTTTCTGGAAAAGTGTTCACAAGGCAAGGAAATCTCAAAAACATCTTTTCTGAATTCTTCCTTAATATGGTGATGTTGTTCCTTCATATTCCAACTTTAGTAAAAACAAACATAATTGACGATAAATACCACAAACCAGCCGATCATTTGAGTTTCAACAAAACTAGACGCACTTTTTTCAAAAATTTCAATTGTTTCCCGAGTCAAAAAATCCTCACACCAAAAGCCCTAACTATTTACTCCATGAACATTTAATTACCCTAACCAAAAATATCCATTCCCTTTCAAACTACATCATATTAAGACAATAAAAACTATAGCAAAAAATAAAGAATAAAAAAGGACTGAAAAATACATGTGAGCATTTGGGATGTGCAGTATCTAGCAAATTCAAACCAATTAAGTAACAAAATAAATATGATACATGGAGAACAAATATATTCCACCAAATTGTAAAATTAAGAATAAAGAAAGGGCTTCCATTTTACACCTTCCTTATCCACACCGAAATTATAGATCCAAAGCACGTCATGACTAACAAAGACTAAACAACTGAACAATTCTACTCCACAAAAATTCACCTTTTTTTCTCACAATCTAGTCGTCTGATCTTCATGTCTAAACAATTAAAGGCATACTTACACATTCCACAAACTGATTAATCAAAATAAACAAAAAAGAGATAAAAAGAGAACCAAAAGATACCTGGATAACAACACCAAAAAGAGATATATGATGGCAATTAGCAGTGGCGACGGTATCCGGCGGCAGTGGCAGCAACCTGGCGACAAAGAGAGATAGGAAAAAAATTAGTATAGGATGAAATAAAAACTGAGGGCGAGGGAGAGTGAGAGAGAGAGAGAGGTGGGGGCTATGGTAGCCGGCTAAGGCGAAGATGGAAACCGGAGGCGGTAGCAAATGGCGACGGGAGGGAGACACAGTGTTGATAAGTGGCGGGAGAAAAAAACGCGAGGGAAAGGAAGGAAAAATTAGGGCACGGAGATAAAATTTTGAGGGAATTTTGCAGCAAAGTATTAGCGGCAACATAAGTTGTCGCAATTGCTGAATATGTCGTTGCAAAAGGTTTTTTTTTGTTTCAACAAATAGTTGCCGCAAATACGCCCATTGCAAAATCCCCAATTTCTTGTAGTGTAATTTGATACTTTTTGAAAAGTCATTTATTAAGAAGTTTATTTTCTAATAAAAAACAAAAACAAAAACAAAATTATTTTCTAAATGGATTTTTGTGTAATGCGGTACATGAAAGAGATAGTTGATGAATTCATAAAAGTCGACCACGCTCCGCTACTATCGGTGGTAATATTGTAGACATTTTTAGTTCGAGAGTCAATTTTTGCTAATTATAACATAATATGTGTGTAATTTGCTCACAGTTCAAAAAAGGTTGAGTACTCTTGCGCGAAATTGATGAATGCGCTTAGAGTGGGAGAAATGCGTGCAAACTCACATGTTTGAGTAGAAAAGGTCTTCTCTAAGACACCTAGAAGTAATACACTCTATTTTTATATTTTCTTCATGAACAATTAATGGAATCGTTTCTTTCCTTACGAGTGGGGTTTAGGGGCAATAATATTTTGACTCGTGAATGTGATTACACACCGTGGTGTTATTGTTGTCTGTAATAGTGAATTTCTTGATGCCTTTCCGTGTTTCGCTTGTCATAATTTTGTTACAACTCTATGTGCTTACCCGAACTATAAAGTTTTCATAAGGTTAGAAAATGTCCAATCAAAGCTTCATGGCATAGAGGATGCAAGAACCATTCTGCTAAGTACTTGTGACCAAGTATAAGATATTTTCCTTAGTTTAATTATCCTAGTTTTTAGACGTGATTTTTTCAAGTGTACTTGTTGCATATTCTTTGTTATATAGTAAATATTAAACTTTTTTCTTGATAAAATGTAATTGTTTTGGAGCTGTGAAAGTTGCTTGTGTAGTTTAAAGGTTGAGTTTTAGCTGGTACCACATTTTAGGATTAGCATTAGATAAGTTGCACATGCATTGTATTTAACACTTGTAATTATATACATTCTAGAGGTGGTGGTGTACGTATGAAGTATTATGGTATTGTAGTTTTAAGGGCTATATATTTTATTAATACTGTTAATTGTATTCTTTAAAATTGCAGGATGATGCATTTAGGTTGTCGACAAGATTTGTTTTGAAAGATTGACCGAGAAGAGCAACGTTGATTTATTTTGGATTCTGGAGGCTTTTTAGTTGAATATTTTAATTTGTATATAATTTTTTACTGGTTGCTTCTCGGTGATTTATTTTGTATTTTGGATGGGCTTAGTTGAATATTTTACTTTGTATATACTTCTGCTAATTGGTAGAATTTGAATATATGTTGAATTTTGTGTTGGATAATTTTGGGTTAATTTTACTGCTTATATTAGATATTTTTCTGTTACTATTTATTTTAGCCGTATTATATTTGAAAAAACAGGTCTTTTAATTAAAACAAAAATGATGTTATTTAACTCAAAGACATCGGTTATTAACATATTAGACAAAAGACTCCATTTTTAAACCGCTTTGAGAAACCGATGTTGTTTATGGAATAAACATCGATTAATATGCAATGTCAAAAGTCCCAACTATTGACATCGGGGCTTAGACAAAATGTTAGAAACCGCTTTGATGTTGTTTATGGCATAAACATCGATTATAATCCGATGTCAAAAGTCCCAACTTTTGACATCGGGGCTTAGACAAGCGGCATGTTTAAAAATAGACATCAGTTTTACAACGATGTCTTTATGTTACAACATCGTGCATAACCGTTTCTAAAGGCCCCCTTTTTTAACATCGAGGCATTTACATCAGTTGGTATACTAATAGACAAATGGGCTAAAACCGATTTGCATTTTTGTAGTAGTGACTTTGTAATGACTCTTTTGGATATAAATTTAGTATGAATATATGGGTCGTGATCTTGTTTCATTTAAAGTGAATTGTTTCCTTAAATATATGATAAATCTATAAATATTAGAAAATTGATGAAATGTTGTGTATGGCCGTTTCTCAAATGTTTAACACATCAGTTTCTAACTGATTTTGTTCTAACAAAATTGATGTTCAACCCAACATTATAACATCATTTTTGTTAGAAACAAAATCGGTTAAAAACCGATGTCTTTTTCATATCACATCGTCTTTTACATGCTTAAAACCGATGTTGAATATGCATACATTTATCATCACCGATTACGACATCATCAATTTTAACATAGACATCGGCTTAAAACGATGCTGATGTCTATAAGCATTTTTCTTGTAGTGATATTATACTTCATAACTTGCATCCAATACAAAAGTCGTAATTCTAGATATGCTCATAAGTAAAATCTTCAAGTGACAAAATGTTAATTGATGAAAAGAGTATATATATAGTTGAATATGGAGAAACAAATGTAATATGCAAAAGCACATACCATTTTAGATTTTCGGTTTAGCCAAATAGTGAACTGTTTGGAGACTTTTGTAGCAACATCGAGTATAACAAATCATTTTTATGAAACTTTGTAGCGATGTCATCCAACAATTGATTAATTCTTAATATCAAGTCTAGAGAGGAAATCATAATCCAAACAAGTGAATTTGTCCCTTCATGTCTTTCCTTGATAGACATTTGAGTTGATATGAAGTTCTTAAACCTACTCTTTCATTTAATCATGCATTTGTCTTGTTATAATTTTCCAACAATGCTTTACTATAATTGATTAAACAAAAGAGTCCCACCAAATTTCCCGCATGCACTCTATTGATATAATTGTATAGATAGGTTCGACCTATCCTTTTTAAAGGATTGACTAGCTTTCTATGATCTTGATAACATTTCAAATTACCTAGCTATTAAATAAATATGAGTAATATTTTCAAGCAAGTAAAAACATGTAATTACATACTATAGTATTTGACAAACCCTGTTTCATGAATAACAAGATCATGATGGATCATGGACATCCTATACATGTTTGTGATAAGCTTAAACTAGTGTTTTAAAAACGCTAGATGATAGTCGGGTGGTAGACTAGAGTGCGGGCGTGGTTAGGCGGGACTGGACAAGGTTAGGCGGGCCTAATCGGAAGAATAACGTAAGCGGACTAGAGGGGCCTAGCGCCTAGACGGTGACTAATTAGAGCTAGGCGGGAATTTTTAGAATAGTGGCTTAAACATACAGATAGTTATTGGCAAAGAGAACATTCATGTCCCCAAGACAAATGTATTAATGTTGATACCTATATTTCAAGATTGTAATAAATTCATATATATTTGATAAAAAAAAAGGTCAAGGGGATTTTAGTAAAAAAAACTAATGAACAGAGAAGTTACTCGACAAGCGAGAATTTGTTACAAATTTTAAATAGAGGCACAACTCAACAGAACAATCGGCTTGTTTTCTTCAATAACATTCCCCGTAAGTTTTATAGTATATGTAAATTTGATTGCACTTTATCAAGATAAAAGTCGTATTTTGCGGCAACTCAATCTAAGATATATCCATCAAGAATCACTTGAAAATCATAAAACAATATTTAGAGAGGCATTGAAAGTCTTTTTCTTTATGAAACAAATTATATGCAAATCAATTTATCTCCAGGTAACACTAACATCGCTTATCAAAAATTATTCAACACATAATATAGTTCATTTGTGACTTAATTTCTAAATTAATATAAACTATTATATATATATATATATATATATATATTATCAGAAAATAAGCTTGTACCTAAAATACCTAAGACAATCGTTAATTTCACAAGCAAGATCAACCTAATAAAACCAAGACTAATCTTAAAAGAAGTATTACCATTTCATAGAAGTATTTACTTAGTCCCCTGTTGTTCCCTATCGAGTGCACCTAGCAGCCTGTAGGCTTTTCACACATGTTAATTACTTGTTAACCTTACACACATCACCATTAAAAGAACAATATTTGCCACGCTGACAAAGCAAATCATACAAGACGATCTGATAACACTTAGATTTACTTCCAACCCACAAATCATTCAACTAGTATCATAGCACCAATGTGCCAACTCAAAAAATTATGATTTTGTCATGATTACCAATGTTTAGGAATGTGTTCTAATGACTATACTTTCACAGTTTGTCATAATTCTCAGGCTAATGAGAAAACCCTCATACATATATCATCTTACTTATGTCCAGACAAGCAATCTGATAAGAACACATTTTGCTACACCATTAATGACGACCACTGCAATTAAGAGAAACAATATCTTGTTTATTTTATAAAAGGACGATCGATTATACTATTTTTCGATTAGCGAGAAACCTACGTAACCGCAATATACCCATGACAATCGGGTAAGCCATGAGAATTAATAACAATTGAACGATCTTCATGAAGACAATGAGAGATATTCGTAAACTACAATAAGCAATTACGAGGCTCCATTGGTTGGCTCACAAGCAAGAAGTATAAAGGAAAATTGTCGCATTTTCAATTCCAAATCTTTCTTAAGATGGATTAACTTAGAACTTCAACAAATAAGCATGGGAGACTATTAAAACCATTCGCATGCCATTCATAGTAACAAAGAGCTCGGATTTAGGAAAGTTTCTTGAAAAGTGTTCACAAGGCAAGGAAATCTCAAAAACATCTTTTCTCGAATTCTTCCTTAATATGGTGATGTTGTTCCTTCATATTCCAACTTTAGTAAAAACAAACATAATTGACGATAAATACCACAAACCAGCCGATCATTGGAGTTTCAACAAAACTAGTCGCTCTTTTTCAAAATTTTCAATTGTTTCCGAGTCAAAAATCCTCACACCAAAAGCCCTAACTATTTACTCCATGAACATTTAATTACCCTAACCAAAAATATCCATTCCCTTTCAAACTACATCATATTAAGACAATAAAAACTATAGCAAAAAATAAAGAATAAAAAGGACTCGAAAAATACATGTGAGCATTTGGGATGTGCAAAGATCTAGCAAATTCAAACCAATTAAGTAACAAAATAAATATGATACATGGAGAACAAATATATTCCACCAAATTGTAACAATTAAGAATAAAGAAAGGGCTTCCATTTTACACCTTCCTTATCCACACCGAAATTATAGATCCAAAGCACGCATGACTAACAAAGACTAAACAATCGAACAATTCTACTCCACAAAATTCACCTTTTTTTCTCACAATCTAGTCGCCTCGATCTTCATGTCTAAACAATTAAAGGCATACTTACACATTCCACAAACCGATTAATCAAAATAAACAAAAAAGAGATAAAAAGAGAACCAAAAGATACCCGGATAGCAGCACCAAAAAGAGACATATGATGGCAATTAGCGTGGCGACAGATATCCGGCGATGGCGAGAACTGGCGACAAAGAGAGATAGGAAAAAAATTAGTATAGGATGAAATAAAAACCGAGGGCGAGGGTGAGTGAGAGAGAGAGAGAGGTGGGGGCTATGGTAGCCGGCTAAGGCGAAGATGGAAACCGGAGGCGGTAGCAAATGGCGACGGGAGGGAGACACACAGTGTTGATAAGTGGCGGGAAAAAACGCGAGGGAAAGGAAGGAAAAATTAGGGCACGGAGATAAAATTTTGAGGGAATTTTGCAGCAAAGTATTAGCGGCAACATAAGTTGTCGCAATTCTTCGAATATGTCGTTGCAAAATTTTTTTTTTTGTTTCAACAAATAGTTGCCGCATAAATACGCCCATTGCAAAATCCCCAATTTCTTGTAGTGTAATTTGATACTTTTTGAAAAGTCATTTATTAAGAAGTTTATTTTCTAATAAAAAACAAAAACAAAAACAAAATTATTTTCTAAATGGATTTTTGTGTAATGCGGTACATGAAAGAGATAGTTGATGAATTCATAAAAGCTGACCACGCTCCGCTACTATCAGTGGTAATATTGTAGACATTTTTAGTTCTGGAGAGTCAATTTTTGCTAATTATAACATAATATGTGTGTAATTTGCTCACGTTCAGTTCAAAAAGGTTGAGTACTTCGGCAGAAATTGATGAATGCGCTTAGAGTGGGAGAAATGCGTGCAAACTCACATGTTTGAGTAGAAAAGGTCTTCTAAGACACCTAGAAGTAATACACTCTATTTTTATATTTTCTTCATGAACAATTAATGGAATCTGTTTCTTTCCTTACGAGTGGGGTTTAGGGGCAATAATATTTTGACTCTGTGAATGTGATTACACAATCGTGGTGTTATTGTTGTCTGTAATAGTGAATTTCTTGATGCCTTTCCGTGTTCTCGCTTGTCATAATTTTGTTACAACTCTATGTGCTTACGAACTATAAAGTTTTCATTAGGTTAGAAAATGTCCAATCAAAGCTTCATGGCATAGAGGATGCAAGAACTATTTCGCTAAGTACTTGTGACCAAGTATAAGATATTTTCCTTAGTTTAATTATCCTAGTTTTTAGACGTGATTTTTTCAAGTGTACTTGTTGCATATTCTTTGTTATATAGTAAATATTAAACTTTTTTCTTGATAAAATGTAATTGTTTTGGAGTCGTGAAAGTTGCTTGTGTAGTTTAAAGGTTGAGTTTTATGGGTACCACATTTTAGGATTAGCATTAGATAAGTTGCACATGCATTGTATTTAACACTTGTAATTATATACATTCTAGAGGTGGTGGTGTACGTATGAAGTATTATGGTATTGTAGTTTTAAGGGCTATATATTTTATTAATACTGTTAATTGTATTCTTTAAAATTGCAGGATGATGCATTTAGGTTGTCGACAAGATTTGTTTTGAAAGATTGACCGAGAAGAGCAACGTTGATTTATTTTGGATTCTGGAGGCTTTTTAGTTGAATATTTTAATTTGTATATAATTTTTCTTGGTTGCTTTCGGTGATTTATTTTGTATTTTGGATGGGCTTAGTTGAATATTTTACTTTGTATATACTTCTGCTAATTGGTAGAATTTGAATATATGTTGAATTTTGTGTTGGATAATTTTGGGTTAATTTTACTGCTTATATTAGATATTTTTCACATTATTTATTTTAGCCGTATTATATTTGAAAAAACAGTCTTTTAATTAAAACAAAAATGATGTTATTTAACTCAAAGACATCGGTTATTAACATATTAGACAAAAGACTCCAATTTTAATATCAGGGGCTTAGACAGCGGTTTGAAACCGCTTTGAGAAACCGATGTTGTTTATGGAATAAACATCGATTAATATGCAATGTCAAAAGTCCCAACTATTGACATCACAGCGGTTAGAAACCGCTTTGATGTTGCTTATGGCATAAACATCGATTATAATCCGATGTCAAAAGTCCCAACTTTTTGACATCAGGGGCTTAGACAACGGCATGTTTAAAAATAGACATCAGTTTTACAACGATGTCTTTATGTTACAACATCAGTGCATAACCGTTTCTAAAGGCCCCCCTTTTAACATCAGAGGCATTTACATCAGTTGGTATACTAATAGACAGCGGGCTAAAACCGATTTGCATTTTTGTAGTAGTGACTTTGTAATGACTCTTTTGGATATAAATTTAGTATGAATATATGGGTCAGCAGTCTTGTTTCATTTAAAGTGAATTGTTTCCTTAAATATATGATAAATCTATAAATATTAGAAAATTGATGAAATGTTGTGTATGGCCGTTTCTCAAATGTTTAACATCGATTTTAATCGATTTTGTTCTAACAAAATTGATGTTCAACCCAACATTATAACATCATTTTTGTTAGAAACAAAATCGGTTAAAACCCGATGTCTTTTTCATATCACATCGTCTTTTACATGCTTAAAACCGATGTTGAATATGCATACATTTATCATCACCGACACGACATCGGGTCAATTTTAACATAGACATCGGCTTAAAATCGATGTCTATAAGCATTTTTCTTGTAGTGATATTATACTTCATAACTTGCATCCAATACAAAAGTCGTAATTCTAGATATGCTCATAAGTAAAATCTTCAAGTGACAAAATGTTAATTGATGAAAAGAGTATATATATAGTTGAATATGGAGAAACAAATGTAATATGCAAAAGCACATACCATTTTAGATTTTCGGTTTAGCCAAATAGTGAACTGTTTGGAGACTTTTGTAGCAACATCAGTATAACAAATCATTTTTATGAAACTTTTGTAGCGATGTCATCCAACAATTGATTAATTCTTAATAGTCAAGTCTAGAGAGGAAATCATAATCCAAAGACAAGTGAATTTGTCCCTTCATGTCTTTCCTTGATAGACATTTGAGTTGATATGAAGTTCTTAAACCTACTCTTTCATTTAATCATGCATTTGTCTTGTTATAATTTTCCAACAATGCTTTACTATAATTGATTAAACAAATAGAGTCCCACCAAATTTCCTGCATGCACTCTATTGATATAATTGTATAGATAGGTTCGACCCTATCCTTTTTAAAGGATTGACTAGCTTTCTATGATCTTGATAACATTTCAGTACCTAGCTATTAAATAAATATGAGTAATATTTTCAAGCAAGTAAAAAACACAGAATTACATACTATAGTATTTGACAAACCCTGTTTCATGAATAACAAGATACTGATGGATCATGGACATCCTATACATGTTTGTGATAAGCTTAAACTAGTGTTTTAAAAAACGCTAGATGATAGTCGGGTGGTAGACTAGAGGCTGGGCAGGGTTAGGCGGGACCTGGACAAGGTTAGGCGGGGCCTAATCGGAAGAATAACGTAAGCGGACTAGAGGGGCCTAGCGCCTAGACGGTGACTAATTAGAGCTAGGCGGGAATTTTTAGAATAGTGGCTTAAACATAACAAATAGTTATTGGCAGTAGAACATTCATGTCCCCAAGACAAATGTATTAATGTTGATACCTATATTTCAAGATTGTAATAAATTCATATATATTTGATAAAAAAAAAGGTCAAGGGGATTTTAGTAAAAAAAACTAATGAACAGAGAAGTTACCTGACAAGCAGAATTTGTTACAAATTTTAAATAGAGGGCACAACTCAACAGGAACAACTGGCTTGTTTTCTTCAATAACAGATTCCCTGTAAGTTTTATAGTATATGTAAATTTCAGTTGCACTTTATCAAGATAAAAGTCGTATTTTGCGGCAACTCAATCTAAGATATATCCATCAAGAATCACTTGAAAATCATAAAACAATATTTAGAGAGGCATTGAAAGTCTTTTCTTTATGAAACAAATTATATGCAAATCAATTTATCTCCAGGTAACACTAACATCAGTTATCAAAAATTATTCAACACGTAATATAGTTCATTTGTGACTTAATTTCTAAATTAAGATAAACTATTATATATATATATATATATATTATCAGGAAAATAAGCTTGTACCTAAAATGCAAGATATTATTTTTCTTCCAGCACTCGCAGTATTTTTCTTCCTCCAATAGATGTAACATCCTGTTTCATTTTTACTCATTAATTATTACTGTAATCAAGAAAAAAAAAGAAAGAAAAATATATAGACATATATAAACCGCAAAGGTAAAAAAAAGGATTTGCAAAACTTGCTTTGTTTTAAGTAATTTGCAAGAAATATACATTCACAAGACTTTAAACTGAGTACTCTAAAGCAAGCAAACCGAGCAAGAAAATTCAGTAGTAATCCTAATTCCTCAATATCCATATGTCATTTCTGAGTTCTTCTTGAAAATGCTTTTTTTTTTTTCCCTCTCTTTTTTTATTCAACAATTGAACAGAGTAGCTAGCCTAGAAAATGCAATGTGAGCTTTATAGAGTTCCAACCAGAGTCAAATATAGAGTTCCATCAAGTAGCTAATTTTTTTCAATTCATTAAATCAAGTTTTGGCTACAAAAAGAAATTAGGAGAACTCAAAATATAAAACAATGACATAATTTAAAGAAATAACTAGATATGTACTGAAAAAAAATAGATATAGAGATGCATGTTTGAATAATGTTGAATGTGAATCTCAGTGGCTACTTATACTGCAAATGTAATCACGAGGAGTTTGCTTTTTCAAAATAATTAGATCTGCGAATTAAAGATAGTGAATCAAAGCTTTGGATCAAAAATTACAGTTAATATAAGATGCAAGTGCTTAGGGTTTCAAATAAGGGCTTTCCTCTCACAAGCGCCTCACGTACGACGGTAGACCGCTGGTCACCAACGGCGGAGAAGCGGCGGGAGGGCTGCATAACGGGAGGGCCGAGAGACGGAGAGTGAATGGTGAGAAGACCCACCGAATTTGTGAGAGAGAAAACGGATTACTATGAGTTAATTCTGTTTCCAGTCTCTAAGTCATTAAGCCTTTTTTTTCTAAATCTAATTATTATTTTTATTTTTAACTTAAATAAACAAAAAGTGAAAAATGTGATTTTTTAGTGGCGGTTAAACATCACCTCGTGTATTTTCCAGCGGTTCAGTTAACCGCTGTGAATGAATCGCTGCTATATAAACTATTCTCACTTAATCAGCAATGTAGAAACAACCGCCACTAAATTCGTATTTTGCAGTGGTTTTGTCTGACCGCCGCTACTAAGTACGTGTCACTAAATAACTATTTTTTTGTAGTGTAATGGCTACTCAGCTTTTCTCATATAAGACACTATAAATCAACATAAAATGACATCACTGTGACATTCACCTAATATAACAAAAATTAGACTCTACAGGTTGAGTGTAACTAAATAGGAAATGGACGCTATATTATGAAATTGTAGGAGGAAGAATGTAACTCAATACGAATGGAGTGCTACACAATTGATTCATTCATTATAATGATATTTTTGGAGGCAGTATGGTCCAGTAATACTAAATAAATACTAATATATTTTATTCACTTAATTTAAAATTTTCACAGTCCATTGAAATTTGAAACAACTTATTGATGAAACAACTTATTGAACCAATAATGATATAGGTACGCACACCAAATCCTACTTACATACCTAGCTATATAAACTAGCTAGCTGTTTGTGTAAAGAGGGGATCTTCTCTCATGTTTAGGTAAAACGTATAATTAAATCTTAAAGTTGATGTTATAACGAGACTTCGTGCAAAAGGTAAAATTGAGATACAAAGAGTATGAGGCGATTTAATCAGTTTATACTTTTAATTAGTAATAGTTTATCTAAATTTAATTGATTCACATTTTAATGAGTTTGAATATAAAAGATTTATGTATTTGAACATGATCTTTGATGAGGGTTGATGTAAAATAACTTGTTGGGCCGAGCTGAGAAGCTTTTCCAATTAGGCCGAACTGATGAACTCTTGCAGTTGGGCTGCCCTAAAAAGCTATATCGAGTGAATTTAGATAAATCCCAAGTAAAATCTGGCTAAGAACGAAGTGTTGAACTGGTGAACTCACTGGCTAAGGAACATAAATAATAGATGAGGGTCAATATGAAGAGAGCTATTAGACCG
This sequence comes from Rehmannia glutinosa, assembly GCA_016081115.2. NCBI lineage: Eukaryota > Viridiplantae > Streptophyta > Magnoliopsida > Lamiales > Orobanchaceae > Rehmannia > Rehmannia glutinosa. Next base: position 182,816 of record JABTTQ020002245.1, read on the forward strand.
AACTGGTGGGATTTGTTAAGGCCAGTCTAACGTGAGAAACCCTTGTAAATGGGCAGGGCTGAGATGTTCTACTAGTAAAATTGGACCAAGTAAATTCTAAGGCAGATTCCTTTGTAGCACGACCTACTGAGCTAATGAATTGATGATTGTTAGCTTGGTCTGAAGAGCAGGCCGAGGTAGACGGGCAAGATTGGGTTTGAGCCTTCTGAGCAAAGGTTCCATATGAGAATAGTCGAACTTGTGACTTTGAGCAGGAGAGCTCAGCTCGACCTGCCGAGCTCAAGGGTAAATTTGAGTTCAGAAGATTCGATCCTATTTTAATCATGATTCTGTTACCAAATCGTAACAAAATCTAGATTTTACGGAAACCCTAATCAGGGCTAAGCTATAAAAGCCTAAGTCTAGGTTCATTTCTACCCTAATCACACTTTTTTACATTTCTTTCATATTTTTACCTCTTTCTTGTTGAATACTCTTCTAACTTAAACATCGGATAGGACCCGCCGGAGCAATCCTCCGGCCCCCCTTTTATGTAGGTCTATGGCGGAGTTCGGGCGTGCGTCGGTTTCGAGGAGGTGGAGTGTTTTTAGGATGGATCAATCTTAATATATAAAATCAAAAGTTGACACTTACACAAATTATGGTCCTTAATTTGTTGGAGTAAATAAGACTTAATTAGAAAAAAACACGACGTATATAAATTATAATATTAATGAAAAAATTTCAAAATAATTAAATATATGGTTTGAATAACATTGCCTTATATGTGAAGTGACTAGTGAGTTATTCACGCAATTAGATGTCACAATTCACCAACGTTGGCACATCCCAACATGCCAAAATTGATTGTCACGTGTATAATATTAATATATACCAGAGTTAGAGTTATGTATCTTGGTACCAAGACACATATCTCGTAATGAGTTATATACTGGTCTCCGAAATAAAAATTAAAAGAGCAAAATGGACATTTAAACTTTAAAATAGCTAAAAAAATATGTTTTTGAAAAATATGTATAAAAAACAATTTTGTAATGAAGAATAAAAACCTAAGAATCTGACGGACTCATTTACAAATAATGTACACATATATTATCGAAGTACAAGATCTATTAAAAAATTAAAATAAATAATCGTGAAATTTCGTGAATTTCAATATTGGAGTTTAATTGATTTATCATGCAATAACTCCCACACACATGTTTATTATCTTTTACGTCCAATTTCAACTAAAGCAATTAATCGATACTAATATGTGCGCAGAGCATGATAACTGGGGGCACGGACACAACCTTTGTAATTCTTAGAATGGGCGATGTCCGTTTGATTCAATTACCCATAACTACTCAAAAGGCTAAATAGAGCAAGTTTCACAAGTGGAACATTAACGTTTATTACAAGAACAAGATTTTCCAAAGCAACATTATTACCTTTGCTACATCAATTTAGAGACATTTTGTATGTTCCCAGCCCGGCAATTGCCCCGCGAGTTATCTGCTGATTGTAAAGTCGGGGGTTACGATGTTCCATATGAAACGATGTTATTGGTTAAATCTTGTGCCATTCACAGGGACCCTGAAGTGTGGGACGAGACCACGAGGTTCAAGCACGAGAGATTTGAAGGAAGAAAGGTGGAACCGCAAACGTTGTTGACGTTTAGAATGGGAAGAAAGGCTTGTTGGGGGGCTTGATTGGGCCATTGACTGTTGGAGTTGGCGTTGGGCTCATTGATTTAGTGCTTTGATTGGGAGAAAGTGGGTTTAGAAGAAGTTGATTTGAGCGAAGGAGTTAGGCTAACCATGCCAAAATTGAAGCCACTAGAGGCTATGTACAGACCAAAAGTAATCATGCTAACAGTTCTTCAAGAATTAGAAGATATATAATTTTACCTTGTAAAACTATTGTCTGATCAGATTTTAGAACATAATTAATCACTATTATTTTTGGGACGAAATATTTTTGGGACAACATTGTGGTCACATTTATCTAACCTTTTGCGACGACATATTTTCACACATCGTCACTATTAGTATAAGCAACAAATATTTTTGACAATTCATTGCCCAAGTTATTAGCCACAATTTATTGTCACAAAAACATATTTTTTTGTGGCGACTTTTTGTTGTCACTAATAACTTCGTCCCAAAAGGCTCTATTTCTTGTAGTGACTTCTGGATTTTATTTTGTAATTATGCCATATCATAATAAATTTTGTGCATATGAATTGCATAAATAAATTTGCATAAAGGATACTATATTTAGATTCATTGTAATTCGATTTTTAAATTTTTGTGCATATGAATTGCATAAATAAAATTTGAATAAAGGATACTATATTTTGATTCAGTGTAATTCGGTTTTTAAATGATAACCAGAATTATAGGGGTTTTTTTAACAGAATGAAACGGGTCAGGTGTGGGCTAATTTATTTCCAATATTCTGTTGAATTCATTTGACTCGTTTCAGTTCGAATTTGACAACCTGACTGATTTATTTTAACTTTATACTCCAGTCGTGATTTAAATTCATGACTAGAACTTATTTGAAAAAATTAAAATTATTTCAGTCATGATTTTGATTCACGACTCAGCTTGAGTCATGGATAGGATCTATGATCCACTTTTAACACTTAATAGTTCCAAAATCTACCACAATTGTGTAATAATTTTTTACAAACACAATTTTCTATTTAAAAACACTGTATTATGTGTATAAAGTTTTCCTTGAAGGTAATAAATATTGAAAACGGAAATAGTTCAAGGCCTCACGTCAATTTTGTGGGAGAAATAAAATCGAGGAATTCCAATAGGTTCTATCCCACTGTGATACACTAAGGACTCGCTTGAGAAATTTGATCGGCCACGATGTGAAATCAAAGTAGGCGATAAAGTAGCTGGAAGACACGAATTATTTAGTCTATATTTATTAATTGTTCGGGATTTTTTTCTACGAACTGTGATACTAATCCCAACCTACTTTTTTGTCCAACTCTTGGTTAATATATGGTCGACGCCATGGATGTGCAATTATATAATCACACCCAACTCCAATTCTTCTGAGACCAGTGAATCAGTTATTGACGAACTTGTCCTTAATTTGCTTGGTTAGTGTTAGTTTCTATTTGTCATTTGGGGTAATTTGGTCATTTTAAAAATTTATCCAATTTTATCATCAATGTAAAATAAAATATCATTATATATATATATATATATATATATATATATAGAGAGAGAGAGAGAGAGAGAAGTCGCTGGAAATAGTATGTTGAATTTTTCTCGCCCTTTTTTTTTTGAAAGGTCGCCCTTTTGTAGTTACTATAAAAAGTAAAAAAGAAATGTGCAAAAATAAGAAATGATAAATATTTTTTGTTTCATTATTTTGGTAGTCAACTTTCTTTAAATAATTATTTTTAAAAATAATATAAAAAATAGAATTATGTAAAATTACCTTTCCAAATCTATGTGTGTATTGCATTATTATTATATTTTAGATAAATATTTTATGATATTTTCTTTAATTAAAATAAGTATTTTTAATTGAATTTAATAAATATAAATACAATTATTTATAATTATTAAGAAATGGTTACGTCTATATAACAACTATATATAAAAAATTCAAAATACATGAATATACAAATTGATGTCCAATTGCCCGAATTTATAATTTTTCAAGCCCATTACAAATTACAAAATAATGAGTAAATATTTATATATATTTTTTATTTAATATGTTTTTGTTATTAATATATGTAATATGGGTGTTAAACTGAAAGTCGTAAACAATGATTAATTTGATATATTATACGTCAAAAAATGGATCAAAAGACGAAAAAGTTATTAATTAATTTTTGAAAAAGAAAAAGAATTTTATATATCACATATATTCATATATATCATTATATATATTTATGCAAGAAGAAAATCAAAATTTATTTAATTTGAAATTATATCCAACCATTTTATATATAGAAAATTAATATTTATATATTAAAATACTTTTTATGTTAATAGAAAATATTTTTTATATTACCAACATATTTTAATATTCAAGTTTCAGACTTGTGCATTTGGAATTAAATATGCATTTGTCTGTTTGATATTTTTTTTTTGACATAAGTGCATATATAAAAAAGGTAATTTTTATTTTTTTGAAATGTTTTATTTTCCTTTGAAATTGTTTTACTTTTTTGTTCTAATTTTCACTCCATTATGAAATTTAAAAGGAGAAAGGATCATTATTAATATACTCCTAATATATCTCAAAAAAACAAAATTGTTGAAAGTTTTGATTAAACAATTGAACTTGCAGAAGAAGAATTGATTTAACATGAAGATATTATTAGTTCAACATGATGATAAACCAGCAAATGAAAGAGAATTTTATTCCATCAAAATTCAATCAAAGTCACATGGAGAAGATGACCAGGTGCTATTTAAACTAACATCTAACCGCCAGATTCAAAGTGTCCAATGAGAGGGTGACACGTGTGTGAGAGATGCTAGGATAAAAAGCAACCTATCAACTAAAAGAAACGTAAACCATGAAGTAGCAACTTATGCTAGAAATAAAACCAAGACACCAAATGACCAAATACACCAATATGCTTAACACCCCCCCTTCAAGTTGAGATGTGGGTGGGAGAAAACATCTGCAACTTGAGCAAGAAAGAGCGAAACGCAGCCCCCCAGAGCCTTAGTAAAAAGATCAGCTAGTTGCAGGTGAGTGGAGACATGAAGATGATGAATAAAACCGGCTTTGCATCGATTCGACCACATGGCAATCAATGTCTAGGTGCTTAGTTCTCTCATGGAAGACAGGATTGGCAGTGATGTGAAGAGCCGCTTTATTGTCACAATGAAGATCGATAGGTAAAGGAACAGGAATGTGGAGATCATTACTGAGATTATGCAACCATTGAAGTTCACAAATGGTGGCCACCATGGATCGATATTTGGCTTCAACGGAGGACTTAGAAACAATCTTTTCCTTCTTAGTTTTCCAGGATACATGAGAAGTGCCCAAGAAAATGCAATACCCAGTGAGAGATCTCCTGGTAAGGAGACAGGTGGGCATCACCAACATAGTAGAACAGTCCCAGAGAAGAGGTGTCCTTCAAGTACCTAAGTAAATGTAGTGCCACATCCCAATGTGCCTGCGAGGGAGCATGAACAAATTGGCTCAATTGCTGAACAACAAAAGAGATATCCGGTCGAGACAAATTCAAGTATAGGAGCCTTCCAACAAGCCTCCGGTATCTATCTGGAGTAGGAAAGGTAGCATTATCCTGTGCTGAGATGTTATATCGTTGGGGAAAAGGTGTGGAGGATGGATTGCAACCCAGCGAGTCAACATGTTTAAGCAAATTAAGTATGTGTTTGCGCTGACAAAATCTTTGCCAACAGGATTCCTCAATATTTCAAGTCCAAGAAAGTACTTAGCACTCCCAAGATCTTTAATGGTGAACAAATTATTCAAATAATCCTTGAGCTGCTGAATAAGTGCTTCTGAGTTTCCTGTAATAAACACATCATCCACGTAGATGATGAGTGCCAAAAACTCATTCCCAGACTGTTTCACAAATAAACAATTATCATGACTGGATTGCAAAAAACAAAAATGCAATAATTTCTCATAAAACTCTAGATTCCACTGTCTAGATGTTTGCTTCAAACCATAAAGACTCATCTTCGATAAGCACACCTCACCCTTCTTAACCTTAGTATACCCTTTCGGAGGCAGCATGTACACCTCTTCATCTAAGTAACCATGTAAAAACGCATTGTTAATATTAATGTGATGTAATGGCCAACACTTCTGTGTGGCTAAAGCTATAACCATCCTCACAGAAACCAGCTTAGCAACTGGAGAAAAACTCTCCATGGAGTCAATCCTTTCCACCTATAAGTATCCCTTTGCCACTAACTTGGCCTTATATCTGTCAACACTCCCATCCGGATTCATTTTGATTTTCTATACCCATTTGGACCCTATAGCTCGTTTTCCTGGAGGCAATAAAGTCAACTCCCAGGTCTCATTTTGTTCAAAGGTTGTGAGTTCTTTGTTAATGGCATCCACCCAATCTTTGCTTTTGGCTGCTTCACAGTAAGTATATGGCTCACTAGGGGAACAAGTGAGATTAGCTAACAAAGCATTGTATGAAGGAGAAAAACTGGAGTTGGCAATGTATGGTAAGATATTCATAGTGTAAGCAGTGGGATTCTTCACATATGTAGCTGGCATGGAGGGAAGAACACAATGTGTTGAATCAGTGATGTAGTCATTCATCCATATAAGTCTTTGATTGACTCTGTAGCCCCTTCCAAGTTCGACAGGCACTGAGATTTTCCCAAGAGAGGGCTTGTCAATATCATCTCCATCATCAAATGAGTTTAGAGCTGAATAGGCAGGGGAACCTCTGCACTAGGTGAATCAAGAGAATAGAAAGGAAACTGAGACTCATAGAATATGACATCTCTGGATACAAACACCTCCTTGCTATCTAAATTGTACAACCTTTATCCCTTGACACCAGTCACATACCCAATGAATACACAGGCTGATGCTCTTGGTTCAAACTTAGCCTTGTGGGGTCTATTTCTGGATGCATAACACCAACACCCAAATACTTTAAACCTGTTGTATTTGGCTAACTCCTTATAGATCATCTCATAGGGTGATTTCAAACTGAGCACTGCACTTGGTAGTGAGTTGATGATATGTACTGCAATTAAGAGTGTATAGGGCCAAAACCTTTTGGGAACTCTTGACTGAAACAACGAAGATCTGGCAATTTCTAATATGTGTCGGTTGTTTCTCTCAACAACCCCATTTTGTTGTGGAGTGTAAGGACAAGATCTTTGATGTACAATGCCTTTTTCTGAAAACCATTCTTGCAATTCATTCCCCAAGAATTCAGATCCATCGTTAGTTCTCACCTTATTCACCAGTTTTCCAAACTGAGTTTCAACAAAAGAAATGAAGTTTTTAAGATGAACAGTTGTTTCTGAATTTAAACTTCATCCACAAGAATCAATTCAAAATTTTCATTTGTTTGGATAGTACTAAGAGGAAAAGAGACTCTACACTGTTTAGTTGTATGACATGTAGAACATCCTTTCATCACATCCTTATTACAAAATGGCTTCAAAAAGGTAATATGTTCTAGGCAAGTTAAAGAACTATGCCCTAATAGCCTGTGCCATATATCCACATCCTGCAGGGTGCCATCAGCATTTGCAGATCCACCAAATTCAAAGTATCCAAAAACATACAGTCCTCCAATGGCTCTCCCCACAGCCTTCACTATTCTTTTGCTAGGTTCCTCCAACCAACATTTTTCTGAGTAAATACACATTCTAGTTGATTTCCTTCAAGCAATTGACTCACAGACAACATATTATATTTGAAGGTTGGCACAATTAATACATCAGTGATACCAATGTCATCAGATAGCTTGATACTTCTAGCATGTGTCATAGAAACATGAGATCCATCAGGTAGATGTATTGTGAGAGTTTGGGCAATAGATATGCACTACAAGAAAACAACCGAATTCCAACGAAATATAAAACTATTGGAATTTTTAAAATTCCAACGAAAATTCAAATGTTATATTATACCATTGGAAAATTCCAAAGGTAAACAATACCGTTGGTATAAAATGTTGGAATTCACGTTGGAATTCAAAATTCCAACGGAAATTCCAACGGTAAACAAAACCGTTGTATAAAATATTGGAATTCATGTTGGAATTTAAAATTCAACGGTCAACAAAATCGTTGGTATAAAATGTTGGGATCTAAAATTCCAGCGGAAATTCCAGCACCACAATTAACCATTGTAAAATTCCAACAAATATTCTAAAGGTAACCAAATGTTGGAATTTATCGTTGGAATTTCTGTTATAGTTTTTAAAATTCCAATAGTACAACATGTTGTTGGAAAATTCCATTGGAAATTCCAAAAAATTTCAATGGGGGTGTTGGGAAATTTATTTTATAGATTTTGATGAATGTCATGTAAAACTTAAACTAGAAAGTTGGCACCTCATTTTCCTTGTAATTTGCTTTGTAATAGATAGGGCTGGAAAAGCTGAGTCAAGTCAGCTATGCCTGGAAATACAAGAAGTCAACTGAAGACCAAAGTGAAGACTCCGCTGTGGAACAACTGAGTATGGCCAAGATAGAAGATCAAGAACTCCACCAAAGATGCATCAGCTGAGTAACAACTATGTGAAGAGTCAGTCAAGTCAACTCAAGAAGCCAAGCCTCAAGTTGAAAGTGACAGATGAGTCATCCAAGGATTGGAAGTCGGCTCAAGTCACCTAGGGTATATAAAAGATCGCAATAAGTCAAGACAATCAATGAGATCCGTTGATGAAAGTCAAGAATGTTACTCAGAATGGTAACATATTAAAGTTGTCAGAGATAAAGTGCTAGTTCGAGTTATGTGCAAAAAGAACAAACCAATGAGAAGCACTGCAGCAAGTGTCAGAATCTGCAACGCTGCAAGACATTAAATTCGAGGAAATGTCAACATCAAGGACTGCAACAAGACAAGCCAACGAACACAAGTGACTTTTGAAATCATCCTATTTCTTCAACGGGCAGATTTTCGAAAGTTCACTATAAAAAGGCTGAGGAAATTCAATGAGAAAAGGTTACCTGAACCACGAACAAGCAAGCAATATTCAAGCTATTAACCTGCAATATTCTCAAGTATATTCAAGCAAATCGTCAAGCCTGAAACTCGAAGGAAATCTATCCAACACAAGCTATGAAGGAAAGACAACTTCAAACCTGTCGAAGAGGAAACTTTTGAAGAATCAAAAGGGGCCTACTTTCCAAGGAGGATTGTAGGAAGGTTCAAGGTCGAACCAGTATCAAGTTATTGGAGGGCTTCGTGATCAAATCCAAGAGCTTGGAAAAGTGAGCTAAAGTAGCAAGACAAATGCCCTGTGAAGAAGCTGAGTCGGACGGGAAGCCAGCTGTGTGACCAAGGCTGTCTCTAGACTGTAGACCACTTTGTAAACTGATATTTTACATAGTGGATTCCGCCAGGAGTTGGAGAAGAGAGTATTAGAAGAATTTGTTAGTCCAAGTGGCTACGATAATCTAGAGGGGGGTGAATAGATTATCTCGGTTTTTCAGATTTTGCTCTCTTTTTGAATAATCAAGCAAAGATGAAAGCTAAATGCGGAAAATAAACAACACTCATTGATTTAAAGAGCTTCACCCCACCTAGGGACTACGTGCTCTACCACCCCAGTATATCCAGGATGGGTTTCGAAAAAGAAAAAGAAATTTTATTAATTACCAAAATTAATACAACACCTTGAGGATTACCACAACCCTCTTACAACAACTTCAAGGAGATTACCACAATCTTTCTTCACCACCTTTGAAGAGTACCACACTCTCCAAACACCTATCACCTAGATCACCCAAGTGTATTCTTACCACAAGAATACTCACAAGGATGTCTTGTGTTGAATAATGACCAAAAACAAGATTACAACTCAATAATGAATGATACAATATGAGTACAAGTGTAATCAAGAATTGAAAGCCTAGACCTCAAATGTGTGCAAGTGAAAGTGCTAAGGCTAATACAAAACTCAACCCAGGTACCGGTCGCCCTCCATATTTTTTTCTACGTCCCTTTTTCTGTTCCAAAACTCAACTCAGGTACGGGTTGCCCCATAGGGCGACCGGTCGAGCCTGAAACAAATGTGTTGTCCAATTTTTTATCGAAAATAAACTCCAAGAAATACTCCGAAAAATAGTAAAAACATTTGAAATCGATCGGAAGTATTTAGACAACATTTAGGGACATTGTTTTGGTTTAAAAACACATTTGAACAAAATCATCAAAATCATGATAAAAACATTTATCTAACAAACTCCCCATTTTTGATGATTACAAACCAAAACAATTTTCACAAGGACGATTTTGAAAACAAAAAATTTACCGGTTTTACGAGTGAACTATCCGTTTAAAAACATTTTATAAAAAGCTCCCCCTATTGATAATTACATCAACAAGAATTATTGCATAAGCATAAGCATAAGCTATAACAAGCTTTTACGGGATACACATAGACATCATGAGCTAATAAGCTCCCCCTGTCAAAATACTTATAATCTATTGCAATTAAGTCCATAATACAAGTCATGGACTAGGTATACTTGGCTTTAGGAAGCCATAGCTTATAGTTTTTATTGCGAGCATTTATTAGCTTCTTTGAGCTAACGAGGCAATTTCATGTTTCTCCCCCTTTGGAATCATCAAAAAGAATGTTAGGATGATAAAAACATTATACAAGTATATCAAAGTGCGCCTAGAATACGATTTATCAACCATTGAAAGAAGAAGGCTTAACATCCGAAGAAATGGGAGAAATGTATCATGAACAAATCCATAAGCTTGTTTTGTATACCAAGACATGATCTCAATAAGTATATAAGACTTTTGAAAGCAAGAGAATCATGTAGAAGTTTAAATTTTCATTGTGACATTTCATCGAACACTTTGTGGGCGTAAAACATAAAAGAAGTTGTATAGAGCCCTTGTAAATGAATCAAGCCAAACAATTTCATCACCAAATCATACCAAGCATCATACAATACAGTATAACAACTAAGCTCATCATGATCATAAGATAATTTCATCAAGAAATATACAAGAAATCCACAAACTCAAGGGTTCAACCCAATTGAGCAAAGAAAGGAAAATTCTTACCATTCGATCGGTGAAGATGAGCGATGATAATGATAAACATGCTATATAAGGTCCAAGATATGAATTGAATGCATGAAAACAAATTTTGAGTGAAATTTGTGTGAATTTGGCAAAAAGAACGAAAAATGGCAAAAATGGGTTAAAATGACTAAGGCATAAGACAGAACGGTTTTAATCCAAAAATTAGCTTAGGGCGACGGGTCGACGTTGAGGGCGACCGGTTGCCCTCAACCTCATCAGCACACTGTCTTGCCAGTTTTACAAAAATCCGAATTTTCAACCAAAAATCCGATTTTTCGCCCCTAAGTTTTAAAAACATGCAAAATGCAAACATGCAATATGCATTATCCCTAACCGAGCTCGTATGGATGCAAAAGTCTCGGAAGATAGCGGTTTTGTAAAAATGTCCGCCAATTGATCTTGAGATGGTACAAAAGATATCTCAATTTTTCGTTTAGAAACACAATCCCTTAGGAAATGATGTCGAATCTCAATATGTTTAGTACGGTTATGATGAACCGAGTTTTGAGCAATGTTTGTAGTGGATATATTGTCACAAAAGATAGGAACGTTTTCAAAAGAGCATTTGTAATCCGCTAAGGATTGTTTCATCCAAAGAAGTTGAGTACAACAAAAAGCTGTGGAAATGTATTCGGCTTCGGCCGTTGAAAGTGAAACACAATTTTGCTTCTTTGAAAACCAAGAAACTAGGCAATCGCCTAAAAATTGACATGATCCGGAAGTACTTTTCCGATCATCAATATTTCCCGCATAATCCGAATCACTATAACCTTTAAGAGAAAATTTTTCATTCTTTAGATAGAATAAACCATATTGAATAGTGCCTTTCAAATATCGAAAAATCCTTTTAACGACACTCATATGAGATTCTTTGGGATTGCTTTGAAAACGAGCACATAGGCATACGGCATGAAGAATGTCCGGTCTACTAGCGGTTAAATAAAGTAAACTACCAATCATACCTCGATACTTTGATTCATCCACGGACTTGCCTTTTTCATCTTTGTCAATTTTGACATTGGTTGCCATAGGAGTAGACACGGTTCTTCCTTCTTCAATGCCGAACTTTTTCAAAAGTTCCTTTGTATATTTTGATTGTGAAATGTATATACCTTCTTGGCATTGTTTAATTTGAAGCCCAAGAAAGAAGTTGAGCTCCCCCATCATACTCATCTCGAATTCTCCTTGCATTAACTTAGAAAATTTCTTGCACAAGGATTCATTAGTAGCACCAAAGATGATATCATCAACATAAATTTGCACAAGTAAACAATCTTGCCCTTTTTCAAAAACAAAGAGAGTAGTATCAACTTTACCTCTTGTAAAACCATTTTGCAAAAGAAAAGAGCTAAGTCTATCATACCATGCACGGGGTGCTTGCTTTAAACCATACAAGGCCATTTTAAGTTTATGAACGTCATTAGGCCTAGAAAAATTTTCAAACCCTGGAGGTTGTTTTACATAGACTTTTTCTTGAATAAAACCATTTAAAAAAGCGGATTTAACATCCATTTGGTAAAGTTTGAAATTTTTATAACAAGAATAGGCAAGTAAGATACGAATAGCTTCTAAACGTGCTACGGGTGCGAAAGTTTCATCATAATCAATACCTTCTTCTTGACAATACCCTTGAGCTACTAACATTGCCTTGTTTCTAACAATGTTGCCTTGATCATCAAGCTTATTCCGGAATACCCATTTTGTACCATTAATAGTTTGAGAAGGAGGACAAGGTACCAATTCCCATACATCATTTCTTTCAAATTGATTCAATTCCTCTTGCATCTCCAAAAACCAATCCTCATCCTCAATAGCCTCCTTAGCATTTTTAGGCACTTTTTGAGATATAAGAGCTTTTTCGGCAAATTTTCTTCGGGTCATCACTTTATCAAGGGGATCACCAATAATAAGATCTTTTGGGTGATCTCCTTTAAATTTCAATGCCACGGAAGATCCGAAGTATCACCTTTATCTTCTTGAGGAACACTAGAAGTGGATGGTTGATCATTTGATGTACTAGGTTGATCATTTTGAGCATCATTTTGAACAATAGGTTCAATAATATCCTCTTCATCACTTTCATCATTGGGTATTCTCTCAACACCCGAAGCTTCATTGAATTTGACCTGGATGGATTCTTCAACAACCCCACTAGTCTTATTATAAACCCGATATGCTTTGCTTTTTGTTGAATATCCCATAAATATCCCTTCATCGGCCTTAAGATCAAGTTTGTCCAATTGATCCTTGGTATTCAAAATAAAGCACTTACAACCAAATATCTTGAAATAACTAATATTTGGAGTTCTTCCTTTTCAAAGCTCATATGGAGTTTTATTCATTTTAGGACGAATATAAACTCGATTAATGACATAGCACGCGGTACTTACGGCTTCGCCCCAAAAATATTTTGGAAGTGAAAATTCATTGAGCATGGACTGCCTCATCTCTTGTAGTGTCCGATTTTTCCTTTCGGCTACTCCATTTTGTTGAGGTGTCCTTGGAGCCGAAATATTATGAGCATATCCCTTAGTTTCACAAAAGATTCTAAATTCACCATCAAATTCTCCACCTCGATCACTTCGAATAGACTTAATAGTATCTTCCTGTTCATTCTCAATAAGTCTACACAACTTAACAAACTCATTAACGACATCACTTTTATTGGTAAGAAAAATAGCCCAAGTATATCTAGAAAAATCATCGACAATAACGAAAGTTTAATGTTTTCCACTTAGACTTGCCGTACCAATATCCCCATACAAATCAAGGTGAAGCAATTGTAGGGGTTTGGTTGTGGAAATTTCATTTTTGGGCTTAAAACTACTTTTAACTAATTTGTTCTTTTGACAAGTGTCACATAAGCCAAGATTTTCAAAATTCAATTTGGGTAGTCCTTTCACATGTTGGTTTTTGTAAATATTTTTCAAATTCTTGTATCCAACATGTCCAAGTCGCCTATGCCATAAACTAGTTAAACCATTATTGGTGACTAAACAAGAAACATTTTGACTAACCAAATCACTTGTACAAATTTTGTAAAGATTGCCTTTTCCATTTGCTTCACAAATAATTTCACCATTTTTAAGTATAAGACATTTTTCTTTATTGAAAGAAACATCATAATTGGAATCACAAAGTTGGCTAACACTTATCAAATTAAACTTAAGCCCTTCTACTAAAAGAACATTACTAAGAGAGAAAGAAGAGTTACCAATTTCTCCATTTCCAAGAATTCTTCCTTTCCCATTGCCTAACATGACCATACCCTCTTCTTGGAGCTTGATGTTGGTAAAAAGTTCTCTCATCCCGGTCATATAGCGTGAACATCCACTGTCCACGAGCCATTTTGAATCTTCCATTGTTGTTATAGCCCCTATTACCTACAAAAGAATTTCTTTTAGGTACCCTATAATTTTGGGGTCAATGGGGGTTAGTCTTGAGACCTTTGGGTCTCCAAACATGACTAGAGCTATTTCTTAATTTGCAATTATTAGCATAATGTCCAACTTTGCCACAATAAAAATAAGTAGGAGTATTAGAGCTACTAGCACGTACAAAAGTCGGACCTTGGTTATTTTTCTTAAAACACTTTGAAATGGTTTATAACCAAGTCCCAATTTGGAATGCTCACCTCTTTGTGCATCTAAAAATTTTGTAACTTTATCCGTGCTTATGTTAAAACGACGCACATCATTTTTCAAACATTCAAGATCTTTTGTGAGCAATTCCTTTTCGGTTTCAAGAGTATGAACTTGAGTAAGAGTAATAGCATGAGCTTTATCAAGAGATTCATAAGAAATAGATAATTTATCCTTTTCAATTTTAAGTTATTTATGCTCCTTTTTCAAGGTCTTGTATTTAACATTCAAATTTTGAAATTCAATTTGCAATTCATCAACTAAGGAGGAGGTAGAAGAGTTAGAGCGTACCTCATTATTTCATCGTCTATGGCCATAAGACCATGTTCGGTTTCTCCTTCCTCGACGGTTGTTTCAAGTAATTCATCCCAAGTTTTGACCTCCGCATTTAGAGCCTTCTTTTTCGAAAAATGCTTCTTTTTCTTTTGTTCCTCCTCATCGAGTTTTGGGCAATCGGCAATGAAGTGCTCGGGTTTTCCGTATTTAAAGCAAGCATTATCTCTTGGTTTTCTTGCCTTATTTTTGTTCACAAATTTTGTAAATTTTCGAACAAGTGCGGTCGTCTCCTCATCATCATCATCATTATCATAGTATGCATTATTAGAAGAAGAAGCAAGACCTTTAGGAATATTTTGCATACCCGATTGATTGATGGTTGGTTTGGAATTTTTCCTCTCCTTGAGATAGACTTCATAGATAAGGAGGTTTTTGATGAGCTCATCAAATTTGAGTGTCTCAAGATTTTGTGCCTCCGTGATAGCCGTCACCTTTTCGGACCATGAGCTGGGAAGAGCATTCAATACCTTAGTCACCTTGTCTTCTTCGGAGATGACTTTACCGAGGGCCACAAGAGGATTGACAATGTTGTCAAGCCTTTCCACCATCTTAGAGATGCTTTCACCATCATACATGTTAAAGTTTTCGAAATCTTTAACAAGCATGGTCTTTCTTGCTTGCTTGACCTTCCTTGCCCATTCATATATAGTCTCCAATTTTTCCCAAACCTCATGTGCCGACCTTATGCCTCTTATGGGATTGTACTCGGTGGTGGTAAGAGAACAATGCAAAATATTTAAGGCCTTACCGATTAGAGAGAAAGCCTTTTTGTCGTTTTCATCGAACTCCTTGAAAGGCTTAAGAGCCGAGGTGCCATCCTCCAATTTCTTGGTTGGTTGATCAACTCCTTCAACAACCACATTCCAAATGTCGAACCCGCACCCTTGTAGGAAGCACTCCATACGGTCTTTCCAAAATGCGTAGTTGTTGTCGTCGAATAGTTGTGGCTTGTTGGTGGAGGCGTCGGTGGTGAGATGAGCATCATTTGTAGCCATGGATATTTTCTCTTTACTCAGAACGAGCTAGCCAAAGAGTTTGGCTTTGATACCACTTGTTAGTCCAAGTGGCTACGATAATCTAGAGGGGGGTGAATAGATTATCTCGGTTTTTCAGATTTTGCCCTCTTTTTCAAATAATCAAGCAAAGATGAAAGCTAAATGCGGAAAATAAACAACACTCGTTGATTTAAAGAGCTTCACCCCACCTAGGGACTATATGCTCTACCACCCCAGTATATCTGGGATGGGTTTCGAAAAAGAAAAAGAAATTTTATTAATTACCAAAATTAATACAACACCTTGAGGATTACCACAACACTCTTACAACACCTTCAAGGAGATTACCACAATCTTCTTTCACCACCTTTGAAAAGTACCACACTCTCCAAACACCTATCACCTAGATCACCCAAGTGTATTCTTACCACAAGAATACTCACAAGGATGTCTTGTGTTGAATGATGACCAAAAACAAGATTACAACTCAATAATGAATGATACAATATGAGTACAAGTGTAATCAAGAATTGAAAGCCTAGACCTCAAATGTGTGCAAGTGAAAGTGCTAAGGCTAATACAACAAGATATATGAAAGTGTTTGCTTGTTTGCTCTTTGCTTGTGTGATGTGTTGTATCTTGTTGTTTGAATGAAGCCTCTATTTATAGGAGAGGTCTGGCTTTGATTTCCAGACATAGGCTCCTCCTTGGTGAGTGATTTGCTGCAAAAGAAACTATTTAAAATCATCAATAGAGCTGTTAGAAATCAATCCCACAAAATCGGGAAAAGCTGTCTGAAAATGCAACGGATAGTTTACTGATAAAACAGGGGTTCGACCGGTCACGCAGAGATAAGATTCAAATTGGTTTTCTGCGATTTTTACATAGGGGTATCGGTCGGAGGGGGGTGCGACCGGTCGCCTGTGATCTTGACCGGTTGGGGTTGATTAAAAATCGAAACAGAGAAAACAACAATTTCAGGAGGGCTCCTCAGGCACGGCCGCCGGTCGGTCGACGGCCGCCCTACCTGGCCGATCACCCCGGCCGACCGCCGCCTCCATATTTTTTACGTCCCTTTTTATGTTCCAAAACTCAACTCAGGTACGGGTTGCCCTATAGGGCGACCCGTCGAGCCTGAAACAGATGTGTTGTCCAACTTTTTATCGAAAATAAACTCCAAGAAATACTCCGAAAAATAGTAAAAACATTTTAAATCGATCGGAAGTATTTGGACAACATTTAGGGACATTGTTTTGGTTTAAAAACACATCTGAACAAAATCATCAAAATCATGATAAAACATTTATCTAACAGAATTACCCCATCTTCGAACATCTATAAAAATCAATTGTGTCATTTATTTTTCAGCACATTTACATTTCTACATATTTACATTATATCTGCTGATAAACTTATTTGCTATCCAACTGATTAATAACCAAGTGCTAAAATCAAGTGTTAAAACAAGTTTAAAACAATTCAAAGGGTGTTAAGTCTTCCGCTGATAAAACCAACACAGCGAGTTAAGGTTCAGGTTAAACAACTGAGTTATTCTATCAATAGCTCTATCGAGTCTGTTGAGTGGCTAACTCTGCTGAATAACCAACTTAGTTGTCCCTCAAGGACTCAACTGTTTGTGTTTACTCTGTAATATTTTAAAAGGACTAAAATCGAAAAGTTGGTAAGGTTTATCCAACCCCCCCTCTAAACCTTACTCACACCCCTTGGGACCTACAAGTGGTATCAGAGGGGTTGGTTCATTGAGCCTTCCACACTGGTTACTGAACTAGATCTTTATCTTTTCAAAGCAAAGTTATTATCATGGAAGCAAATCTAACACGCATTCTTATGTTCACTGTTGAAGAATTTGATGATTGAAAGATTTGTATGCAGGCTCATCTATTTGCTCTATATGATGAAATGTGGTTCGTAATAGAGGATGGGCCACTGCAAATACTGAAAGTGAACACGACTGTCAGAGCAGCTGCAGCTAAAGGAGAAGAAGTTGTTGTTGAGGCAAGACCAACCATGGTTGAGAAACCAAGGACTAAGTGGACAAACGAGGATAGAAAAAGATACAACTTGGACAATGTGGCCAAGGACATACTTTACAAGACTTTGGACAAAGCAATGTTCAACAAAGTCAAATCTTGCCGAACAGGAAAATAAATCTGGGATAAACTGACTTTAATTTGTGAAGGATCAGAACAAATTAAAGAAAATAAATTGTCTGTTGCTGTTCAATAATTTGAAAACTTTAAAATGCTTGCAGGTGAAACCATGGATCAGCTAGATTCCAGATTCACTGAGATTACAAATGAGCTTTCAGCTCTTGGGAAGGAATACACACAAAAGGAGATGTGTATGAAGATCTTAAGCAGCCTCCCAGTTGAACGGGAAATGAAGACTATGGCTCTAAGACATTAAATGGACCTCTCAAGAACCTCCAACCATGAGCTATTCTCAGACCTTAAAGCCTATGAGTTTGAGCTAAGAAGAAAAGATCAATAGGAGACAACTGCATTGATAGTCAAGGATGGAAAGAGAGCTGAACCCAAGCAAGCCATAGACCAGTAGGAAATATCCCTGATGGTTAAAAGATTCAACAAGTTCTTCAACAAGAACTATAAGAGAAATAAAGGTGAAACCTCCAGAAGACATTCAGCACCCTCTAAGTCAAGGGAATGTAGGCCACCCAAGAGAGCTGAGCATCAAAGGGTTGAATATCAGAGAGCTGATAACCTAAGGACAAAAAGAGCTGATCAAAGAGCTGAGAACCTGTGTTGGAACTGCAGAACCAGGACATTTTGCAGTTGACTGTTCTTATCACCAGTCAATAAATACAGAAATAAAGAAGAAGGAAAGGTCTTCATAGAAAGAAGACAGGAAAAGAAGAAAACCATGTTCGCTGCTGAGACTGTTGAGGCAGCTAAGTCTAAAGAAGCAGCAGACTCAGAGAGTGGTGAAGCTGACCACTCAAGTGATTCTGAAGAAGAAGCCATGATCTATCTTATGGTTAAATAACAAGATCAACTAGACCAAGAAGATGAGGTACACTCTAACTCATCTCATTCAGATTCAGGTGATAGTGATTGTTATACACACACTTCATCACCCACTGATCTTTATGATTCATTAGGAAAAATGATGAAAAACTTTGAGCACATAAAATCCTCACATACACTTCTAAATGAGGAAAATAGCCAGCTCAAAAGCCAAAACTCACAGCTGGCAAAGGAGATGAGTACTCTAAGTCATATAGCTGATGAGAACACAGAGTTGAAGGCTGAGAATGCTAAACTATTAGTGAGATAGTTGTTGTAGAAAAGAGGGAAAATGATCTTAAAATTGTGATTGCCTCATTTACGAAGCCATCCAAATCATTGGATGACCATATCATGAGTCAAAAAGAATGTGGAGATAAGACAGGCATAGGATTCAATTCCTTTGTGCACAATCAAACTCCTAGAGTGATTTTGGAAAAAGGATCTTCGAGCAATGAAGCATCTCAAAAACCCAAAACACCAAATGTTGCACCCACATTCATACCAAAGCACAATCACAAACAAACTGGCCTTGGATATAAAGGGAAAGAAAAACAACCAGTTGAGTATGCTGAGAGGACAGCTGACAAGAAATCCAGCAGAGTTCCTCAGCAAACTCCGAATTAGAAAGTACTATGTAAAGAACAAACAGAGCTACCAAAAACCCCAGAAGTTTCATAAGAGAAACACATATGATGGGAATGGTAGAAACTACCTAAGCCAAGCTGATTGGAATAATGTGAAATATCAGCAAAGACTAATGGAATACAAGCCAAGATGGCAAAGACCTAAACTTCAGCAAAGGTAATTCCAAAGGCAAAAGAGCCATTATCAGCACACATATGCACCCAGGCACTACACTCAGAAATACCTCAACTACCCAAAGAAGGCAATTGCTAAAACACACACAGGCATACAGACAAAAGAGACAGTTGTATGAACCTAAAACCCCCAAACAATTTGCTAATGTGCACTATGATTATGACACAGATAGATGGCAACCTCTTAGAGTCAAGTCATTTGGCTATAGGTTGGTTGGATCATCTTACAGCACTAGCCCCTCAGGACCCAAGCAAGTATGGGTACCTAAAAAATAATTTCCTTGATTGTAGGTTCATGGAATAGCTGAGTGCCAAGGAACCTGGTACATGGATAGTAGTTGTTCCAGACACATGACAGGGAACAAGAAACAATTATCAAGATTGTAGGTCCCAAGGGGTGTGAGTGTAAGGTTTAGAGGGGGGGTTGAATAAACCTTACCAAATTTTCGATTTAGTCCTTTTAAAGGTTCGAGTTGATACTTACACGGTTGTGTCCTAGGTGGACAACCAATTTAGTTAATCAAGAGTTAGTCACTCAAATGCACTGACTCGAGCCGTTGATAGAATAACTCATCTCGTTAAGATCGAATTAGCTCAACTGTGGTTTGTTTTTAGCGGAAGACTTAACACCCTTAAGTTTGGTTTAGTAGAGATTTAAAACTTGATTTAGTACTTAGAAATTATCTAATGGATAGCAAATATGTCGTGAGAATTAAACAACTATGATGCAGAATTAAAGTGTTGAAATGTAAATGACACGATAAGTTTTTATAGAGGTTCAAGATGGGGTAATTCTTCTACTCCTCTCTTCTCCAACTCCCGGGAGGAATCCACTAGGTATTGATCAAGATATACAAAGTGGTAGTAACAGTCCGATACAAGTCTTGATCACACAAATGGTGACTTGATCCTTTGGGACTCAACTGAGACGCCTTGATCACTCACCGGCTTCTCGCACGACTCGCCTTCTTCACAGGTAGTCGCTTTGCTACTACATGCCCACTTGCTCAAGCTCTTTGGATTTGATCACTAAGCCCTCCAAAAGCTCAAGACTTGGTTCAACCTTGAACCTTCCTACAATCCTTCGTGGAATGTAGACCCCTTGATTCTTCAATAATTTCCTCTTCAACCGATTGAAGTTATCTTTCCTTCACAGGTGAGTGTTGGATTGATGTTCTTCGTAGTGTAGGCTTGAGGATTGAGCGTTTAATAACTTGAGAATATTTCAGGTTACAAAATATTTCTTTCTTGCTTGTATGGTTAAGGTAACCTCAGTGCCCGCATAACCTTTTCTCAGAGTTATTCCTCAGCCTTTTATAGTGATCTTTCAAAAATCTGCCCGTTGAAGAGATAGGCTTATTTTTGAAAGTCACTTGTGGTCGTTGGCTTGTCTTGTTGCAGTCCTTGGAATTGCCATTTCCTCGTATGAATTGTTCTTCAGCTTTTCAGAGTTCTGACACGGTGTAGTGCTTCCCATTGGTTTATTCCTTTTGCACGCTTCTGGGACTGAGCACTTCGAGAAAGGTAGCATGGAGATATTACTTGTTTAAGTAATTCTCTTGATTTCTCGCGGCAACGGATCTTTTCATTATCTCGACTTGACCGCATTTCCTTGCTTTCCTAGGTGACTTAGAGTCACTTCCAATCATGGATGACTCTTCCGTCACTTCAACTTGAGACTTGGCTTTCCTTGAGTTGACTTGATCGATACTTCACTCACCGCATCTCACCGCTCCTTCAAAAGAGAGTTCTCGTCTTCTTTCCTTTGCCATACTCACTGTCTTTGCAATGAGTCTTCCTTCTAGTCTCCAGTTGTCTTCTTGCATGTTTGGGCATAGCCGACTTAACTCATTTGACCAGCCCTATTTATTACAATGCAAGTTTACAACAAAAATTGGGGTGCCAACTTCCTATTCTAAGTTTTACATGGCATTCATCAAAATCTAAACAATAAATTTCCCAACAATTTCCCTTTTTGATGATGCCAAAACTTAAAACATTCAAAATGTAAATAGCAAAGATACATACAGATAGTGCATTCACATAGAATGTATGCGTAGAATCAATTCTTTTATTGATCATAACATTCTTGTTCTTTTACACAATGTTTTACATAAGGTGTATCGGAGCAAACATTTATCTATAAAAAAATAAAGAATTTGACTTTATTGCGTAAGACTTACATAGTATGTATTTACATAGTAAAATATATGAAGGGGTGGACAACAACACTTCATCTCCTTCGCCGCTCCTTCTTTCATCTTCCCGATTCCGTCATCTTCTCGGTCTTCTTCTCTTTTCTCATCTCCACCGCCTTCTTCTTCTTTTCATATGCTTTAAAGGCAAACTTCATTTCTTCTTAATCTCTCTTGTCTTTCCTCCCATAGCTGAGTTTGTCTCTTATTTTCTTCTTCTATTCTTTTCGCATACTCAAAAGATTGCTTTTAGCCACTTGCAAATTTGCTACTTGGTCAAGATTTCACCAAAGAGATCCCTCCTTTCTTGCCTGGATCTACGACTAATGTTTTTGGGCGAGAGGCCTAAGTCGAAACCTCTTCCTCCACCAACGCTTCTTCCTCTACCTCTCGGGCGTGTATTGTGTTTGATAAATGGTTTATCATGATTTTGATGATTTTGATTTTACACCAAAACAATGGTTTTAAAGGTTGTCCAAATACTCCTAAATGATTTAAAATGGTTTTAATATTTTTCGGAGTATTTCCTCAAGTTTATTTTCGATATAAAATTGGACAACACATTTAATGTTTTTAAGTCAATGGGTTTTTCACATTGAAACTATATTTCTAATATTGTCCTAAATACTCCCGATTAGTTTAAAATGTTTTTACGAATTTTTCGGAGTATTTCTTGAGGTTAATTTTCGATAAAAATTGGACAATATTTCTGTCTCTTGGTCGACCGTCGCCTCTCTAGGCAACCCATACCAAGAAGATGTTTTTGAAACAGAAAATGAGACGAAAGAAAATTCAAGCAGTCGACCGGCCGCTTCGGCGTCGCCGATCGTCCGGTCGGCCGACTGCCGCTTCTGGCGCCGACCGTTCGGCCGACCGGCCGCCCAGTGGGTCGACCAGACTGCAAGTGTGCAAAATCTCCCGCTCGCTTTTTGGAGAGGTCGCCGGCTAGGGTGATGTCGACCGGCCGAGCACCCCGACCGGCCGCCTGTAATTTTTCAAGATTATTTCAAACGTCCTTTGTGCGCAACCTGGGTCGCTCTTTAGTTTGACAAAGAAAATTATAACCGTTGCAAACAGACCATTCTTCCTTAAAATGTGGGATTGTTCTATAATCCGATTTTTGTATCCTTATGAGACAACCATATTTATTTTAATCTCTTTGTCTTTTTTTGTAGACAAAAGAAAACATGGAGGAGCCCATGAAGGAGCCTATGTTGGAGGAGCCTTTGGAGGAGCCTATGTTGGAATTCAAATTTGAAGGCTCTCCTATAAATAGATGAAGGCTTGAGGGATCAAATACAAGACTTGATAAAAACAACAAGAGATATCACAAGCACATAATCTTTGTTATTCATTTCAACATTCTTGTTGTAATAGCCTAAGTACTATCACTTTCACATCTTGAGGTCTAGGCTTTCATTCTTGATTACACTTGCACTTTTGAGTTGTAATATTTTTTCAAAGTGTAATCTTGATTGTAATTCATCAACCAAACACAAGATATCCTTGTGAGTGTTCTTGTGGTAAGAACACACTTGGGTGAGCTAGGTGTTAGGTGTAAGAAGATTGTGGTAATCTTCTTGTTGAGGTGTTGAAAAGTGTGGTGCTCTTCAAGGTGAAGATTGTGGTAATCTTCACAAGCCGTTTGAAGATTGTGGTAATCTTCAAGTGAGATTGTGGTAATCTCAAAGGTGGTGTTGAAGAAGAGTGTGGTGCTCTTCAAGGTGTTGTTGTAAGTTGGTGTTGTATTAATTTGTGGTAAATTAATAAAATCTTTTTTTCTTTTTGAAATCCATCCCGGATATACTGGGGTGGTAGAGGATTAGGCCCTAGGTGGGTTGAACCTCTTTAAATCGACGTGTGTTGTTTACATTCCGCACCTTTATTATTGTCTTTGAGCATTCGGTTCGAAAAAGAGGGCGAAATCGAAAAGATGGAGATAATCTATTCACCCCCCCTCTAGATTATCGTAGCCGCTTGGACTTACAAGTGGTATCAGAGCCAAACTCTTTGGCAAGCTCGTTTCACATCGCGAGTGAAGAGGAACGATCGTCGGCTACGAATGAAGCTCATCTATCCGGCACCTCCACCACCAAGCCACCACTATTTGATTCCAAAAATTTTATTTTTTGGAAAGAAAGAATGGAATGTTATTTACAAGGTTGTGGGTTCGACATTTGGAACACCGTTATAAATGGAGAGTCCATTCCGATGAAAGATACACCACACACCAAAGAGCTCAATGATGAAGAGAAGAAATTCATCTCCTTAAATGGTAAAGCTCTAAATATTTTGTATTGTTCATTTACTAATTTGGAATATGAACATATTATAGGAATTCAATCGGCACATGAAGTATGGCAAAAATTAGAAGCCATCTATGGAGTATTTGCAAATGAAAGGAGTCAAACAAAAGCATCTACTTCTCAAAGGGATACAAGCTCAAATCTAAGGAACAAGCCTCTTACAACTTCCAACTATGAAGAAGTTGAATATTGTTTTATGGGCATCGAAGAAGAAAATGAGGTATGTCTTAAACCCTCTACTTCCTATGATATTGCTATTCAAAATGATTATAGTGATTTGCAAAATGATTATGATGAACTACAAGATGAATTCCAAAACTTACTTGTTAAATACAAAAATTTGAAAAAGGAATTCATTGTTTTGAAAAATGATAAGGATAGTTTATTTACTTCCTATGAATCACTATCATGTGCTCACACCACCACTCTTGATAAGGTTAGAAACCTTGAGAAAGAAAATAGTACTCTTGTTGAGGATATAAATTGCTTGAAAAATGATTTATCTAAATCCAACTTGAGTACCGATAGAATGACCAATATTGTTGATTGTTGTGATAATTGAAACTAGAACTTGATCATAAGCCTAAGGATGTCAATCACATGAAAAAGAATCAAGTCTCAAGACGTTGGTCATTATGCTCCTAGAATTATTACATGCTTTTATTGCGGTAAAAAGGGTCATACGGTAAATACTTGTCGGGCTAGAAATAGCTCTAATTATTGTTGGAGACCTAAAAGTCTCAAGACTAATCCCAAAGGACCCAAACACATGAGGGTACCACAAAACAATGTCATATTAGGTACCCGTGAAATAATGATCAAGAAAATTTATACCGCTAAGAAGATATCAAATGACTGTTTCATTTGATCAAAGAAGGAGAAACTATTTCAACAAAGCCAATTTCAAGAAGAGCGTATAATCAAAAATGGGAAGAACACAATCCTTGAAATGGCAAAGACATCATCAACAAGATGATTTTCAAAGAAGAGGAGACCATCAACAATGGGAAGGTAACCAACCTTGGAAATGGAGTAATCAAAGAAGTCATCATCAACAAAGTGACTTCTCAAGGGGAAGATATCATCAAGAATGGGAAAGGCACAACCCATGGAAATGGCGTAATTGGTAACCCGTATCTCCTATTTAAATATGCATTTTATTTTGTTATTATGCATGCTTTTATTTGTGTCTTAATTGCAAAATGAGTTTTCAAATATTTTTTTTTTAATTAAGGTCTTCAATATATATTTGTGCTTTTAAAATATTTTTGAAAAAGAAGACCTTATATGATGTTTTTAAAACTCTTGTGCATTTTTATAGACTAAAGTGTGTTATCATCTCGTATGGATTTTTATGGCATGAGCTTACTTGTGATATCTCTTAGCCTACACTTCTATCATTATGATTTGTGCTAGATTTGTTTTAAGAATTGTGTAGGATTTACATATTTTCACAAATGGCCATTTACGTCAAGAAAGGCATAAATTATCGAGGTACGTTTACTTGTGTTATTCTTACTCTTATAGATTCGATATATATTGCCATGTGCCTATGTGCTTATTTTTCATAATATTTCATACAAGTGCCATTAAGAGAATTTTTAGATTTTTTTGAAAGGCACTATTCGATATTTGATTGCACATATTTGCTTTGTCAACTTTTGTTCAAATACTTCTTTTAAATGAGGTCTCAACTATATGCTATCGGATTTTCAAATTTCAAAAGAGACCTTTTATAGCTTTCTTAAGCTTATTTGAACTTACATGATTTATTAGACTCTTGATGATATTCTAAATGCATAGTATGTGTTTTTTGCTTCATGGTCTATATATATATAGTGTATATTTCTATTATGCTCTTATGCAAGATATTTTATGATTGATGATTGAGGCATGTTTTTACACTTGGGCTATTTTTCTCTTGCTTATATAAGCGATGCCGTTAATGAGTTTGTTAAAGTTGTGTAGATGAGAAATGAAGTACTCCAAATATTGTTACCTCAAAATATTTGGATGTAAATGTTCTATTATGAACACCTTAGATCAATTGATGCCCTATGATGATAGTGATGAAGAAGACAAAAAAGGGTATTAGGAACAAACTCGATGACTAAGGCAACATTAGTCGAACTAAGGTGAGGTTAGTGGCTCAAAGGTATTTTCAAGAAGAAGGTAATTGATTTTGGTGTAACATTTGCACTCATAGCACATTTTGTAGCTATTTGCATTTTACTTGCCCATTCTTGTTTTAAGAAAATTTCAAACTTTACCAAATGGATGTTGAATCCAAATTTCTAAATGGTTTTATTCTAGATGAAGTCTAAATAAAACAACCTCCGGGGTTTAAAATATTTCTAGGCCAAATGATTGTTTTTAAAGGCCTTGTATGATTTAAAACTAGTACCCCATGTATGGTATGATAGACTTAACTATTTTTGCTAAATAATTTTACAAGAGGTAAAGTTGATACTACTCTCTTTGTTTGAGAAAAAGGGCAAGATTGTTTAAACTTGTGCATACTTATGAGAATATTTTTGGTGCTACTAATGACTATTTGTGCAAGATATTTTTCTAAGTTGATACTAGGTGAACTCGAGATGAGCTTGATGGGGGAGCTCAATTTCTTGCTTGGACTTCAAATCATTCAATGCCAAGTAGATGGTTACATTTCAAAAGAACTCTTGAAGGAGTTAGGCATTGAAGAAGGAAGAATCATTCCAACCTCTATGGCTATCAATGAAGAGATTGACAAAGGTTGAGAAAGGCATGTCGGTTGACAAACAAATTCGAGGTATGTCTTCTTGTATTATTCCTATATAATCGACATTCCATATACCTTATGTCTATATGCTCGACTTCAAAAATTATCCCAACGAATCTCATTAAAGTGCCATTAAAAGAAATTTTCAAATATTTGAAAAGCACTTCTTCTTATGACTTGTTGTATCCAAAGCTTTAAAACGTTCTTTTTTTTCGGGATAACAAGTTCGGTATCTATTATACGGTTATTCGTATTCAAAATTTGGTTCGTCATAATCGAACTAAACATATTGAGATTCAATATATTTTTAAGGGATTGTGATTTTTAACAAAAACTTGAGATGTGTTTAATTAGTCTCAAGGATAACTCGCGGACTTTTTGATCGTTAACCGCCGAGTATTTTTTCGAGCTTGATTATGACATAATGTATATTGAATGAGGTCTACGTTTGCATTTTGCACGTTTAAAACCGAGGGGCGAAAAATCGGATTTTTGGATCAAATTTCGGATTTTCAAAAAAAGAAAGAACCACTGGCTGGCCGGGTAAGGCCGACCGGTCGCTTGCCGCGTCGGCCGGTCGCCCATGCCCTGGACCGGTCTCCCTGGATGATTTTTGGCTAAAAATAGTTCTGTTTCCGCACTTCGCCATTTTGGCTTATTTTGTCCATTTTTCGTCCCCTTCGCAAATTGCACACAAATTTCACTCCAAATTTGTTTTATTGCATACATTTTATATTTTGGGGATTATCTAGCTCGGTTATCATCATCATTGCTCGACTTTACCGATTGAATGGTAAGAATTTCACTATCTTTAGCTCAATGGGTTGAACCTGAGTTTGTGGCTTATATGTATTTTTCTTGATGTAATTCATATATGTTTGTGATGAGCTTATTGATTGTTGATGAATGATATTTGTTATATTGTATTTGGTGATGAAAAACTTGGCTTGATTTCATTTACAAGGGCTATATATAACTTTTTCTATTTTGACGCCCGCTAAGTGTTTGATAAAACGTTTCAATGAAAAATTCATCACCTACACGACTCTCTCGATTTCAAAAGTCTCATATATTTATAGAGATCATGTTTTCTCGCAAATCAAATGATTTTTCATAAGCTTCTACAAGTCGTATGATTCGACTCTTCTATTTGGTTTAAAAGCTTCAATGTTCAAATGGCTCGATACATCGGTTTACTTGCGCACTTTGATAAGAATATATGATGTATTTATCGTGCTAACATTCTTTTTGATGATTCCAAAGGGGGAGAAACAAGTTATAAGCTCATTAGCTCATAAAAGCTAAGATAAGCTTAACGAAAAGAAGCTATAAGCTATGGCTTCATAAAGCCATAAGTTGTGGATCATATTTAGTCCACTTGGTGCATTATGGTTATGTATGAATCATGGTCCATTGGTTGTAGTATGGACTTATATACGGTTCTAATGATGTATCTTTGACAGGGGAGCTTTTAAGTTATCGATACTTAAGCTCAATATCGAAAAGCTAATATTTTAGCTTATGTTTAAGTTGCTTCTATATAACTCTTGTTGTGCATGTTGATAGGGGGAGCATTTGCTATATGTGTTTGAATATCTCTACTCCCATCCATGTGTTTTTATTGCATGGAATGTTGTCGCTCACAACGGATAGTTCTCTCTTTAAGGTAAAATTGTTTTGTTTTCAAAATCGACCTCGTTAAAATTGTTTTGGTTTGTAATCATCAAAAAGGGGGAGATTGTTTGATAAATGGTTTATCATGATTTTGATGATTTTGATTTTACACCAAAACAATGGTTTTAAAGGTTGTCCAAATACTCCTAAATGATTTAAAATGGTTTTAATATTTTTCGGAGTATTTCCTCAAGTTTATTTTCGATATAAAATTGGACAACACATTTAATGTTTTTAAGTCAATGGGTTTTTCACATTGAAACTATATTTCTAATATTGTCCTAAATACTCCCGATTAGTTTAAAATGTTGGGATAACGTTTTTAATCAACCCAAACTATACGGGTTTTTACACTTTGCAACCCGAACTTTGAAAAGTTACTGATTGCAACCTAAACTTCACAAAATTTTACACTTTGCATAAAATTCCGGTTTTACCCCTGGTTTCAGGAAAGATGGTTTGTAGTTTACACTCTAAACTTTAAAGTTGTTACACTTTGCAACCTGAACGATAAATTTCATTGCATTTTCTTTGAATACTCCCAAAGGTCTTGCGGGTCTTGCGATCCTCGAAAATGGTATCAGAGCCTTGGTTTATTAAGAACTTTTAGTTAAATTTATTATATTTATGTAATTAACAATTGGTGAGGAGAAATTACTCGAGATTATGGATCCGGACCGATGTCCGAGATGTACCCTTTACAGACATATCGTCAAATATTGACGATGTATGCACAAGAACACCTTGACCAGGTTTCATATTGGGAATACCAACATGAAGAAAAGGAACAAGCAAGCAGTGAGCCGACGGGAAACCTTAAGGCAATGCAAAATGCGAGCGAGAATATTATAGGCGATTCTGGATGCTTAACTGCACTTATATGTTCACTTGATGAACCTTCAAGAAACGGTTCATGAAAATTCCCATCGAACAATGATTCGATGGAGTACGGAGTGGAACGAGATACTTCCCAGACAAATCTAAGATCTCCGAAGATCTTAGAGAAATCGAAGACGGTGCGTAATTATGGCAACCGCCATATTCATTTACCAAAGACAAGTTCATCGATCGAGAACAGATGGAGACAATGGTGAAATATCGAAGGAAACTCTTGAACTCCTTCATGATATTCAAAAACGAGTCAAGAACCTCGGAGGAGGGCCGAGTTCATCCGGGAGGAAGGAAACGTATTGATTTTGGGGCGGTACCTATTTACACCAAAAAGGGGAAACCAACCGAAGTTATACGAAAGATGACAGATGAGGAGAAACTCATTGCTCTAATCAAAGGAAAATCCATCAAAAATTAAAAAGATGGATATGGAAAAGATGAATCTTAAAGATCTACACGACCTGGCGTAATCCTTCGCAGATTAGGTATTGTAGATTTAAAGATGAACGCAGTGAGGAATCGGCTTTGGTTACCTATGACCCACAAGGTAGACCAATTCCTCCACCACCGCCACCGATTAATCCTAACGTCGAAGAAATACGGGTTCACATCATGGAGCTCGGGATGAGAGGATGCCACATGTCGGGGATTTCAACCGGGAGTGATCCACTTTCGGGGACGGGAGGTCGAAACCTCTTGCAGGAACCGGACAACCTACCGGAAGGCCGAATGTTTATCGACGCCTTATGGAAGATCGCACCTTGACCCAATACATCTCAGATGGGTTGATGTTAAAACTGGACATCCTGATTTTAAAAATAGAGAAGTCCTCATTGATGAATGGGCTTGACTATGAGAATTTCAGCAGGAACCTCGATCTTACAAAGGATTCATTCATTTTACTCCTTGAAATGAGTCTTGAAGGATCGGTGAAGATTTCTGGGATATGACCGATGCTAGTACGAAAAGTTCGGTCACATCGGGGAATCACTTAAAGGAATTGTCGATGGTATGGCAAAACTATTCAAAATCCAATTCATCGGCACAAAGTTATTTCGAGGATTAGAGGATGAAAAAGAAAGAAATATAAACAAGCCCTCTATAGCCTTGGATTTTGGATATTTGTCATATTGACGAATATATCAAGTTGTTCACCGAATACCGGTGGAAATCCAAGATTGAGTAAAAAAGAAGCCGCATGCCTATTCTTTGCCAAGATTCCGAGTCCTCGGAGAGAAATGCTTATCGGGGGAATACAAGGAGGAGTCAAGTAGAAAGCGTGGGCGAGAAAAATGTCTTTCCTAAAGGCCAAGTTATCGAATGGTGCTATCAAGCGCTCTGCACAGAATTACAAGAGATTAAGAGGAATTAACAAAGAAGTTCCTCTATGTTGCATGGATAATGATATCCCAACAGTTGTGGGAGGTCAACCAAGGCGGCATAAGAAGAAGAAGGATAGAAGCCATCCATACCGCCGAGAAAGCAAAGAACAAAAAAGCGGTCTTCATGGAGACCTAGAAGGTTTTGGTCAAAACAAAAAGCCGAAGTTATAAATCAGGGCAAAGACCAAAGACCAGCAGGAGTAGAGCCTCATCATCGGGTTCTAATCAAGCAAGTACCAGCAGAAATCCGGGGAGGAGAAGAACTTTCGGAGGGCTCACACGGAGCGAATGAAAGTTTCAAAGATCGTAATTCCGGACATGCGAGCAAGGGGGCATATCTCAACGGATTGCCTGCAGACAATCAAAAACGAGGAGTCGACAGTTCGAGGCTACACCGTAAATCGAAGAAGCTGTCTATTATCGTGGATTTAATCTTTGGTGTATCAATTTGAGGATATTCCTTCGAGATGAAAGCATCTATGAAGAAGAGATCTATTCTGATGATGGAAGTGACTCGGCTTCTTAATCGAGTGAAGAAGAAATTCTTCACAGATCGGGAGGATATGTCAGATTCCTCTCTCACACGACGGTTTCTCATAAAACTCTTATGAGAATCATGAAGGAAGATCCAAAGCTTCAAGTCTATGATGGATTTACAATCGGAGCTATGGAAAAAGCATTGGATAAGATTGGGTTTCGTAATAGAAAACACCAAATTATTCACAGGGTAACAACTGGAGAACTTGCCATTCCGATGGAGTTTCTGCAGTAACTGATCGAGATGCGATTGGTCCCTATTAGAGAAATACGGAGAGATCAAAAGCGAGTTAAAAGAGAAGTTGCTAATACACTCTCATGGATTCACATTGGAGCCATAAGAGTCATTATTAAGGCAACATTCAAAGAAGGAATAGATTCGCCACTCAATCTTGCTATTTTTGACAAGCGAATCTCACATCTCAAGGATTCATGCCTTGGAGCGGTCACAGGAAATTTGTATGCAGGAAAATTAGCATTCAATGTCTATCCAAGAATTGCATACAATTTGGGAGATCGAGACTTGAGAGTCCTAACCCTTCATCAAGATTTCAAAAGAGTCGATTTGATGAAAGAAGGAAATGTGCCTTACTCGATCACATACAAGATTTCCTATGCTCTCTCGAATACCCATCATTCAAGTATTCTTGAGAAAGGAATTTATTGAAGTCCCAAGAATCTTTGAGGACTTTGCTAGGGTGGTGTTACCGAGAAATCATTGAATCTCCAACTATTAAGGAGATTGATATGATAATTCAAGATCAACCAGTCTTCAACAAAAGTCGGAGTCTCGAGTTGAGCTAGAAGGATGTCTTTCCAGCAAGACGAGAATGGTGAGTAGCAGCCGTTGGGAAGAAAGGAGACCAAGTACGATTCGCGCATCCCCGATGTTTTTAAAACAACAGGAGAGCCGAAATGTCCAATGATGGCGAGAGGTTGAAGTAATATTCGACATCACTCAAAAGGATAATATTTTTCCTTGTGATGTTCTATATTATCTCCAACAACCAATCGTTGGAAGATATCAAGGAAGCCTGAAGATAGGAGAAATTGAGCTTACTATCACAGGAGTTGCGGGGAAAGATCCGAGAACAATTAATCCGGGAATTGAATTTCTTGAGGAGCATAAACCTTGGGAAAGATTACAAGACGGAATGGAGTTCACAGTGGCTAATAAAAGATACGTAATCGATGACCACTAGTCCATTCTCCATATACATTTCTATTGGAATGTTATATGTCGAATCTACAAGGCCGAGTATTTCGCCGCCTATATTGATTCAGTCTTAGGAATATGTACGCAAAGCGGATGTTTTTCCTAAAGAAATTGGAGAAGATTTACCAGCTATTGCAGGAAGAGATTTCTCTAAAAGGATTCTTATCCTTAACAGGGAATTAAACAAGCGTAAATAATGATCGGAGGAGCGGGCAAAGCACCCATGGTACAAAGTAAAGACGCCACCAATCTATTTCCATGATACAGTGCGAGATATTTTTGCCGGGAAACAATTTCCTACAAACATTCAAGCGGTTCACACAAGAGAACGAGACGAGAAGACTTATTTTCACAACCTTATGTGATCATAAGATTATTGTCCGTGAGATCGCGAGAAGCATTTTATAGAAAAATGCCGATTAATTTTCGCGCAAGCGTGGTGATGAAGCCAAACTTCGCAATCCAAAAATGGCGGATCGAAGGAAATTTGGTGAAGCTTTATTATCCTATAGACAATTTGGTTCCATCCGAAGGATCAAGATATGGGATAATAACTTGTATTCATTTAGAGTACAAGGAGAAGAACGAGTCACCCGAGAAGCCATTGCGGAATTATGGATGAGTCTAATGGAGAATCCACAGAGTGATGTAACCATAGAGGAACAAATATCACTCGAGGATATCAAGAAGAAGATCCAAAGGAATTACAATGAAGATCCTTTGGCTTGGTGGGATAAGAACGAGCTTAAAGCTTCCTTAAAGGCTAAACGGAAAGGAGTACGAGTTCGTAAGATTCAAACCAATCCTTATGAACCGGGAAGATCGTAAGGATATGCAAAAGATACTTAGGAACATCTTGACCTTAAGTTAATTTCACCAGGAGTTTCTCCATACAATGATACCCAGATTCTTAGTCGAAACCATGGAGAAATCAAAAGAGGAAAGCAAGACTTGTTATTAATTACAAAGGGATTAATAACATTTTGGAGTTCGACGGATACTATATCCCAAGCAGAGAACATCGGTTAATCAGCGTATCAAAGGTGCCAAGATATTCTCAAAGTTCGATTGCAAGTCCGGATTCTACTGCATTAAAATGGAGGAAGAAAGTAAGAAGTTTGACTTTCTCTACACCACGGGGACACTATATTTGGAACGTGATGCCTATGGGATTGGCTAACGCACCCCGGATATATCAAAGGAAGATGGATAATCTCTTCAAAGATTATTTCGAGTTTCATGTTCGTATATATCGATGACATTCTAATCGCATCAAAGAGCATGAAGGAGCATCTCAAACATTTGGAAATATTTTGGATGTTTGTCACAAAGAAGGATTAGTGCTTTCGGAGAAGAAGGCGTAATCGCAACAAGACAGATTGAATTCCTCGGAATTGAAATCGATGAACCGGAATTATTCTACGTAATCATATTGTGGAAAAGATACAGGATTTCCGGATACACTAAAAGACAAGAAGCGACTTGAGTTTTCTTGGAGTTGTTAATTTCTTTGGGATGTTCATTAACAATCGGCATACTACAGGAAGGTGTTTAGCCCATTGCTTAAAAAAGATGCAGATTCAAATGGGAAGATGAACATCAAGAAGGAATTAAGCAACTAAAAGAAGTTTGTAAAAAGTCGCCATGATGATTGGTGGGCGCATTCTTACGAAAGTCACACCAAACGAGGAAATGCCATGCAGAATCTTTGTAGTGGTTTATTCACCCTAGTGAAGCAACTCGGTGGCATATTAACGAGAAAGAATTCTTTCAAAATGAAGGCTTTTAAAAAATGGCCTCTATTTTTTGGCTAAAAAGTTTACTTTAAAAATTGATAATTCAAGTGTCAAGGCTTTTTCGAAAAACAAAATTGAATCAAAACGAGAAAAGGCTCGATTACTTAGATGGCAAGTTGAATGTCAATATTATGATTATGATATTGTCATTATAAAATCTCATGAAAATATTCTTGCGCATTTCTTGACACGAGATGGAAGGACGCGCGTTGCGCGAGGTCCTTAAACGAGTAAGACATCTCGGGAAAACCTGGAGAGTCTAGAACGAGATTTTGGGACGTTATGTCTCAATGCAAAAGTTCCGGACGACTTCAACAGTGACCAGAAATCCGTTTCTAGTCAAATACGAGCATGCCGGTTCGCTCAAGGACAATTGTTCTTAGCGTTTGCAAGGCCTCTCTTCCAGCCGCATCTCCTACGGTGCAAAAAGGGGCCGAGAGAGTACGGGGCTCTAACCCGGAGGTTATGGATTCAAGTACCATAATCACAAGTGTTGCGGTGATGCATCCCCCGAGGTGTACAAATCAGAATTTAATGTTGAAGCTCCGGTGTCACAACCCGAGTCTTCAAGTCAACCCAAAGACCTGCGGGGTAAAAGAGGGAGAGTTGAATCTTAGGCCACGCATGTGCAAATCTAAGGTTCAAACCGACGAGAATAAGATTTCTCCTATGCAGTATATCGGCGGCAATGGGAGAAACTAGTTACAAGACAAGGTATTAACCCGAAAAAACAATGGTTGATATCTCAGAAAGTATCCCGAGTTTGGATGAAACCAGGAAGTCATCCAAATGAAGTACGGAGAATGGTATACTTTTGGAGCTTTAGCTTCAATCTATACCGTGTCACCAGGATTCGAGAAATTTCAAAATTACCGAAATGGATGGGGGGAAGCGATTTGAGACCTGGCCAATAATCCACACTTGGCCGCAGGAGATATTTTGGAATTGTATTTTATCGGTGCGGCTCCGAAAATGAAGAAAGGCTTTAATGAAGCTTTTCATTTCATCAAGCTAAGAAGGTAGGATGGAAATGCTTTAAAATATATTAAGGCGGCTTCACGGAGGAAGAAGGACCTTGATGTTAGTAGGAGCATTTTTCAAGACGAAGCTTCTAGGCATTTGAGCATGGGGTCTTTGGGTTTGTCTAATCTGAAATGGACAAAGTCAAATATCCATTCAAGTTCTTCCGCATTCGGCGAATGGATCTTTCCTTTTGAATTCGATGACTGGATCAACCACGGGGTTTGCAGAAGAACTCTTGAGACCAAAAGAAGAATTCTCTAGGAAAACAAGATTCCGCGAGCAAAGACACTTACCGGAAATTCTGTAATATGGCACATGTTGGCGATGGATCGACCGGATCATCCAAGCATGCCCCGAAACGAAGGAACCCGAGTTTGGGAAAGGTTTTCGACCCAAACCCGACCGACAGGACCAGGTAGCTGGAAAGGACAAGGGCCCAGCTCACAAAACGCGTTATCCTCGGGGACCACGTAAACCAAATTTTTAAAAGATTCCCCGACAAACATCACATGGGCCGAGTCACGCGGGAGAAAAAGAAAACCGGTGGCAAGGCAATAATGTGGGATATGACGAAGCGATGACGTCATATATATCGCCAAGATTTGAAGTCCGCCTTTGAAGTCCTGGACTTACCTCTATAAAATGCGAGGATTTGAAGGAAGTGAGGACATCGAACATTTTCCTTAGTTTTCTTACAATAAAATCGAGTGAAAAATTTGTAATATTTTGAGTGTTTTAGTTTTTAAGTTTTTATGTATTTTCGAGTGCAAGCCTCATACATGAGAGGCTAAACAAGTATTCTCCTCCCAAAAGGAGATTACTAATGTAATAAATTTTTCTTTAAGTTCTTAATAAAATTTTTCTTTACTAATGTACTATTGATCAATCCCCTTTGAAGAATTACTTTTACGCCTTGGAGTAGGAAACGAATTTGTCTTTGGCTGTTTTACGAAGGAGTCGGATAACTTGCGAGATCATCTTCCCGAGGGTGAGGTTGAACAGTGAGGAGCCGTTTTGTCAAACGATCCGGGGCGTAATTTTCCGATGGTGGCGTTGCGAACCACTTAACCCGGTCTTTGTTTTGGTCAAAAGAGGTATGAATTTTAAGGGATTTATTAATTTTAAGGAAGCATGTTGGGCCCGATATGGTCGTAATGGACTATTTTCATTTTCGATCTAAAGACCCAATTTGTATACGGATAAATACTTGAAATAAGATATTGATAGAAGTATGTCTTGTTGAGTTTATAGTGAAACCTGACATGATCCATTTAAAACCTCGAATAGAGATGGATCTAAGTAGGTGTAACAATGCCACGAACAAAACAAGCTACAGAAAAATCGGGTTCTTATTTCTCGAAAAAACCGAAAAACAAATTGATTAGGGAGTGAAAACTTTTTGATTATTGTATAATGCAATATATTTATCCTTATGGAGCAATCTGCCACAAATTAGAGTTTAAAGGGATAACTAGAACTATTGTTATTAAAGAATAAAATCCTAGGGGCAAAATGGTCCAAAAGTTGCAAAGAGTAATTATTTTCGTAGTTCAGGATGCAAAAGGTTAAAAATAAAAGTATAGGTTCTGAAGTGTAAAAAGGGGTAAAGTTCAGGTGGTTAAAAATAATTATCTCTAAAATGTTTTTACGAATTTTTCGGAGTATTTCTTGAGGTTAATTTTCGATAAAAATTGGACAATATTTCTGTCTCTTGGTCGACCGGTCGCCCCTATAGGGCAACCCGTGCACTGAAGATGTTTTTTGAAACAGAAAATGAGACGGAAGAAAATTCAAGCAGTCAGTCGGCCGCATCTGGCGTCGCGTCGGCCGGTCGACCGGCCCGCCGCCAGGGTCGTCGGTCGCCCAGTGGGTCGACCTGGTACTGCAAGTGTGCAAAATCTCCTGTTCTATTTTTGGAGAGGTCGGCCCAGGCTAGGGGTGATGTCGATCGGTCGAGCACCCCTCGGCCGGTCGCCGTGTAATTTTTCAAGATTATTTCAAACGTCTTTTGTGCGCAACCGTCGCGCCCTTTAGTTTGACAACAAAATTATAACCGTTGTGCGGCCAGACCATTCTTCCTTAAAATGTGGGATTGTTCTATAATCGATTTTTGTATCCTTATGAGACAACCATATTTATTTTAATCTCTTTGTCTTATTTGTAGACAAAAGAAAACATGGAGGAGCCCATGAAGGAGCTTTATGTTGGAGGAGCCTTTGGAGGAGCCTATGTTGGAATTCAAATTTGAAGGCTCTCCTATAAATAGATGAAGGCTTGAGGGATCAAATACAAGACTTGATAAAAACAACAAGAGATATCACAAGCACATAATCTTTGTTATTCATTTCAACATTCTTGTTGTAATAGCCTAAGTACTATCACTTTCACATCTTGAGGTCTAGACTTTCATTCTTGATTACACTTGCACTTTTGAGTTGTAATATTTTTCAAAGTGTAATCTTGATTGTAATTCATCAACCAAACACAAGATATCCTTGTGAGTGTTCTTGTGGTAAGAACACACTTGGGTGAGCTAGGTGTTAGGTGTAAGAAGATTGTGGTAATCTTCTTGTTGAGGTGTTGAAGAGTGTGGTGCTCTTCAAGGTGAAGATTGTGGTAATCTTCACAAGGTGCCGTTGAAGATTGTGGTAATCTTCAAGTGAGATTGTGGTAATCTCAAAGGTGGTGTTGAAGAAGAGTGTGGTGCTCTTCAAGGTGTTGTTGTAAGTTGGTGTTGTATTAATTTGTGGTAAATTAATAAAATCTTTTTCTTTTTGAAATCCATCCGGATATCGGGGTGGTAGAGGATTAGGCCCTAGGTGGGTTGAACCTCTTTAAATCGGCGTGTGTTGTTTACATTCCGCACCTTTATTATTGTCTTTGAGCATTCGGTTCGAAAAAGAGGGCGAAATCGAAAAGATGGAGATAATCTATTCACCCCCTCTAGATTATCGTAGCGCTTGGACTTACATATTGTCTTGGGGTCTTCTTCTTCCCGGTGAGTGACCGGCGGAGTGACCAAAGCAGAGCGATCGCGTAGGTCTCCGCCTGTCGCCTTCTTCACATAACGTGAGACCCTTTTCCCAAGACAAGTCCCAAGCTTGAGCCATAGACATATTTGCAAAGTATCCTTGAGATGCGAGCGTTTTAAATTCATCGACGCGATCGTGGCTCGGTCCCGACATCCGAGATGGCATAAGTGTCTCGCTTCTCGGAATGCCTCCATGTTGTTTCAAGATGTTCATAACCCGGGCATCCATTCTTCCTTCCACTTCCTCCATCCCCGCTTCAATTGTCTTTCTCTTTTCGAGTCATAGATATAGCAGAGTGTTGGAGTGGCAGAGTCGGGGAAGTTTCTTTGCCGATAATATCACCGGTGTGACAAGACCTTGTTGGGGGTTTGTGCAATCATCAAGGTCACATCTTTCGATCCTTCCCCCTCAACGGACTTTCCTTTCTTTTGTTTTGACACTTCCTCGGATGTCTTTCCCTTCACAAACCGCTTTCCTCCTTTTCGCCCGAGGATCTCCTTAGCGCTTTAAAGTATTCCTCTTCCCCTTTTGGCATCATCAAAGGAGAGAGGAACACTGAAACATATGCAAGCGCGGAAGTCGAGTCTGGCCGATAGTCGAGTTTCGTCTCGAGTCCTCTGCGGAGTATGCGACACGAAATTCATAGCGAGTAGCTTTGGACTCTCTTTGAAATTAGCTTGATTTCACCATGAGAAGGCTGAATTTTCTATCCATATTTTCTTCCGCACGCAGAGATCACTCTTATTTTGCTCACGCAGCAGCCTTTATCTCAAGAAAGTGTGAGCTTCATGCATGTGCTCAATGTGTTCTCTCAATTTCGTCTTTGCATCGCATTCTCACCGCCATACCAATAGCTTGTTGAACAATGTCCTCAAGTATCTAACTTGTTCCACACGCATTGTTTCTTCTTTGTTGCCACCATTCCCTTATCCTCGATTATGCCTCTCAAGTCGCCAGTAAGGTTGGCATCTCTCGTTGTCGATCGCATGTCCATAGAGGCCTGGTGCCTCTCCATCCATTCAATTTGATAAATAATGCTTTGAACACCTCCCGAACTTCACTGCTTTCTCCGCATTGCGGTGATGGCCACGCAGTCAAAGTCATAGTCACCTGAACGATGGTACTGACGGAATGACGGAGCTGGTGCGTGGAAGCGTGCGAGTTCGTTCTATGACTCTTCGGAGGTCGGGTACCTCCAGGGAGAAAGGAAATGATTCTACAAAGGAATCATCACGCCAACCGGGATTTGTTCAATGATGAGAGGTGCGCGTGAAGTTCCTTTTGGAGTTGAACCGCCGCAGCTTGGGAGCCCGCGCATGGATGGACTCGGTTCACCGGGGTCTGTTGTGAAGTGGACCCGACTTGCCGAGCCTCATTGCCTCTCAGCCTTCGTTGGTCTCAATGGTTTCTCCAATTGAGTGGACCGGTCCTCGGCCTTATCGAGCGTCATCGGATGATGATGAGATTTCCATCGGTGGCTCATCAACAAAATTGAAAGTTTGACGAGTAGTCTTGAGATCGACTTGCTCGTCCGGGAACATCCTCAATCGAGTCTTTTGGATTTGTCACGGGGATGACTCGGCTTCTTCGTCGCTTTCCGATCCCGAGAAAGGTTACATCGGGATTATCCGGGAATCATGAAGCGCGCTTATATCCTTTTTGAGATGGATCAATGATAGCGGGGAGGGATGTTCTCTATTTCACTTCTTTACCCCGGAAGTCTCAACCTCCCGTGGCCTTCATTACCTCCGCAGCCTCAAGCGCGCCGAGGCTGGACCTCCCTTCGACTGATGTCATGCCTTAGGGTCTTTGTGGTGGCATCCATTGAGTCTCAACCCCATGGATTGCACTTTCATCGCCCAGTGTTAACTCCTAGGGCTGTTCCTTCCTCGTGCCTCGACCGCATCGCAGCTGGCGTCATTAGCCTTCGAGCGGTTGGCACCTCACCGAGACGATCTCAATCGCCCGAGCTTCGTTGATGGCAACTTGTTGTTCGTTTCGTGTTTGTACTTTCTCCACTTCGCCTCCTAGATTCGTTGTGGAGTCATCTCGCAAAGCATTCTCCGACCTTGCCGCAGGTGGAGGAGTTTCCCCCGGTGGCGCACCACCGAGTGACTTGGAATGGGGTCACTCGTCTCCAAACTCCCGGTTGTTTCTACCGAGTGTTCAGCCGTTGGGGCGGTGGTAAGACACCTTCATTAGGGGTTGGCTCAACTGGGGTCCCCACTAACCCGTTTCATCGCCAGTTCCTTAAATCCTTCT
Source organism: Rehmannia glutinosa (assembly GCA_016081115.2). Taxonomy (NCBI): domain Eukaryota; kingdom Viridiplantae; phylum Streptophyta; class Magnoliopsida; order Lamiales; family Orobanchaceae; genus Rehmannia; species Rehmannia glutinosa. The sequence goes on from JABTTQ020002245.1 coordinate 223,492, forward strand.
TCCGAGTGAGTGGGAAGTGGTGGCAAAGAACAACGGTGGCGACGGTCGCACTACTCCCATTGGATCGATTTCAGTGTGTTTTGGAGGACTCTCCTGGTCCCTCCATCATGCTTTTCTCATGAAGAATTCGGGATTCATGCATTGCTTGCTGCATTTGCAACTTTTCTCGTGGCGCAAAGAACAGGTCCAGATCCTCATCACTCGATAGAATGTCGAAGTGAGGATGCGTGTGTTCTCAGGGTGCGGTGTGAGAGGGCGATGCCGGCCTTCTCTCTTGCATCGCCTTCCCTTCCGCCGTCTCTCCTTCTCCTTATCCTTGAAGATCTCGTAGGATATCGTGCGTTTTCTTCATCCAAAGGCCGAGATCACAGAGGTTAGTCCAAGGAAGTTCGCAGATCCTCTTCTTCTTCGATAAACTCAGCCGTTGGAACTGTTCCTTGATCTACTCAATTTCCACTTCCTCCACTCACGCAGACGATTTTGGATGTCCGGGTAAGGTGGGGATAGGATCATCACATCACTATCATCTCTATCGCCTTCTTCTTGTGTCTCAATTTGTGCGAACTACAATTGTGTGTCTTTAGTTTGCCTCTTTGATCGCTTCAAAGCAGACTTAGTCATTGTTTCATCTATAATATCTAGAGACTCTACTTCTCCAATGAGTCTCCCAGATTCTGCTCTAGCCGAGTGGCCGACTCGGCCGGTTTCTCAAGCTCGGAGTGCTTGATGATTCTTCTTCGTCTCCTAGTTTGTACCGAGGGATTTGTGGTTCAGAGAGAGTTTCTTCCGAGTCTTGGCGGCGGTGGCGTGGCCGGTGTTTTCTTCTAAGGAGCTGGCCGTCTTGGCTTATTAGATCTCCTCTTTTGACGATCGGAGAAGGTAGTTGAGAGTCCTTCTCGACCGCTCTGCTTTGGGCGGGCGGGAGACACGGCGCGGGGCAGTGACTCACCGGGCAGGGGCGGGAGCGAGTTTGACTTTCTTTCTTTGCCGCAGAGAGAAGCGTGATCTTCTTACTTGGCAGGGCAGCTTTTCTTCTTGGTGGAGAGGAAACAATGATCTTCAGTGGTCGGTGATTCCCCTCACTCAGACGCCTCTCTTGGCGTAGGCTCTCTTCTCAGTGCGCGAGAGAGGTTTGATCTCGAACATCTCTTGTTTACATGGAACGCCTTTCCATGTCTAAGAGGGACTCCTTTCACCTCCATCACCGGCCAATCACAGGCCATATCCTAGGGATCCTCCAAATGTACCATCTTCCTTGAAGGATTTGTTCCTACATTCTCGCATAGTCTCATTTGTAGACAAACTCAGCCCTGATTTATTTTCCTTTCTTCAATGATCGCGGCCATTACGATCAACTTTGCTTTTGACAGATTGGTCAAAGCCGCCAAATTTGATGTCTATGCATTTGGCAACTATGTCCAAATGACTTGTAATAATCCTCCTTCAAAGGCTTTATTGTTTGTTGTGTAAACTATTTTATCAAAGATAGTCGGGCTTGGCTACTTCCTTCCAAGCAAAGACCCAGGTTTACATCGGCTTCGTTGATTTCGATGCTCCTTCCGCTTCGGTAGTGAGCGGTGTTCACCAAATCCTTGGCGAGAGATGATGAACTCCTTTCCGTGAGCAGAGGATTTGATCCCCTCATCGTGAATCTCGGCGTTCACATAGAACGTGCGACCTCCTCCACATAGGTCATCGGATATTCCAACGCGTCGAAATGGTTTCACCGGATGTTTCCAATTTCTCAAAGCAATTTTCTTCACTAGGGTGTCATCGGACCCCCTGTTTCACCATGCCGTCGAAATCCACAAAGAGACCGGTGTGGATTTGCTTTCCTAACTTGACAAAATCATAGGTTGATGCCATTTTTCAGATTTCACCGAAGAAAACTTAGAGGTTGATTTGAAGATAGATAGGGTTTTGAGAGAGTTTTGCCTTTGCTTTCGAGAGAAATGAACGGTTTTGGTAATATGAGAGAGAGAAGAAAGAAAGCTTAAGTATGGTTTATGAAAGGACGTGCGGTTGGTTTTTGAAATGTGATCGAAATCAACGGCTTAGATGTTGCACAACCGATTTAGCATTTAATGTCTCGTATTTAATGCGGCAAAGATTTATATCCAATCATAAGCTTGGTGTGCGGCTTTTGCCCGTACACGTCATAATTATGCCGACGTAATTCTTAAAAACATTCCCGCTTAGTAAAAACGATTGCGTTTTTGTCACTTTGCTCATAAATGACTCGCCTTTTACCTCAATTTGGTTTAACTCTTCTTCTCACGATTCTCTTTGTGACTCGGTTGTCAACCCGACTCAGATATAATTGTCTTCCGACACGGTGATTTACTTAGCTGATTTGTGAGTTCACTCTTTTTTCCTTTTTGTGTTCCATTTCTTTTCTTTGATTCTTCCGAGTGTCACTCGGCTCAATTAACCCTAACTCATGCTTGAGTTCTTCAAATCTTGACTCACATAAAGGTTTTGTGAAGATGTCACCAATTGTTTATCGATTCGAGATATATTCCAAGATGATGTCCTTCTTTTCAACATGATCTCTTATGAAGTGATATCGACATCGATATGCTTTGTTCTTGAGTGCAACACAGATTTCGAGTGATTGCAATTGCACTTGTGTTATCACACATGATTGGAATTTCCTTTTCTTCAACTTCATAGTCTCTCACCGCCTCATCCATCCAGGATTTGGGCACAAAGCAGCCTACCCGCATGACTATGTATTCCGCTTCACCGGTGTAGAGGTGGCTATTGAATTTTGCTTTTGCTAAACCAGGAAAGCAAACTGTTTCCTAGCATTTGACATGTGCCCGAGGTGCTTTTCTGTCAACTCGCATCCAAAGATAGTCGAGTCCGAATAGCCAATTAGTTTGAATCCACCTTCCTTTGGATACCATAAGCCAACTTCTTGGCTTCCTTTCAAGTATCTCAAGATTCTCTTATTCTTTGTCATATGGCTCTCTTTTGGAGCAGATTGAAATCTTGCACATACACCTACAAAGAAAGGTGATGTCGCCCGCTTCTTTGTGAGATAGAGCAATGATCCAATAAGTGCTATGTATCTTGTTTGATCTACTGAGCTTGCCATCCGCATCCATGTCCATTTTGATCGATGTATTCATTGGTATTTTCACGAAGACTTCTCCTCCATACCAAATTTCTTCATTAAATCTCCGTGTATTTTGTTTGACTTATGAAGGTTCCATCCTTCGTTGTTTCACTTGGAGTCCAAGGAAGAATGTCACTCTCCCATCATGCTCATTTCAAATTTACTTTGCATGAGGTTTGAAAATTTTTCCCACAACTCTTTGTTTGTGGATCCAAAAATGATGTCATCCACATATATTTGAACAAGCAAAGATACTCTTCTTGTCTTGAATTCGAAAAGTGTTTTATCTACTTTTCCTTTTGTGAATCCATTCTCGATTTAGAAATTGTGACAAGGTATCATACCATGCTCTGGGTGCCTGTTTCAATCCATACGAGCTTTCTTAAGTTTGTATACCTTATCTCCAAAAGTCTTCTCGCTCAAATCCTGGAGGTTGTTCAACATACACTTCTTCTTCCAATAAACCATTTAGGAATGCACTTTTTACATCCATTTGATATACAATGAAATTCTTGTGAGTGCATAGGCAAGAAACATCCTTATTGCTTCCAATCTTGCTACAGAGCAAATGTTTCATCAAAATCTATTCATTCTTCTTGGCAATATCCTTTGGCTACTAGTCTTTCTTTGTTTCTTACCACGTAACCTTCCTCGTTCATCTTGTTTCGAACACCCATTTAGTACCAATAACGTTTTGATGGGTGGGTCTTTGAACTAATTCCCATACTTTATTTCTTTCAAAACCGATTCACTCTTCTTGCATAGCTTGAATCCAATGTGTCATCCAATGCCTCGTAACACATCTTTGGGCTCTATTTTGCGAGATAAAGCATGTGAACATAGCTTCTTGTTGAGTTCTCGGATCTTGTTTTGACACCTTCTCTTATATATCCAATGACAAGTTTCGTGGATGGTCTTTCGGCCATCTTACATCCGGTTGAAGTAAGTTAGCCGGGTTGATCGTCTAGCAGTGTGTGTTGCTTTGATTAGCTCTCTCGTAATCACTTAGCTGCAAATTTTCCATTGTTTTTTGAGATTTGACTATCTCATCTTCATCCGAGTTTATAATTCGGCTTGACTTTAGCATAGGGATTCTTCTGCATGGTTGGTTGATTCAGCTTATCAGTTGATTCTTCAATGTCTTCTCCATTAACATTTGGTTCATCGAACACCACATGAATGGATTCCTCTGTAACCATAGTCTTTTTGTTGAGTACTCAGAGGCTTTGCTTTGGTGAGTATCCCAAGAAGATACCTTCGTCGACTTTAGCATCAAAAGCCTTTAGATTATCTTTGCCATTGTTATGGATGAAGCATTTACATCCAAATATTCTAAAATATGCAACATTTGGTTTTCTCCCTGTCCAAATCTCATAGGGAGTCTTTGTCACCGTGTCTGTTTATCATGCATCTATTTTGAGTGTAGCATGTTTGTGTTTATTGCTTGACCCAAAATCTTTTTGGTAACCTGCTTGACTAACATGGTCCTTCCGCTTCTTTGAGAGTTTTGTTCCTTCTTTCTCGCAACTCCATTCTCATTTGTGGAGTCCTTGCCGCAGAGATAATTCATGACCAATGCCATTTTCAATACAATATCGAGTTATTATCCCATTGACAAACTCGGTTCCTCATCGATCTTATTTTGATAATGGTTTCGCTCTTTTCATTTTGAATTTTCTTCATTAATCGTGGTAGTTTTCAGAGAGTTTCTTTCTTTTTACACATGAATATAGTCCATGTATATCTTGAGTAGTCATCTACTACCACCAAGGTATATTTATTTCCACTTATGCTTATTTGGTTCCACTGGGCCAAATAGATCCATATGTAGCAGATGTAATATTCTTGTTGAAGATGGACATGTCTTTTCTTTGAATGAAGATTTGATTTGTTTTCCTTCCGACATGCATCACATATACTCTCCTTCTTGTATCGAGTCCGGAAGTCCTTCCACAATATTACTTCTTGCAAGCTTGTTAATCGTTTTGAAATTCAAAGGTGACTACTTTTTTGTGCCACACCAACTTGATTCAAATTTGTGCTCTTTGCTAATAGACAGTGTTGGGTGTAGCGGTTGACCAATCTACTACATACATGTTCTTTTGTCCGCATCCTTGCAACACAACTTCATTCGATTCAAGATCCTTGATTTGGCATATACCCATGTTAAATCCAACATTATAACCCTTGTCACACGAGTTGGTTTGGTGCTTACCAAATTGAAGTTGAGTCCTTCAACATATGCAACATCCGTGATTTCTAATCCATTTTTCTTGATGGATCCAATGCCTCTTATTTCTCCGGAGCTTCATTTCCTCCAAATATGACTTTTGCTCCTTTAACTTTCTTGAATTTTGTGATTTTTCTTATTTCTGTCATATGTCCGGAATGACCACTATCCATGTACCAGGTTCCTTGGCACTCATTGCTCTTGAACCCGCAATCAAGGAAACTAAGTTTTAGGTACCCATACTTGTCCGGGTCCCGAGGGGTTAGAATTGTAAGATGATCCAACCAACTTATAGCCAAATGATTTGACTCTAAGGGGTTGCCATCTATCGTGCCATAATCATAATTAATCTTGGCAAATTGCTTGGGATTCTAGGTTCATACAAATTGTCTCTTTTGTCTCAGTATGCCTGTGTATATGTTTTAGCAATTGCCTTCTTTGGGTAATTGTGGTGTCTCCGAGTGTAGTGCCTAGGTGCATATGTGTCTTTGATGAAAGCTCTTATACTTTTGGAATGGCCTTTCGAGTTTAGGCCTTTGCCATTTGGGCTTATATTCCATAAGTCTATCCGATAGTTCACATCATTCCATTCACTTGGCTTGGATATTTTCTACCATTCCCATCATATGTATTTCTTTTATAGATTTTCGGGGTTTTTGGTAGCTCTGTTTCTTCTTTACGAGTATTTTGCATTTGGAGTTTCTTTGAGGAACTCGATGAATCTTTTCTCATTTGTCCTGCCCTTTCGCACTCAATCGGGTCTGTTTTCCTTTTCCTTTATAACCAAGGCGGTTTGCTTGTAATTGTGCTTTGGAGTGAATGTGTGTGCACCCTTTGAGTTTTGGATTTTTAGACTCTTCATTGCTTGAAGATCCTTTTTCCAAAATCACTTTTGGAGTTTGACATAGCACAGAGGAATTAAATCCTAAGCCTGTCTTGTCTCCACATTCTCTTTGACTCATAATAAGATCATCCAATGATTTAGATGCCTTAGTGAATGAGGCAATCACATTTTTAGGTCATTCTCCTCTTTTCTATGGCAACTATTTCTACTATTAGCTTAGCATTTTCAGCCTTTAAACTTTCATTCTCATCAGCTATTTGACTTAGAGTACTCAGCTCCTTAGTCAGATGTGAGTTTTGGCTTTTGAGTAGGCTGTTTTCCTCATTTAGTAGTGTGTGTGAGGATTTAATGTGTTCAAAATCTTTCATCATTTTGCCTAATGAATCATAAAGATCAGTGGGTGATGAGGTGTGTGTGTCACGATCACTATCATTAGAATCTGAGTTTGATGAGTTGGAGTGTACCTCATCTTCTTGGTCGTTGATCTTGTTCCTTAGCCATTAAACAGATCAAGGCTTCTTCTTCGAGTCACTTGAGTAGTCACTTCACTACTCTCGACTCACCTATGTCTTTTGACTCAAAGATTTTCTCGCAGCCCAACATTGCCTTTTTCTTTTCTTGTCTTCTTTCTCTCAAGACCTTTCTTTCTTCTTCATTCCCGTATTTGTTGACTACAGGATATGGGCGATCAATGGCATAGTGACCTGGTTGCCTACGGTTCAGCATAGATATTCAACCTTTTGATCGGCTCTTTCCATTCTTGGATTGTCACCCTTTGATATTTAGCTTTTTGATGATCTGTTCTCTTGGTTGGCCTATCTTCCTTGATTTGGGGAGTGAGCCGAGTGTCTTCTCGAAGATTCGCCCTTGCCTCTCTTGTAGTTCTTATTGAAGAACTTGTTGAACCTTTTAACCATCAGGGCTATTTCTTTCGGATCAATAACTTCTTTGACCTCGGCTCTCTTTCTTTCCATCCTTAACAATTAGAGCAAATTTGTTTTGGGTACAACTGTCTCTTCCTCGATCTTTTTTCTTCTCGGCTCAAATTCGTAGGCTTTGAGATCCGAGAATAGTTCATGGTTGGAGGTCTTCGATAGGTCCATGGAATGTCTTAGTGCCATGACCTTCATTTCCCATTCACCGGGAGACTTTTTAGGATCTTCATACACATTTCCTTATGTGTATATTCCTTTCCAAGTGCAGATAGCTCGTTGGTGATTTCGTGAACCGAGCATCCAGTTGATCCAGGTTTTCTCCTGCGATCATTTTGAAATTCTCAAATTTTTTACAAACCACCGATAATTTATTTTCTTTGATTTGCTCCGAGCCTTCACAAATCAATGTTAGTTTGTCCCATTTCTTTAGCCGTTTTGCATGATTTGACTTTATTGAACATGGCTTTGTCCAAGGTTTTGTAAAGGATGTCCTTGGCTACATTGTCCAGGTTGTATCTTTTCTGTCATCATTTGTCCATTCGGATTCTTGGTTTTTCAACCATAGTGGTCTAGGGCAACATCCTCTTCACCTTCACCGCACTCTTCTTACAAATTGTGTTCACCTTTAAGATTTGCAGTGGCCCATCCTCTATCACTATCCACATCTCATCATGTAATGCCGATAGATGAGCCTGCATACGAATTTTCCAATCATCAAATTCTTCAATTGTGAACATAGGGATGAGTGTCAAATTTGCTTCCATGATAATAAATTTTAATGATAAAAAGAGTTTTGAAAGTTTAAGTACTAAAGCGGACTTTGAAAAATTTGGAGATCTAGTTCAAGAACGGTGCGGAAGGCTCAATGAACCAACCGCTCCGATACCACTTGTAGGTCCCAAGGGGTGTGAGTGTAAGGTTTAGAAGGGGAGTGGTTGAATAAACCTTACCAAATTTTCGATTTAGTCCTTTTAAAGGTTGAGTTGATACTACACGATTGTGTCCTAGGTGGACAACCAATTTAGTTAATCAAGAGAGTTAGTCACTCAACAGACTGATCGAGTTGTTGATAGAATAACTCACCGTTAAGACCGAATTAGCTCAACTGTGGTTTGTTTTTAGCGGAAGACTTAACACCCTTAAGTTTGGTTTAGTAGAGATTTAAAGCTTGATTTAGTACTTAGAAATTATCTAATGGATAGCAAATATGTCATTAATTAAACAACTATGATGCAGAATTAAAGTGTTGAAATGTAAATGACACGATAAGTTTTTATAGAGGTTCAAGATGGGGTAATTCTTCTACTCCTCTCTTCTCCAACTCCCGGAGGAATCCACTAGGTATTGATCAAGATACAAAGTGGTACGGTCCGGATACAAGTCTTGATCACACGGTGACTTGATCCTTTGGGACGGGTCGATGAGACGCCTTGATCACTCAGCTGGCTTCTCGACGACTCGCCTTCTTCACAGTATTTGCGCTTTGCTACTACTGCCCACTTGCTCAAGCTCTTTGGATTTGATCACTAAGCCCTCCAAAAGCTCAAGACTTGGTTCAACCTTGAACCTTTCTACAATCCTTCGTGGAATGTAGACCCCTTGATTCTTCAATAATTTCCTCTTCAACCGATTGAAGTTATCTTTCCTTCACGGTGAGTGTTGGATTGATGTTCTTCGTAGTGTAAGCTTGAGGATTGGGCGTTTAATAACTTGAGAATATTTCAGGTTACAAAATATTTCTTTCTTGCTTGTATGGTTAAGGTAACCTCGAGCCTCGCGTAACCTTTTCTCGTGAGTTATTCCTCGGCCTTTTATAGTGATCTTTCAAAAATATGCCCGTTGAAGAGATAGCTTATTTTTGAAAGTCACTTGTGGTCGTTGGCTTGTCTTGTTGCGATCCTTGGAATTGCCATTTCCTCGTATGAATTGTTCTTCACCTTTTCGAGTTCGACACGGTGTAGTGCTTCCCTTCGTTTATTCCTTTTGCACTTTTGGGACCGAGCACTTCGAGAAAGGTAGCATGGAGATATTACTTGTTTAAGTAATTCTCTTGATCGGCAACGGATCTTTTTCGATTATCTCGACTTGACCGCATTTCCTTGCTTTCCCAGGTGACTTAGAGTCGCCTTCCAATCATTGGATGACTCTTCGTCACTTCAACTTGAGACTTGGCTTTCCTTGAGTTGACTTGACCGATACTCCACTCACCGCATCTCGATTTGCTCCTTCAAGAGAGTTCCCGTCTTCTTTCCTTTGCCATACTCAATTGTCCTTGCAATGAGTCTTCCTTCTAGTCTCCAGTTGTCTTCTTGCATGTTTGGGCATAGCCGACTTAACTCACCTTGACCAAACCTATTTATTACAATGCGTTTACAACAAAAATTGGGGTGCCAACTTCCTATTCTAAGTTTTACATGGCATTCATCAAAATCTAAACAATAAATTTCCCAACAAAGATTCAAGGAAATTAGAGGTGCAAAAGTCATATTTGGAGGAAATGAAGCTCGTGGGAAATCAAAGGCACTTGATCTATCAAGAAGAATGGATTGGAAATCACAGATGTTGCTTATGTTGAAGGCCTCAACTTCAACCTGTTAAGCATCAGCCAACTCTGTGACAAAGGCTACAATGTTGGATTCAATATGGGAATGTGTCAGATCAAAGATGTTGAATCAAATGAAATAGTGCTCCAAGGATCAAGACAGAAGAATATGTATGTGGTAGATTGGTCCACTGCCACACCAAGCACTTGTCTGTTAGCAAAGAGTACATCCGAATCAAGTTGGTTGTGGCACAAGAAGCTGAGTCATCTGAATTTCAAGACAATCAACAAGCTTGCAAGAAGTCATCTTGTGAAAGGATTGCAGACTCAGTGTACAAGAAAGAAAGTGTATGTGATGCATGCCAGATGAGAAAGCAAATAAAATCTTCATTTAAGGACAAACCTAGTCCTTCTTCAACAAGGATATTGCATCTATTGCATATGGATCTATTTGGTCCAGTTGAACCAGCCAACATAAGTGGAAAGAAATATACCTTAGTAGTGCTGGATGATTATTCAAGATATACACGGACAATCTTCATGTGCAAAAAGAAGGAAACTTTGCAGAAGTTACCTCAGCTGATGAAAAGGGTTCAAAATAAAAAGAGCCAAACCATTATAAAGATAAGATCTGATAGAGGAAATGAGTTTGTCAATGGAATAATAACTCAGTATTGTGTTGAAAATGGTATTGCTCATGAGTTATCTGCAGTAAGAACTACACATCGAATGGAGAAGGAGTAAAAGAAGGAACAAAACTCTCAAGGAAGTTCGCAAGGACTATGTTAGTCAAGCTGGATTGCCTAAGAGATTTTGTGCTGAAGCCATTAATACAACATGCTATACTCAAAATAGATGCATGATAAACAGGAAATTAACCAAGACTCCTTATGAAATTTGGACAGGGAGAAAACCAAATGTTGGGTACTTCGGGATATTTGGATGTAAATGCTTCATCCACAATAATGGCAAAGATAATTTGAAGGCTTTCGATGCTAAAGCTGATGAAGGTATCTTTTTGGGATACTCACGAGAGCAAAGCCTATAGAATGTTGAACAAGAGGACTATGGTCACGGAAGAGTCTATCCATGTGGTTTTTGATGAACTTAATGTGAATGGAGAAGACATTGAAGAGTTAGCCGATAGTTCAATCACCCAACTATGCGTAAGAGTCCTTATGTTGAAGTCAAGTAAGAGTTATCAACCGGATGAAGATGAGATAGCTGAATCTCAAAGACAACTCGGAAGGTCTACAACTGAATGACGATGAAAGAGCTGTTCAAGACAACATAGCTGCGAGACGGCTGAATCTAGCTGACTTGCTCCAACCTGATATGAGATGGCTGAGAAACCATCCCCCAGAGTTAGTTATTGGAGATGTTAGAGATGGTGTAAGAACCAGATCCATAGCACAGCAAGAAGCAATGTTCACTTGTTTTATTTCCCAAATAGATCCAAAAGATGTGTCTCAAGCATTGGATGACACACATTGGATTCAGGCCATGCAAGAAGAGCTGAATCAATCTGAAAGAAACAAAGTATGGGAATTGGTGTAGAGACCAACCCGTCAAAATGTAATTGGCACAAAATGGGTTTTCAAAAGCAAGATGAATGAGGAAGGATCTGTGGTAAGAAACAAAGCAAGATTGGTAGCCAAAGGGTATTGCCAAGAAGAGGGAATAGATTTTGATGAAATATTTGCTCTTGTTGCAAGACTAGAAGCAATAAGAATGTTTCTTGCCTATGTTGCACACAAGAACTTCACTGTATATCAAATGGATGTGAAAAGTGCATTTCTAAATGGACTGTTAGAGGAAGAAGTCTACGTCGAACAACCTCCAGGTTTTGAGTAGAAGACTATTGGAGATAAGGTGTACAAGCTCAAGAAAGCATTATATGGATTGAAACAGGCACCAAGAGCATGGTATGATACATTGTCCCAATTTCTGACTGACAATGGATTCACCAAAGGCAAAGTGGAGTAACACTCTTTAATTCAAGATGGAGAAAGTATCGCTTGTTCAAATATATGTGGATGATATCATTTTTGGATCCACAAATAAAGAGTTGTGTGATATGTTCTCAAACCTCATGCAAGGCAAATTTGAGATGAGCATGATGGGAGAGTTGATTTTCTTCCTAGGACTTCAAGTTAAGCAATTGAAGGATGGAACCTTCATAAGTCAAACAAAATAGACCAGAGATTTAATGAAAAAATTTGGTATGGAAGAGAAATCTTCTGTGAAAATACCAATGAACACATCAGTCATGATGGACATGGATGCAGATGGCAAGGTTGTAGATCAAACCAGATATAGAACACTTATTGGATCATTGCTCTATTTAACAGCCAGGAGGCCAGACGTCACCTTTGCAGTAGGTGTATGTGCAAGATTTCAATCTGCACCAAAAGAGAGCCACATGACTGCAGCTAAGAGAATTCTAAAGTATTTGAAGGGACGCCAGGAAGTTGGCTTATGGTATCTAAAGGAAGGTGGATTCAAGGTTATTGGTTATTTAGACTCTAACTGTAAGTCCAAGCGGCTACGATAATCTAGAGGGGGGTGAATAGATTATCTCCATCTTTTCGATTTCGCCCTCTTTTTCGAACCAAATGCTCAAACACAATAATAAAGGTGTGGAATGTAAACAACACATGTCGATTTATAGAGGTTCAACCCACCTAGGGCCTAATCCTCTACCACCCCAGTATATCCGGGATGGATTTCAAAAAGAAAAAAAGATTTTATTAATTTACCACAAATTAATACAACACCAACTTACAACAACACCTTGAAGAGCACCACACTCTTCTTCAACACCACCTTTGAGATTACCACAATCTCTCTTGAAGATTACCACAATCTCCAACGGCACCTTGTGAAGATTACCACAATCTTCAACCTTGAAGAATACCAAATTCTTCAACACCTCAACAAGAAGATTACCACAATCTTCTTACACCTAACACCTAGATCACCCAAGTGTGTTCTTACCACAAGAACACTCATAGGGATATCTTGTGTTGAATGATAACCCAAAAATTCAAGATTACATCTCGATAATGAATTATACAATTAAGTGCAAGTGTAATCAAGAATAGCCTAGACCTCAAGAATGTGAAAGTGAATAGCTAGGCAAATTACAACAAGAAATAAGACAATGTAAGAACAAGTGTATTCTTTAGTGTATCTTGTTGTGTTGTAGTTTTCTCTCTTATTGTTGTGCTTCAAATCTTCCTCTATTTATAGGAGATGATTGATACTTGATAGGCTCCTCTTGGAATCTAATTTCTACAAAAAAAATTGCAATTAAAATCAAGATTATAGCTGTTAGAAATCAATTCTACGATTTAAGGAAAAGTTGTCTCGTGCACAATGGTTAGAATTTTGTCATTCAAACTTAAGCATGACCGTCATGAGTAAATAGAAGTTTGAAATATCGAATAAAGCATTTTACACAGAGGCGACCGATCGACGTGTACCTCGAATCGGGTCGACCCACAGATCGGGTCGTGACTGACCAAAAAAATGAAGATCAAAGTTTCGCTTCGATGTTTTGCTCCAGTGCACGGCCCTCTTTGGTCGACCTCCTAAATGCAATGTTGTCCAATTTTGACGAAAATAAACCTCAAGAAATACTCCAAAAAATTCGTAAAAACATTTTAAACCGATCGGGAGTATTTAGGACAACATTAGAAATATAGTTTTGAAGAAATAAAACATTAACACAAAAAGTGTTGTCCGATATTAATTCCAATAAATACTCCGAAAAATAGTAAAAATATTTTAGATCAATTGGGAGTATTAGGACAACATAGTTTCAATGTAAAAACCCTTTAACTTAAAATCATTAAATGTGTTGTCCAATTTTATATCGAAAATAAACTTGAGGATATACTCCGGAAATTACTAAAACCATTTTAAACCATTTAGGAGTATTTGGAAAACCTTTAAAAACATTGTTTTGGTGTAAAAACAAAATCATCAAAATCATGATGAAACTATTTATCAAACAATCTCCCCCTTTTTGATGATTACAAACCAAAACAATTCAACAAGGCTGATTTTGAAAACAAAACAATTTTGAGAGGCGATTTTGAAAACAAAACAAGTTTTCCGGTCAAAAATAAATATCCGTTGAGAGAGACAACATTTCATACAATATAAACACAAGGATGGGAGTAGAGATATTCAAACACATATAGCAAATGCTCCCCCTATCAATATGCACAACAAGAGTAATATAAAAGCAACTTCAACATAAGCTAAAATCTTAGCTTTTCGATATTGAGCTTAAGTATCAAAAACTTAAAAGCTCCCCCTATCAAAGAAACATCATTAGAACCGTATATAAGTCCATACTACAACCAATGGACCATGATTCATACATAACCATAATGCACCAAGTGGACTAAATATGATCCACAACTTATGGCTCTATGAAGCCATAGCTTATAGCTTCTTTTCGTTAAGCTTATCTTAGCTTCTATGAGCTAAAGAGCTTATAACTGTTTCTCCCCCTTTGGAATCATCAAATAGAATATTAGCACGATAAATACATCATATATTCATATCAAAGTGCGCAACTAAACCGATGTATCGAGCTATTTGAACATTAAAGCTTATAAACCAAATAGGAGGGAAAAGTCGAATCATACGACTTGTAGAGGTTTATGAAAACTCATTTGATAAGCAAAACATGATCTCTATAAATGTATAAGACTTTTGAAATCGAGAGAATCATGTAGGTGATGAATTTTTCATTGAAACGTTTTATCGAACACTGGCGGGGCCAAAAATTGAGAAAGATATATATAGCCCTTGTAAATGAAATCAAGCCAAGTTTTTCATCACCAAATGCAATTTAACAAATGTCAATCATCAACAATCAATAAGCTCATCACAAAAATATATGAATTGCATCAAGAAAAATACATATAAGCCACAAACTCAAGGGTTCAACCTAATTGAGCTAAAGAGAGTGAAATTCTTACCATTCAATCGGTAAAGATGAGCATCAATGATGATAACCGAGCTAGGTAGTCCCCAAAATATATAATTCATGCATCAAAACTCATTTGAAGTAAATTGTGTGTGAAAATTGACAAAGGGGACGAAAAATGAACCAAAAGAGCCGAAATGGCTAAGTCTTGAAAAATAGAAGCATTTTAACCAAAAAATTGCTTAGGGCGACCGGTCCAGGGCATGGGCGACCGGTCGAGCTGGTGGGCGACGGTCATTTCCCGCCCTAGCAGCCCACCTGTCTTCTTGATTCTGCATTTTGAAATCCAAAATTTGATCCAAAAATCCGATTTTTTCGTCCCTAAGTTTTAAAAACGTGCAAAATGCAAACGTACACCTTATTCAATATACATTATGTCATAATCAAGCTCAAAATGAGGTAAAATACTCAGCGGTTTATGATTAAAAAGTCCGCGAGTTATCCTTGAGACGGAATTAAACACATCTCAAGTTTTTGTTAAAAACTCAATCCCTTAGAAAGTTTTTTTTTTTTCGAATCTCAATATGGTTAGTTCGATGATGATGAACTATATTTTGAATAATTTTCACCGGACTTGTTATCCCAAAAAAAATAAGAACGTTTTAAAGCTTTGGATGAACAAGTCATAAGAAGAAGTGCCTTATAAATATTTGAAAATTTCTTTTAACGGCACTTTAATGAGATTCGTTGGGATAATTTTTGAAGTCGAGTATATAGACATAAGGCATATGGAATGTCGAGTCTATAGAAATAATACAAGAAAACATACCTCGAATTTGTTTGTCAATCGATATGTCTTTCTCAACCTTTGTTAATCTCTACATTGGTAGCCATAGAGGTTGAGTTGATTCTTCCTTCTTCAATGCCTAATATCTTCAAAGATATTTTTGTATATTTTGATTGTGAATTTATAACCACCTTCTTGGCATTGATTAACTTGAAATCCAATGATGAAATTTGAGCTCCCCCATCATGTGATACTATGCTCATCTAAAGTTCACCTATATCAACTTAGAAGAATCTCTTGCACAAAATATTCATTAGTAGCACCAAAAATATTCTCATAAATATGCACAAGCAAACAATCTTGCCCTTTTTCAAAAACAACGAGAATAGTATCAACTTTACCTTTTGTAAAATCATTTAGCAAAAATAGCTAAGTCTATCATACCATACATGGGGTACTTGTTTGAAACCATACAAGGTCTTTTATAAAGATTATTTGGCCTAGAAAAATTTAAACCCCGGAGATTGTTTTACATAGACTCTTACTAGAATAAAGCCATTTAGAAAATAGGATTAAACATCCATTTGGTAAAGCTTGAAATTTTCTTAAAACAAGAATGGGCAAGTAAAATGCAAATAGCTACTAAATGTGCTATGAGTGCAAATGTTACATCAAAATCAATTACCTTCTTCTTGAAGATACCTTTGAGCTACTAACCTCGCCTTAGTTCGACCAATGTTGCCTTGGTCATCGAGTTTGTTCCGAAATACCCTTTTTGTCTACTTCATCACTATCATCATAGGGCATCCAATTGATCTAAGGTGTTCATAATAGAACATTTACATCCAAATCTTTTGAGGTAACTAATATTTGGAGTACTTCATTTCTCATCTACACAACTTAACAAACTCATTAACGACATCGCTTATATAAGCAAGAAAAAATAGCCCAAGTGTAAAAACATGTCTCAATTATCAATCACAAAATATCTTGCATAAGAGCATAGTAGAGATAGACACTATATATATAGACCATGAAGCAAGAAACACATACTATGCATTTAGAAGATCATCAAGAATGCAAGTTCAAATAAGCTTAAGAAAGCTACAAAAGGTCTCTTTTGAACTTTAAAAATCCGATAGCCTATAGTTGAGACCTCATTTAAAAGAAGTATTTGAACACGAGTTGACAAAGTAAATATGTGCAATCAAATTTCGAATAGTGCCTTTCAAAAAATCCTCTTAATGGCACTTGTATGAAATACTATGAAGAGCAAGCACATAGGCACATGGCAATACATATATCGAGTCTATAAGAGTAAGAATAATACAAGTAAACGTACCTCGATAATTTATGCCTTTCTTGACAAATAATGACGTAAATGGCCATTTTGTGAAAATATGTAAATCTTACATAATTCTTAAAACAAATCTAGCACAAATTATAATGATAAAGTGTAGGTTAATAGATATCACAAGTAAGCTCATGCCATAAAAATCCATAAGAGATGATGATACACTTTAGTCTACAAAAATGCACAAGAGTTTTAAAACATCATATAAGGTCTTCTTTTTCAAAAATATTTTTAAAAGCACAAATATATATATTGAAGATCTTAATTAAAAAATAAATATTTGAAAACTCATTTTGCAATTAAGACACAAATAAAAGAATGCATAATAACAAAATAAAATGCATATTTTAATAGGTAGATACGGGTTACCAATTATGCCATTTCCATGGGTTGTGCCGTTCCCATTGTTTATGATATTTTTCCCTTGAGAAGTCACTTTGATGACGACTTCTTTGATTGCTCCATTTCCAAGATTTGTTACCTTCCCATTGTTGATAGTCTCTTCTTCTTTGAAAGTCATCTTGATGATGTCTTTGCCATTTCCAAGGATTATGTTCTTCCCATTTTTGATTATATCTTCTTCTTGGAAATTGGCTTTGAAAATGTTTTCTCCTTTGATCAAATGAAATGGTCATTTGATGTCTTTTTGGCGGTATAAATTTTCTTCGATCATTATTTCGCCGGGTACCTAATATGACATTGTTTTGTGGTACCCTCATGTGTGTGGGTCCTTTAGGATTAACTTTGAGACTTTTAGGTCTCCAACAATAATTAGAGCTATTTCTAGCCCGACAAGAATTAGCCGTATGACCCTTTTTACCGCAATAAAAACAAGTAATAATTCTAGGAGCATAATGACCAGTATGCATAGTGACTTGATCCTTTTTCATATGATTAACAACATTAGGCTTATGATCAAGTCCTTTATCACAATTATGAATATCAACAATATTGGATATTTTATTGGTACTCAAGTTTGATTTTGATAAATCATTTTTCATGCAATTTATATTCTCAACAAGAGTACTATTTTGTTTTTCAAGGTTTCTAACCTTGTCAAGTGTGGTGGTGTGAGCACATGATAGTGATTCATAGGAATTAAATAAACTATCCTTATTATTTTTCAAAACATTGAATTCCTTTTTCAAATTTTTGTACTTAACAAGTAAATTTTGGAATTCATTTTGAAGATCATCAAAATCATTTTGCAAATGGAATTCATTTTGAAGATCATCAAAATCATTTTGCAAATCACTATAATCATTTTGAATAACAATATCATAAGAAGTAGAGGGTTTAAGACATACCTCGTTTTCTTCTTTGATGCCCATAAAACAATATTCAACTTCTTCATAGTTGGAAGTTGTAAGAGGCTTGTTCCTTAGGTTTGAGCTTGTGTCCCTTTGAGAAGTAGATGCTTTTTTTTGACTCCTTTTATTTGCAAATACTCCATAGATGGCTTCTAATTTTTGGCATACTTCATGTGCCGATCGAATTCCTACAATATGTTCATATTCCAAATTAGTAAATGAACAATACAAATTATTTAGAGCCTTACCGTTTAAGGAGATGATTTTCTTCTCTTCATCATTGAGCTCTTTGAATCCTTTGGAGGTGTGTGGTGTGTCTATCATCGGAATGGATTCTCCATTTATGATGATGTTCCATAAATCAAACCCGCAACCTTGTAGAAAACATTCCATTCTTTCTTTCCAAAATATAAAATTTTTGGAATCAAATAGAGGTGTCTTGGTGGTGGAGGTGCCGGTAAGATGAGCTTCGTTCGTAGCCGACGATCGTTCATCTTCACTCGCAATGTGAAACGAGCTTGCCAAAGAGTTTGGCTCTAATACCACTTGTAAATCCAAGCGGCTACGATAATCTAGAGGGGAGGTGAATAGATTATCTCCATCTTTTCGATTTCGCCCTCTTTTTCGAACCAAATGCTCAAACACAATAATAAAGGTGCGGAATGTAAACAACACACGCCGATTTATAGAGGTTCAACCCACCTAGGCCTAATCCTCTACCACCCCAAAGATATCAGGGATGGATTTCAAAAAAAAAATTTATTAATTTACCACAAATTAATACAACACCAACTTACAACGACACCTTGAAGAGCACCATATTCTTCTTCAACACCACCTTTGAGATTACCACAATCTCTCTTGAAGATTACCACAATCTCCAACGGCACCTTCTAAAGATTACCACAATCTTCAACCTTGAAGAATACCAAATTCTTCAACACCTCAACAAGAAGATCACCACAATCTTCTTACACCTAACACCTAGATCACCCAAGTGTGTTCTTACCACAAGAACACTCACAAGGATATCTTGTGTTGAATGATTACCCAAATTCAAGATTACAACTCGATAATTGATAATACAATAGAGTGCAAGTGTAATCAAGAAAAGCCTAGACCTCAAGAATGTGAAAGTGAATAGCTAGGCAAATTACAACAAGAAACAAGACAATGTAAGAACAAGTGTATTCTTGAGTGTATCTTGTTGTGTTGTAGTTTTCTCTCTTATTGTTGTGCTTCAAATCTTCCTCTATTTATAGGAGATGATTGATACTTGATAGGCTCCTCTTGGAATCTGATTTCTACAAAACAAATTGCAATTAAAATCAAGATTATAGCTGTTAGAAATCAATTCCACAATTTAAGGAAAAGTTGTCTGCTGCACAACGGTTAGAATTTTGCTGTCAAACTTAAGGGCGACCGGTCGCGCAGGTATAGAAGTTTGAAATATCGTAACAGCATTTTACATAGGGCGACCGGTCGACGTGTACCTCGGACCGGTCGACCCCACCGCAATCGGTCGTGACCGACCAAAAAAATGAAGATCAAAGTTTCTCGCTTCGATGTTTTGCTCCAGTGCACCGGGTCGCCTCTTTGGTCGACCGGTCGACCTCCTAAATGCAATGTTGTCCGATTTTTGATGAAAATAAACCTCAAGAAATACTCCGAAAAATTCGTAAAAACATTTTAAACCGATCGGGAGTATTTAGGACAACATTAGAAATATAGTTTTGAAGAAATAAAACATTAACACAAAAAATGTTGTCCGATATTAATTCCAATAAATACTCCGAAAAATAGTAAAAATATTTTAGATCAATTGGGAGTATTAGGACAACATAGTTTCAATGTAAAAACCCTTTGACTTAAAATCATTAAATGTGTTGTCCAATTTTATATCGAAAATAAACTTGAGGAAATACTCCGGAAATTATTAAAACCATTTTAAACCATTTAGGAGTATTTGGACAACCTTTAAAAACATTGTTTTGGTGTAAAAACAAAATCATCAAAATCATGATGAAACCATTTATCAAACACTGACTATGCTGGATGTAGAGTTGACAGGAAAAGTACTTCAGGTACATGTCAAATGCTTGGAAACAGATTAGTTTCCTAGTTTAGCAAGAAGCAAAACTCAATAGCTACATCTACAGTTGAAGCAGAGTACATAGTTACGGGCAGCTGTTGTGCCCAAGTCTTATGGATGAGACAACAGCTGAGAGATTATGAGATTGAAGAAAAAGAGATTCCAATTATGTGTGATAACACAAGTGCTACCGCAATCACTCAGAATCCTGTGTTGCATTCAAGAACAAAGCACGTTGATGTCAGATATCATTTTATAAGAGATCAT
This sequence comes from Rehmannia glutinosa, assembly GCA_016081115.2. Classification (NCBI taxonomy): domain Eukaryota; kingdom Viridiplantae; phylum Streptophyta; class Magnoliopsida; order Lamiales; family Orobanchaceae; genus Rehmannia; species Rehmannia glutinosa. The sequence continues at coordinate 243,919 of JABTTQ020002245.1, forward strand.
GTTGAAAATAAATACATCACTTTGGAATATATCTCAACTGATAAGCAGTTAGCTGACATATTCACTAAGCCTCTATGTGAATCAAGATTTGAAGAGCTTAAGCATGAGCTAGGGTTAATTGAGCTGAGTTAACACTTAGAAGACACAATCAGCAGAGATGGAAAATGAGAAGATAAAAATTGAACAAGTTTCACGAATCAGCCAAGTGAAACAGCTATGTCGAAAAATCAGTTGTATCGAATTAGTTGATAGTTGAGTCACTTAATGAAAGGAGAGCAGCAGAGTTAAGTCATATTTGATATAAGCTGAGTCATTTATGAGCTTAGTGACAAAAACGCAGTCGTTTTTAATGAGCATGAATGTTTTAAAGGATGACGTCAGCGTAATAATGACGGGTACAGTAAAAAGCTACACAGTAAGCATATGATGTTAGATAAATGTTTTTATCAAGATTTTGATGATTATGTTTAAATGAGTTTTTAATACCAAAACTATGTTTATAAATGTTGTCTAAATACTCCTAAATGATTTGAAATGTTTTTACTAATTTTTGGAGTATTTCTTAGTATTTATTATTCGATAAAAATGGACAACACTTTTTTGGTTTTGTTTAAATTGGTTTTTACACCAAAACAATATTTATAAATGTTGTCCAAATACTCCCAAGTGATTTAAAATGTTTTTAGTAATTTTTTTGGAGTATTTCTTAAAGTTTATTTTTGATAAAAATCGGACAACATTTCAAATTGAGGTAGACCGATCGCACAAGAGGTCGACCTGCACTGAAGAGTTGAAAAATGAAAGCGAAGCGAAAGCAGAAAACAAATTCTGTGAAAAAAAATAAGGAGGGATTGGTCAAGGGTGAGGTCGACCCGGTCGCTTCCCCGTCGACAGTCGACCCCCCCCGACAACCTGTACCTGGATCACACTAATTTTTTTCAAACGGTCGAAATCTTCAACAGGGGCAACCGTTCTCTATGATATTTTGTGACAAAGAAAGTTATCTTTGTTTGAAATTCTTGACGGCAAGATTTACTTTTGGTTTTTATACAATATTTCTACATCTTGTGATCTTCTTTTTGTAGACAAAAGTGAAGATAGAGGAGCCTATGTTGGTGAAGACTTCCCTATAAATAGAGGATGAATTGAAGACACAAGATATAACACATACAAGCAAAATACACAACAAGAAATCTGCAAATTGTTCAAGCTTTCATTTTTACATTCTTGTTGTAATAGCCTAAGTACTTTCATTTGCACATCTTTGAGGTCTAGGCTTTTTGATTCTTGATTACACTTGCACTCAATCTTTTTATTGGTTTCATAGAGTTGTAATCTTGAATTTTGTCCATCATTCAACACAAGACATCCTTGTGAGTATTCTTATGGTAAGAATACACTTGGGTGATCTAGGTGATAGGTGTTTGAAGAGTGTGGTACTCTTCAAAGGTGATGAAGGAATATTGTGGTAATCTCCTTGAAGGTGTTGTAAGAGGATTGTGGTGATCCTCAAGGTGTTGCATTAAATGTGGTAATTAATAAAATCCTTTTTTTCTTTTTGAAATCCATCCCGGAGATACTGGGGTGGTAGAGGATTAGGCCCTAGGTGGGTTGAACCTCTTTAAATCAACGAGTGTTGTTTAATTTCCGCATTTACATTCTTCTCATTTACTTGTTGATTCAAAAAAGGAGGTGCTTTGCGAAAAATCAGGATAATCTATTCACCCCCCCTCTAGATTATCGTAGCCACTTGGACTAACAAGTGGTATCAGAGCCAAACTCTTTGGCTAGCTCGTTCCGAGTAAAGAGGAAAGATCTATGGCTACGAATGAAGCTTATCTCACCACCGATGCCTCCACCAACAAGCCACCACTATTCGACGCCAACAACTACGCATTTTGGAAAGACCACATGGAGTGCTTTCTACAAGGGTGTGGATTTGATATTTGGAATGTGGTCATTGAAGGAGTTGCTCAACCAACAACAAAATTGGAGGATGGTACCACGACTCCCAAACCGTTCAAGGAATATGATGAAAATGACAAGAAGGCTTTCTCTTTAAACGGTAAGGCCTTAAACATTTTACATTGCTCTCTTACCGCCACCGAATATAATCGCATAAGAGGCATACGGTCGGAACATGAAGTTTGGGAAAAATTAGAAACCATCTATGAGGGCACAAAGAAAGTGAAGCAAGCAAGAAAAACAATCTTTGTGAAAGACTTTGAAAATTTCAATATGCATGATGGTGAAAGCATATCAAAAATGGTGGAAAGGCTTGACAACATTGTCAATCCTCTTGTGGCTCTTGGAAAGGTCATCTTCGAAGAAGATAAGGTGACCAAAGTCTTAAATGCCCTTCCCGGCTCATGGTCCGAAAAGGTGACGGCAATCAAGAAAGCTCAAAATCTTGAGACACTCAAGTTTGATGAGCTCAAGGAGAGGAAAAAATCTCAACCATCCACCTCTAAACCGGGTACGCAAAATATTATTAAAGGCTTAGCATCTTCTTCTAATAATGTTTATTATGCTAGTGATGAGGATGATGAAGAAACGGCGGCTCTTGTTAGAAAATTTGCAAAATTTGTAAACAAAAATAAAGCAAGAAAGCTAAAAGACAATTCTTGTTTCAAATGCGGAAAATACGGGCACTACATAGCCGATTGTCCAAAATTAGCGGAAGAGGAACAAAAGAAGAAAAAGCCTTTTCCGAAAAAGAAGGCGTTAAATGCGGACGTCAAAACTTGGGATGAATTACTCGAAACAACCGACGAGGAAGGAGAATCCGAACATGGTCTTATGGCCATAGGCGATGAAAACACCGAGGTACGCTCTAATGCTTCATCTTCTTCCCTAGTTGATGAATTACAATGTGATTTTGATGAATTGCAAAATGAGTTTCAAAATTTGATTGTTAAATACAAGAATTTGAAAAAGGAGCATAAAGAGCTTAAACTAGAAAAAGATAAATTATTTACTTCTTATGACTCTCTTGATAAGGCTCATGCTATTACTCTTACTATCGTCCATACTCTTGAATCCGAAAAACAAACGCTCACAAATGATATTAAAAATTTGAAAAAGGATGTGCATCGATTCAATTTAAGTACGGATAAAGTCACAAATATTTTAGATGCACAAAGAGGTGAGCATTCTAAATTAGGACTTGGTTATAAACCTTTTCAAAATGCTTTTAAGAAAAAAGACCAAGGTCCAACCTTTGTATGTGCTAGTAGTCCTCGTATTATTACTTGTTTCTATTGTGGTAAGAGTGGACACTATGCTAGCAATTGTAAATTGAAGAATAATTTTAGCTATTATTGGAGACCTAAAGGTCTCAATGCTAACCCCCATGGACCCCAAAATTATAGGGTACCTAAAAATAATTCCTTTGTAGGTTATAGGGGCTATAACAATAATGGAAGATTCAAAATGGATCGTGGACAGCGGATGTTCACGCCATATGACCGGAAAGAGAGAACTTTTTACCAACATCAAGCTCCAAGAAGAGGGTATGGTCATGTTCGGCAATGGCAAAGGAAAAATTCTTGGGAATGGAGAAATTGGTAACTCTTCTTTCTCTCTTAGTAATGTTCTTTTAGTAGAAGGGCTTAAGTTCAATTTGATAAGTGTTAGCCAACTTTGTGATTCAAATTATAACGTTGTTTTTAATAAAGAAAAATGTCTTATTTCTAAAAATGATAAAATTATTTGTGAAGCAATTAGAAAAGGCAATCTTTACAAAATTTGTACAAGTGATTTGGTTAGTCAAAATGTTTCTTGTCTTGTCGCCAATAATGATTTAACTAGTTTATGGCATAGGCGACTTGGACATGTTGGATACAAAAATTTGCAAACTATTTACAAAAACCAACATGTAAAAGGACTACCCAAATTGAATTTTGAAAATTTTGGCTTATGTGACACTTGTCAAAAGAACAAATTAGTTAAGAGTAGTTTTAAGCCCAAAAATGAAATTTCCACTACCAAACCTCTACAAATGCTTCATCTTGATTTGTATGGGGATATTGGTACGGCAAGTCTAAGTGGAAAATATTACAATTTTGTTATAGTTTATGTTTTTTCTAGATATACTTGGGCTCTATTTCTTACAAATAAAAGCGATGCCGTTAATGAATTTGTTAAGTTGTGTAGACTTATTGAAAATGAAAAGGAAGATACTATTAAGTCTATTCAAGTGATCGAGGTGGAGAATTTGTGGCGAATTTAGAGTCTTTTGAGAAACCAAGGGATATAGTCATAATTTTTCAGCTCAAGGACACCTCAACAAAATGGAGTAGCCGAAAGGAAGAATCGGACACTTCAAGAAATGAGTCGGTCCATGCTCAATGAATTTTCACTTCCAAAATATTTTTGGGCAAGCGTAAGTACCGCTTGCTATGTCATTAATCGAGTTTATATTCGTCCTAAAATGAATAAAACTCCATATGAGCTTTGGAAAGGAAGAACTCCAAATATTAGTTATTTCAAAATATTTGAATATAAATATTTTATTTTGAATACTAAGGATCAATTAGACAAACTTGATCCTAAGGCCGATGAAGGAATATTTATGGGGTATTCAACCAAGAGCAAAGCATATCGGGTTTACAATAAGACTAGTGGGGTTGTTGAAGAATTCATCCATGTCAAATTCAATGAAGCTTCGGGTGTTGAAAAGATACCCAATGATGAAAGTGATGAAGAGGATATTGTTGAATCCATTGTTCAAGATGAAACTCAAAATGATCAACGTTCAAGCTCAAATGTTCTTCAAGAAGATAAATGTGATACTTCGAATCTTCCCGTAGCATTGAAATTTAAGGGAGATCACCCAAAAGATCTTATTATTGGTGATCCCCTTGATAAAGTAATGACTCGAGGAAAATTTGCCGAGAAAGCTCTTATATCTCAAAAAGAGCCTAAAAATGCTAAGGAATCCATTGACGATGAGGATTGGTTCTTAGAAATGCAAGAGGAGTTGAATCAATTTGAAAGAAATGATGTATGGGAATTAGTACCTTATCCTCCATCTCAAACCATTATTGGTACAAAATGGGTATTTCGGAACAAGCTCGATGACCAAGGCAATATTATTCGAAACAAAGCAAGGTTAGTAGCTCAAGGTTATTGTCAAGAAGAAGGTATTGATTATGATGAAACATTTGCACCCGTAGCACGTTTAGAAGCTATTCGTATTTTACTTGCCTATTCTTATTTTAAAAATTTCAAGCTTTACCAAATGGAGGAAAAATCCGCATTTTTAAATGGTATTATTCAAGAATAAGTCTATGTAAAACAACCTCCGGGGTTTGGAAATTTTTCTAGGCCTAATGATGTTTATAGACTTAAAAAAGCCTTGTATGGTTTGAAACAAGCACCACGTGCATGGTATGATAGACTTAGCTCTTTTCTTTTGCAAAATGGTTTTACAAGAGGTAAAGTTGATACTACTCTCTTTGTTTTTGAAAAAGGGCAAGATTGCTTATTAGTGCAAATTTATGTTGATGATATTATTTTTGGTGCTACTAATGAATCCTTGTGCAAGAAATTTTCTAAGTTAATGCAAGGTGAATTTGAAATGAGCATGATGGGGGAGCTCAACTTCTTCCTTGGACTTCAAATTAAGCAGTGCCAAGAAGGAATTTATATTTCTCAATCAAAATATACAAAGGAGCTTTTGAAGAAATTTGACATTGAAGAAGGAAGAACCGTCTCTACCCCAATGGCAACAAACGTCAAGATTGACAAAGATGAAAAAGGCAAGTCGGTTGATGAATCCAAATATCGAGGTATGATTGGTAGTTTACTTTATTTAACCGCAAGTAGACCGGACATTCTTCATGCCGTATGCCTATGTGCTCATTTTCAAAGCAATCCCAAAGAATCTCATATGAGTGTCGTTAAAAGGATTTTTCGATATTTGAAAGGCACTATTCAATATGGTCTATTTTATCCAAAGAATGAAAATTTTTTTCTTAAAGGTTATAGTAATTCGGATTATGCGGGAAATATTGATGATCGGAAAAGTACTTCCGGATCATGTCAATTTTTAGGCGATTGCCTAGTTTCTTGGTTTTCAAAGAAGCAAAACTATGTTTCTCTTTCAACGGCCGAAGTCGAATATATTTCCGCCGCTTTTTGTTGTACTCAACTACTTTGGATGAAACAAACCTTAGTGGATTACAAATGCTCTTTTGAAAATGTACCTATCTTTTGTGATAATATATCCGCTATAAATATTGCTCAAAACCCGGTTCATCATAACCGTACTAAACATATTGAGATTCGACATCATTTTCTAAGGGATTGTGTTTCAAAACGAAAAATTGAGATATCTTTTGTACCATCTCAAGATCAATTAGTGGACATTTTTACAAAACCGCTATCTTCCGAGACTTTTGCGTCAATACGAGCTCGGTTAGGCATAATGCATATTGAATGAGGTTTATGATTGCATCTTGCACGCTTTTAAAAACTTAGGGGCAAAAAATCGGATTTTTGGTTAAAAACTCGGATTTTGGAAAAACAGAAAGAACACTGGGCTGGTTGGGGGAAGGTCGACCGGTCGCCCATGACGTCGACCGGTCACCCACCCCCCCAACCGGTTGCCCCTCACCATTTTATGGTTTAAATCGTTTCTGTTTTTAGTTTCAGCCATTTTGGATCATTTTGTCTATTTTTCGTCCCCTACGCACTTTTCACACAAATTTCACTTCAAATTTGTTTTATTGCATACATTTTTATATTTTGGACTTCATGAGGCTCGATTATCATCATCATTGTTCATCTTTACCGATTAGATAGTAAGAATTTCTCTTTTTAATCTCAATTGGGTTGAACCCTTGAGAATGTTCTTGTATCTTGATATCTTGTTGAAATTCTTGTATTAATATGTTGTTTATGATGATTGATGATGTATGAATATTGTTGTATTGCAATTGGTGATGAAAATTTTTGGCTTAAACGAATCACAAAGGCGTTATATTTCTCTTATTTTATTCGACGCACACCACGTGTTCGACAAAATGTTTCAATGAAAAATTCATCATCTACATGATTCTCTTGATTTGAAAAGTCTTATAAATTTATAGAGATCATGTTTTATCAATCAAATGAGCTTTTACAAATCAAATGAGCAATGTTTTCCTTTTTATTCGGAATTTAAGCTTAAATGCTCAATATGGTCGATAAATCTATAAAATTGCGCACTTTGATATAATTGTATGATGTTTTTATCGTGCTAACATTATTTTTGATGATTCCAAAGGGGGAGAAACAAGATAAATGCTCATAAGCTCAAAGAAGCATAAATAAGCTCGCAAGAAAGCTTTTAGCTAAAGCTCTTAAAAGCCAAAAGCTTTGGATTATACTTGGTCCATGTGATGTATTATGGACTTTTATACTTGACTAGTGATGCTTTTGTGACAGGGGGAGCTTATAAGCTCATGATATTCAAGCTTAAGTTGTAAAAGCTAAGCTTTAAGCTTTTAGTTGTTGCTTGTATACTTGTTCTTAATATGCATATTGATAGGGGGAGCCTGTGCAAAAATGATTTTGAAAAATCTTTGCTCCTATCCTTGTGTGTTTGTACTTATGATGAATCTTGCTTAAAATGGATTGATGGTTTAGACCGGAAAATTTGTTTTGTTTTAAAATCAACTTCCTAAAATTGTTTTGGTTTGTAATCATCAAAAAGGGGGAGTTTGTTAGATAAATGTTTTTATCAAGATTTTGATGATTATGTTTAAATGAGTTTTTAATACCAAAACTATGTTTATAAATGTTGTCCAAATACTCCGAAATGATTTATAATGTTTTTACTAATTTTTGGAGTATTTCTTAGTATTTATTATTCGATAAAAATGGACAACACTTTTGTTGGTTTTGTTTAAATTGGTTTTTACACCAAAACAATGTTTATAAATGTTGTCCAAATACTCCCAAGTGATTTAAAATGTTTTTTCTAATTTTTTTGGAGTATTTCTTGAAGTTTATTTTTGATAAAAATCGGACAACATTTCAAATTGGAAAGACCGGTCGCACAAGAGGTCGACTGGTACGAAGAGTTGAAAAAATGAAAGCGAGCGAAAGCAGAAACAAATTCTGTGAAAAAAAAAGAATGAGGGGACCGGTCGAGGGTGAGGTTGACCGGTCGCACCTAGAAGCGGCGACGGTCGTACCCCCGTCGCCGACCGGTCGACTCCTGACGACGACCTATACCGGATCGCACTAATATTTTCAAATGTTCGAAATCTTCAACAGGGCAACCGGTCGCCCTATGATATTTTGTGACAACAAAGTTATGCTGTTTGAAATTCTTGACAGCAAGATTTACTTTTGGTTTTTGTACAATATTTTTACATCTTGTGATCTTCTTTTTGTAGACAAAAATGAAGATAGAGGAGCCTATGTTGGGAGCCTATGTTGGTGAAGACTTCCCTATAAATAGAGGATGAATTGAAGACACAAGATATAACACATACAAGCAAAATACACAACAAGAAATCTGCAAATTGTTCAAGCTTTCATTTTTACATTCTTGTTGTCATAGCCTAAGTACTTTCATTTGCACATCTTTGAGGTCTAGGCTTTTTGATTCTTGATTACACTTGCACTCAATCTTTGTATTGGTTTCATAGAGTTGTAATCTTGAATTTTGTCCATCATTCAACACAAGACATCCTTGTGAGTATTCTTGTGGTAAGAATACACTTGGGTGATCTAGGTGATAGGTGTTTGAAGAGTGTGGTACTCTTCAAAGGTGGTGAAGGAAGATTGTGGTAATCTCCTTGAAGGTGTTGTAAGAGGATTGTGGTGATCCTCAAGGTGTTGCATTAATTGTGGTAATTAATAAAATCTTTTTTTTCTTTTTGAAATCCATCCCAGATATCTTTGGGGTGGTAGAGGATTAGGCCCTAGGTGGGTTGAACCTCTTTAAATCAACGAGTGTTGTTTAATTTCGCATTTACATTATTGTCATTTACTTGTTGATTCAAAAAAAAAAAAAAAAAGGGTGATTTGCGAAAAATCGAGATAATCTATTCACCCCCCTCTCTAGATTATCGTAGCCACTTGGACTAACATATGATTGGATATAAATGCTGCCGCATTAAATGCGAGGAATTAAATGCGGTTTGACGTCCTAAATCTGAACCGTTGATCTTGATCAAAATTTCAAAAACCGAAGACATATCCTTTCATAACCCTTATATATACATTTTCCAGCTTTCTTTCTCTCATTAGGAAACTGTTCATCTTCAAGCAAAAAGAAAGCATGCCATTTCTCTCTCGAAAACCCTAAGTGTCCTCAAGCAAGATCATCAGTTTTAATCGGTAAAAATATCTGAAAATGACACCTAAGTTCGATTTCGTCAAGTTATCGAAGCAGATCCACACTAGCTCATCAGTGGATTTTGAAGGTATGGTGAAGCAGGGTTTTGATGAAACCCTTGTCAAGAAAATTGCTAAAATGCTAGAAAAGTTAGGTCTCAAGGCTTTTCTAACTTTGGAGTATTCGCATACCTATCTCGAGGAGATAGCTCAGTTCTATGTCAACGCGGAGGTGCAGGACGAAGGGATCAAGTATGTTGTCCACCGCAAGGACATAATGATAAATGCTAAGGACCTTGTGGAGTACTGCTTGTTGCCATCTCAAGGCATGAAGGAGGTTAATGAAGCTGATGTTGATTTGGCTGTTGCGTGGAAAGAGGTAGCCAAACTAGAGTGCGCTGCTAAGGTGGTTTACACAGCTGATAAGAAATTGCTGAAGGGCGACTATCATAAGTTGATGGATGTCGTCTCCACGTGTGTAGACATGAAGTTTGGAAGCTTTAACCAGCTGTCCAAGACAAAGCTGATCGTCATGGCTGCGATCATGCAGGGCAAGAAAGTAAACTAGGCTGAGTTTGTGTACAGCAGACTCTGCCTGAATGTGATGAATAAGACATTCAAGGATGATGGATCCTTTGGAGGATCTCTTGGATATGGCCACGTGATTGGCCACTTGATGGAAGGGTATTCCCCTTCTACATGGAAAACCCTTCCATGTCAACAAGAAGATGTTTAGGGCTAACCTCTCTGGAGCCCAGAAGAGAGCCCACGCGAAGAAGGCGGAAACAAGTGAGGGGGAATCAGCTGAACCTAAGGACACATCTGCTACCCCTCCACCGAAGAAGAAAGCTGCACATGCAGCTACGAAGAAGAAAGCTACCCCTACAGCTAAGAAAAAGGATGTTCTTGCCCCTGCAGCCGAGTCATCTGCCCGTGCAGCCAAGTCTCCTGCCCCTGCAGCCGAGGCTGAGAAGTAAACCCAAATCTCTTCTCCGGCCCATACGGAAGAAGAGGACTTCCATGTCAAGGAAAGCATCTCCCTCCAAGAAGGATGCCGGCCCCCCGCCAAAGAATCGAGAAGAAGAAGAAGAAGAAGAAGAAACCGAGAAATTCCTCAGTTCGGACCAAAAAAAGACTTTTCAAGCATTGAGCTTGAAAACAAAGTGATTCTCGCTTACTCACCGAGTCACAAGTTGAGATTCTTTGGTAATCTAGAAGAGCGATCTCGAAGTTATTGATGTACGCAAAGCCTCTTTGAGGATGATAAGCGAGAGGCTCATCAAGACCAGTGTGAAGAAGACAACTAAGGATAGTGAGGCAATGAGATGATCGAACCCATAGTTGAAAGAGTTGTCTCTCCACCGCATCGACGCCGTTGAAGGCGAGGAGAGCGAGAACCTCTTGTCTTCAATCCCCGAGAAAGGAGATGATGAAGATGAGGTCGATGATGTTGTCATGTATTCTCCACTATATCCAGATATCCAGAGATGCCTACGAGAGTGGAGGGCATGGAATCTTGATCACTCAAGGATGCAGTTCGCTCATCCTGAGTACATCGAAGAGGAAGAAGAGTTGCTTCAGTTTCTTGGGGTCTCGACTCTTCGACAGGCCCTTGACGAAGAAAACTGTATGGATCTCCTCTGCATCATTAAAGCATATGAGAAGGACAAAGCTGAAGAGGAAGCCCGTGTCCTAGAAAAATCCAAGATGTGTGAATTCACAAACTCTCCATCTCACACTCATACACATCTAGATATATGCTAAGAGAGTCGTCTCAATCTCTCATGCAGATCGATCCTTTGGGAGTGGTATAGCAGATTGCCGCAGACATTGTTTGCAGCCCACGTCCCCCGTGCAATCGAAGATGGGTCCAAGGAATTGGCAATGAAACGGGACTTTGGGCACCCAAGTTGAGCCAATCTACGAAGAAGGTGTTTTACCACCGCTGTGGGCCGAGCATTCACAAGAAAAAGCCGCGAGTCGGGAGCAGAGTGACCCCATCATCGATCGCTCACCGTGTGTACCCGAGGGGGAAACTCTCTCCACCGCAGTAGGTCGAAGGATCTTTGCAAGGACTACAACTTGACGCTTGAGGAGGCAAAGTGGGCGAGAAAGAACCACATCCAGTTGATATTGTGAAGCTCGGACAATTGTTGGTCTGCCCCCGGTGAAATGTCACCGCTTTGAAGATGATAATGATGACGCTGTTTACAAATGAGGCGATGAAATGCAATCGAGGTACAAGATGGAAATGAGTTAAGATGACGCCATTCTGCTATCGAGGTACAAGGAAATGCCCACAAGGGAGTTATGAAAGTGAAAATCCTAGGGGTTGAGACTCCTATGGATGCCATGTCCAAGACCCTAAGTGGTGCGACTATCGAAGGGAACATTGAAGGCCTCGCAACAATTGAGACTATTGAAGGCCCAAGGGAGGTTGAGACTTCCCGGGTAAAGCTCAAGAGTCTCGAGAACATTCCTCCGAGTTCAAAGCGCCGAAATAGAAGAAGAGATAAGCGCACTTCATGACTCCCATGAGAACTTAGACACATCATTCTTGGGGTCCGAAGATGAAATTGAAGTCTACTACGATTGTTGATCCAAAGGACCCGGTGAGGATGTTCTCAAAACTACGAGTTAGCTAAGTGATAAAGCCTTTCGTCAAAAATTCAACCGATGATGACCAAGCCCCCAGGTTTCATCATCAGATGATGATGATCTTGATGATGTGAAGCGGAGAACCAGGTTCACTTAGAAAATTCACTTAGAAAAATCCATCGAGACCGAAGACGCGAGTTGTTAAGATAGCGAGGCTCGATCACTGGGCAAAATATCTCATGCCCCTGAGACATCGTTAAGATCCGCGCAAGCTTCCACAGTTGCAGTGATTCAACACTATATAAGAAAAAAAAACATGGCGACGGTGATTCGATCAATGTTTTCACCCTATATTATTAAACATTCCATTTTCCCCATTAATTGAGTAAAATGTTTTAAAATTTGTATTACTTTATTAAATTAGCCTATTTGGCCGATCATCGCCGATTAGAGGTAGCCACGATTCCGGAACAGAAATTATTAACTTGTCTCTTGATTTACATAAGAAATTATTTTATCTTCAAATACACGATCTCTCATCTCATTTAATATATTAGTCTTCCGCCGTGTAATGTACGGGTGTGTGTTGCATCAAGACACGCAAATTGCATCCATATAAGAGTGACAATATTAATGAATATAAGAACATACAATACAAACTTCAAACAAATCAAGTTAAATCACTAAATTTTAAAATTATAAATTTTAAGAATATACTTCTTTGTCAATAACATTATTCGCTTGTTTGGTTTTGTTTTATCGTTGTTAAGTTGGAATTTTTCCAACAAAATAGGTATCCTAGACTTAGAAAATGTGCTATTTTTGAGTGATTGAGTCCAGATTATTGTTGAAATTGTAAATCGAGTTGTAATAGTCATCAAGGTACCAAGAAATCAAGAAACGGGCGAAAGACGGTGAAAAATAAATCACGACGGTGAAAGAACGGAAAAGGAAAAAAATGAAAAAAATTAAATGAAAAAGAAAAGAAAAGCAAAAAGAAAAGAAGCGAAAAAGAAAAAAAAAATAAAAACAAAAACAAAAAGGAAAAAAAAAAGAAAAGAAAAGAAAATAAGAAATAGAAAAAAATGAAAAAGAAAAAAGAAAAAGAAAAGAAAAAAAAATTGAAAAAGAAAAAAAAATAATAATAATAAAACCGCGGTACACAACAAGTGTGTACCGCATGTATACATTTATATATATATATATAATTAGAGATTTTATTATGCATCTTATATTTTAACTCAATTCAGTTTTTGAGAATATGATATATTATTATTCAACCAATTTAATAAAGCATAACATCAACATGTATATTAAATTTTTCTTATTGTTAATATTTATATGTTATACTTTTGAAAGTTTTGTATATCTAAAATACTATAATTATACATCGACAATCCAATGTAAATTAAAAACCCATCAGCATTAGATTTGCTGAAATCTCGACATAAAAGTATGTAATGGTTGATTTTATTTTTATATTGGCAGATTTGGACTGGCTCACCGGGAGAAAGTAAAAAATTGAGTCGAGTCGGACCAAACAGTGACCGGGCTGCTATTGTTGGAGTCCAACCTGGCCCAGCCCAAGATAAAAAAAAAGGAAAAATTGAGCCTAGTGGTATCTCCTCTCTCCTAGGTGGGGGAGATCAATGGTTCCATCCCCAATGAGTGCATGCGTGTGTGTAATAAAAAAAAATAAGAGTAGGTCTCTTGTAGGATCGTCTTACGGATCCTACTGCGTAAGATGGATCCTACAGCCTGCCCAACCCACCTACAGTCTGCCCAACCGGCACACGTGTTATTTAAAAAAAACAACCACTCAGCGCTCCACCGGATTCAAACCCGAGCGCCAATACTGACGCAAGGTGGTGTTCTACCACTAGTGTTTGATGTGTAATTTCAGTATAACCATGTATACAACGCTATTAATAAATACTTCTGGTAAATTACAAAAAAATTAAAACGCCTCTAAATGTAGAGGCTAAGAATCGAACCCAGGTATGTACCATAGCAATGTACTATTCTACCACTAGACCACAGCTCCTTGTTGTGTAGTTTTAATATAACCATGAATATAACGTCATTCATAAATTATTAATTCCCAAAGCTCGTCATATTTATTTTCCTTCTTCACTGTACAAGACTCTTAATCTTTGAATGTATTAAAAAACATGATACTTTATCTCAATAAATGGATATTTATAAAAGTGTTACTTTAACTACATCATATTTATTTTTTACTTTTTCTCTTTTTTTGTTCCTAGTTTGTAACTGTATTAAGAAATATGATACTTTATCTCAAAAAACGGATACTTCTACTTATAAAAGTGTTAATTTTACTATATCATATTTTATTTATTTTTTATTTTTCCTTCTTTCTTTCATTCCTAATTTGTGACTATATTAATAAACATGATACTTTATCTCAAAAAATAGATACTTTAACGTATAAAAGTGTTACTTTAACTATGTTTTATATATATATATATATATATATATATATATATATATTGTAATATATTCATAATTTTATATTAAAAATTATGTTGCTTTATCTCAAAAAACAAATACTTTTATTTATAAAAGTATTACTTTAACTCTATCATATTTATTATTCATCTTTCTTGACTATATTAAAAAATGCAATACATTATTTCAAAAAACAGATATTTTTACCCTTAAAACTTGATATTTTGTCTCAAAAAGTATATACTTTTACTCATAAAAGTGTTACTTTAACTCTGATATATTTATTTTTCCTTCAATGTAATGTATTCATAATCTGTGGCTTATATTAAAAACTATGATACTTTATCTAAAATAATTGATACTTCTTCTCATAAAATCAATTATTTTTAATCGGCGGGGAAAAAAGAAAAAAAAAAAAGAAAAAGACAGCAGGTGGCTTTGACCCACAGACCTGGTCAATAGGATCCGCAGGTCAATAGGATCTGTCTTACGGATTGAGCCCCGTAAAACGGTCCTACATGAGTTTTTGCCAAAAAATAACTATATATAATAATATAATATTATATTCAACAACAACATCATATTACATAATACATATTGTTCCCATTTTCCCTCATCTCTTTATCTTTTATATAAGTGAAACTTTATTTCTTGCAAGAAAATAACAAGAGTTAACAATAACGGCATAAAGTTCCATGATCCAAACACTATGAGCACAACAAACTTTGTGGAATTCTTTAAATCCAACCCCTTTAGCCAATGCTTGAAATTCAATTTCTGTCCTTTCTTTACCTCCAGGAGTTTGGGCCAACATAAGCAAATCAACATTGATCACATTCTTGGTGAGCAGCCCATTATCTGGAATCTCTGGCAGAACAAACTCAGCCAAAATAACTTTCCCATTTTCTGGAAGGACTTCATGGCAATTTTTCAAAAGTCTGAGGCATTGTTCATCACTCCAATCATGACAAATCCGCTGTCACATACAAACACATTAATATCATTATTTAACCATATGTAATATGATTTTGTATATTTTTCAGTAATTGTGAGATTTTGGATAAAACATAATCAAATTGTCATTTTTTTAACGAACCAAAATGTCAATTTGCTTTGTATAAAGATGGTATACGGATAATTACCAAAACTACTCCTCATGTTTAGTGTAATCAATTACTCTCTCCGTCCCAATTATATAGTTCAGTTGGACGACTTTTCACACAGATTAAGAAAAATATTGGAAATTACAAATATACAAAACAGTTACTTGATTTGCCCCTATTTAATGAATAGTTTATAATTATAGAATGTGTATTAAATAGGTTTATAATAGTAAAAAAATAGAAAAAATACTATTAAATATGGAAACTAGACTATATATTAGGGACATCCCAAAAAGTAATAGTGGACTATGGGACGGATGGAGAATATTTTTAAAATTACACATTTCCCCTTCACAAGTGTTGCAAAAACGGGTAAGTAGATGCGACTCACTTGGGTAGCTACCCAAGTGGATTCTATACCGTTAGATCAACACATACACACACATATACACATGGGTATGTGTTAATCCAATGGTATAGAATCCACTGTGGTAGCTATCCAAGTGGGTAGCATCGACTAATCCTGCAAAAATCCTCAATAGGTGCAATATGTAAAGTGGAAGCATGATGTGATCATGACTTTTTTCTTTCTTTTTATACATTTCCATTTATTTAAAAAAAGGAAACCGCTATTAACACCCCCAAAACCTATTAATACACCCCTCTCTTAATACACCTCTACCCTCTTTTTAAAAAATAATTTATTTACTTAATACACCCACCAATATTTCACAATTTACCCTTTCACAGTTAAATCCCAATTCTTTTCCCAAAACAAGAACCCACAATCTGAACCCTTCAGCATCTCTTCCTTCGTTCCTCTCTTGTTTCGTTAATTCAGCCAAATCCTAATAATCAACTCCATGGACACGCTTGAGATAAGTGAGAAAGGTGAACAGAAGCCCATATATATGATAAATTGATAATGACAGGATGAATTTCCATGAGACTTATCTCTACTCCTTCTATCATTATCTGCTTGGCATAAGAGGTTGTTCTTAATTCCATTTTCTTTTTTTAAGCGATTAATTCCATTTTCAATATTAGGTTTCCATACAAGAGCCTATGCTTGTTCAATGTCGATCATAATTCGTTTAGGCTTAGAACAGATGGGGTGAGCCTTTGGTGTAGCCATCAGACTCTTTCGTTTGATATTAATTTTTCCTTTTATTGGAAAAGTTTTGTTTCATGCTTTAAATTTACAAAGAAATTTAGCGCAATTAAGATTTGTTAATTTCATGTGCGAGAAGAAGAAGTATATGTGTCGAGTGGGAAGAAGATAATAGGGTTTATAAAGATGGGTGTATTCAGAAATTTGGTAGGATATTAAGGGCATTTTAGTCTTTTCAGTTGATGGTGTTTTTATAATTAAAAAGAAGGGTGTATTGATAGATTTTGGGGGTGTTAATAGCCTCTCCCTTAAAAAAATAGCTAATTAATAATAAACTCAGAAAGATAACTGATTTTTTTTTGGTAATTATTAGGCTGAACTTCAACGGATGAACCTCACCTGGAGGAAAATGGCATCTGATTTAGGCACGCTAACAAACATGTCTCCCCCAACATGCTCCACACCTATTTAAATCATCATTATAATCAATACAATCTCTTAATATATGCCAGAAAAAAGATGAACTAAGAAAGAAACAATTGAGTTTATTTAGAACATCTTATTATTCCTAGGTAGCAATTTATTTTTTGAAAATGAATGTGATATTTGGGAGCTATAATCATGATATTTATAAGATGTAAATAATTTTGTAATTAATATTATGATCAAAACATTACTATAATAAAAAAATTGAGAATTTTACTAGACACATTGGGATAATTTAATAACTTTTAAAAAATTTATAACATACTGTTGGATTTTAAACTTGAATTGAGTCCAATTTATATTGGGCTAGAAAGAATAGTTTTGAGATAAAAGGAAAAATAAGAGCCCAAACCCAAATGGCCCAAGTTCTAGAATGTATCTAGAAAAGTCTTATGGAAATATGTTAGATATTATTGGTAAGAAAGCTTGTAGAATATTCTAGGAAAGTAGATATTTTGGAGGATGATTCTAGTAGATCAATTATAGCCACTAGATCAAATAAATCATAGTCATTGGTTAGGAAGTTGTACTAGTATAAATAGGGGTGTCTTGATCATTTTGTAACAAGCCAAATTTGAGAAGAATCAATACAAGCAAATATTTCTCCACCAAAAACTCTCTTACATTTCTTAGCATAAATAACCACTTCCAATTTCTAAATAACTCCTTTTCTTCTAAACTTGAGATAACCCTCCTCCAACAAAGTGGTATCAGAGCCACAAGATCACTTGTGGTTTACATAAAAATATGGCAAACGATGTGGCTTCCTTTCAAGTCCCTATGCTCAATGCAAGCAACTATGATGATTGGAGTATCAAGATGAAGGCCCTTTTGGGTGCACATGAAGTTTGAGATATTGTAGAAAAAGGATATGTCGAGCCACAAGACGAGACTACACTATCCCAAACTCAAAAGGACAATTTAAAAGATTCAAAAAAGAGAGACAAGAAAGCTCTATATCTCATCTACCAAGCTTTGGATGATGAAGGTTTCGAAAAGATCTCAAGTGCAACTACCGCCAAGGATGCATGGGAGAAGCTTCAAACATCTCACAAAGGAGCCGAGCAAGTAAAGAAGGTACGTCTCCAAACATTAAGAGGTGAATTTGAAGCTTTACATATGAAAGAGTCGGAATCTATTTCTTACTATTTTTCAAGAGTTTTGGCAGTTTCTAATCAAATGAAAAGAAATGGTGAAAAGTTAAGTGATGCTTGAATTATGGAAAAGATATTCCGTTCTTTAAATCCTAAATTTGAGCATATTGTCGTAATAATTGAGGAAACAAAAAATTTGGAGGAGATGTCTATTGATCAATTATTGGGGTCATTACAAGCATATGAAGAAAAATATAAAAAGAAGCAAGATATTGTAGAACAACTTTTTAAAATGCAAGTGAAGGATAAAGAAGAATGCATGGGCAATGAACGAGGTAAACATGGAAGAGGTCGTGTCCAAGGACGAGGTCGTGGTCGTGGATGTGCACGAGGAGGTTTCAATAATAATGAAGATAGAAGAGAATACCCAACCAGTGGACGCGGGAGGAGCAATCCAAGAACGAGGTACGAAAAATCACAAACAAAATGTTATAATTGTCAAAAATTTGGACATTATGCTTCCGAGTGTACAACTCCCAAAATCAAGGTTGAAGAAAAGGCCCACTATGTGGAAAATAAAAATAAAGAAGATGCCAATTTGTTACTAGCATACAAAGGTGGTGATGGAAGACAAAACAACACGTGGTACCTCGATATTGGTGCAAGCAACCATATGTGTGGAAGAAGAAGTATGTTTGTGGAGCTTGATGAATCGGTGAGTGGCAATGTTTTTTTTGGAGATGAGTCTAAACTCCCGGTCAAAGGAAAAGGTAAAATTCTAATCCGCTAAAAGAATGGAAGTCATCACTTATATCTAATGTCTATTACGTTCCAAATATGAAAAGTAATATCTTGAGTTTGGGACAACTCTTAGAGAAAGGCTATGACATTCACATGAAAGATCGTAGTCTTTCTAGAAGAGATGATAGAAATAATTTAATCACTAAAGTGCCAATGTCTAGAAATAGAATGTTCTTATTAAATATCCAGAATGATGTAGCAAAATGTCTCAAAGCTTGCTACAAAGATATATCTTGGCTTTGGCATCTATGATTTGGGCACTTAAATTTGGCGGATTAGAATTACTATCAAAGAAAGAGATGGTAAGAGGATTACCTTCCATCAATCATCCCGATCAACTATGCGAAGGATGTCTATTGGGAAAACAATTCAGAAAGAGTTTTCCAAAGGAATCAAGCACGAGATCACAGAAGCCCCTGGAGCTCATACACACTGATGTTTGTGGACCAATCAAGCCAAGCTCTCTCGGTAAAAATAATTATTTCCTCCTCTTTATTGATGATTTCTCTAGAAAGACTGGGTATATTTTTGAAACAAGTCTCAAGTGTTCAAGCATTCAAGAAGTTCAAAGCTATGGTGGAAAATGAAAGTGGATGCAAAAATCAAGGCAATGCGATCAGATCATGGAGGAGAATTCACATCTAAAGAGTTCCAAGAATTTTGCGAAGCAAATGGAATCCGACGCCCCTTGACAGTCCCAAGATCCCCCCAGCAAAATGGCGTAGCTTAGAGAAAGAATAGAACAATTCTTGAAATGGCAAGGTGCATGCTCAAAAGCAAAAGGCTACCAAATGAGTTTTGGGCTGAAGCAGTGGCGTGTGCAGTGTACCTGTCAAATCGTTCACCAACCAGAAGTGCGTGGGGACAAACACCACAAGAAGCTTGGAGTGGAAGAAAACCAGATATCTCTCATCTAAAAGTATTTGGAAGCAAAGCATATGCACATGTATCTGACGAGAGAAGAAGTATGCTTGATGACAAAAGTGAGGCATTCATCTTCATTGGGTATGACTCAAATTCTAAAGGTTATAAGTCATATAATCCAAATACTAAGAAGCTTTATAAGTCGTGATGTAGAGTTTGATGAAGAATCAGATTGGGATTTTGGTTCCCAAAACAACTCCAATTTATTTCCGGATTTTGAAGAAAATGAGTCGAGACCGATCGAGCCAACCATAGAAGTTCAGCAAGAGCCAACTACTCCATTCACTTCACAATCAATAGCTAAAGGAGACTCGCCACCATCATTTCTAAATGAAAGAGGCATAACACGTGCAAGGAGTCTAGAAAATCTTTATGAGAACACCGAGAGGATAGATGATATCACTTATTCTGTCTATTTACAAATTGTGAACCAGTGACTTTTGAAGAAGCAGTCCAATATAAAAGATGGAGAGATGCTATGGATGAAGAGATACAAGCAATCATGAAGAACGACACGTGGGAGCTGACCTCACTTCCAAAAGGACATAAGGCTATCGACGTCAAGTGGGTGTACAAAGCAAAGAAGAATGCTAAAGGAGAAAGTGAAAGATATAAAGCAAGGGTAGTCGCAAAAGGCTATAGTCAAAGAGCTGGAATCGACTATGACGAGGTGTTTGCTCCAGTCACTCGCTTGGAAACAATAAGGCATATCATTTCTTTAGCAGCTCAAAACAGATGAAAGATTCACCAGATGGACGTAAAGTCAGCTTTCTTAAATGGAGTTCTCGAGGAGGAAGTCTACATTGAACAGCAAAAGGGCTATGTGGTGAAGAAAGAAGAAGATAAATTCTTAAAGCTGAAGAAGGCTCTATACGGATTAAATCAAGCACCACGGGCTTGGTATAGCAGGATCGATAAATACTTGCAAGAGAATGGGTTCACTAAATGCCCGCACGAACATGCACTTTATGTCAAGGTCAGAAAAGATGATGTTTTGATCGTGTGTTTATATGTGGATGACTTGATCTTCACAGGAAATAATCCAGACATGTTTGAAGAGTTCAAGAAAGCAATGACCAGAGAATTTGAGATGACTGATATCGGGCTTATCGCATATTACCTCGGCGTTGAAGTTAAACAACAAGAAGATGGAATTTCATCTCGCAAGAAGGCTACATGAAGGAGATTCTCAAGAAGTTCAAGATGGATAACTGCAAGCCTATTAACACACCAGTGGAGTGCGGGATCAAGCTATCCAAGTATGACAAAGAAGAACAAGTGGACCCGACATTGTACAAGAGTTTGGTTGGAAGTTTGTGGTATTTGACGTGCATAAGACCAGACATTCTCTTCGCCACCGGTCTAATTAGTCGCTACATGGATAATCTAACCACTACTCACATGAAGGCTGCTAAAAGGATTCTTCGCTATCTCAACGGTACGATCAATTACGGCTTATTTTATTCAACAACTAATGATTATAAACTTCTTGGATATAGTGATAACGATTGGTCTGAGATGTGGATGATCGTAAAAGTACTACTGGCTTTGTGTTCTTCATGGGAGATACCGCATTCACTTAGATGTCAAAGAAGCAGCCGATAGTCACTCTCTCCACCTGTGAAGCTAAGTACGTAGTTGCGACAACTTGTGTTTGCCATGCAGTTTGGCTGAGAAATTTGCTAAAGAAACTTGGAATGACACAAGAAGAGCCAACTAAGATTCATGTCGACAACAAGTCAACTATGACATTGGCAAAGAATCCGTTGTTTCATGATTGAAGCAAGCACATTGACACTCGCCACCACTACATAAGAGAATGCATATCAAGAAAGGACGTACAAGTGGAGTATGTGAAGTCCCAGGATCAAATTGCGGACATCTTCACCAAACCACTCAAGCATGAAGACTTCATACGACTTAGAAGTTTTCTCGGAATGACAAATCAAGTTTAAGAGGGGGGTGTTGGATTTTAAACTTGATTTGAGTCCAATTTATATTGGGCTTGAAAAAATAGTTTTGAGATAAAAGGAAAAATAAGAGCCGAAGCCCAAATGGCCCAAGTTCTAGAATGTATCTAGAAAAGTCTTATGGAAATATCTTAGATATTATTGGTAAGAAAGCTTGTAGAATATTCTATGAAAGTAGATATTTTGGAGGATGATTCTAGTAGATGAATTATAGCCACTAGATCAAATAAATCCTAGCCATTGGTTAGGAAGTTGTACTAGTATAAATAGGGGTGTCTTGATCATTTTGTAATAAGCCAAATTTGAGAAGAAATAATACAAGCAAATATTTCTCCACCAAAAACTCTCTTACATTTCTTAACATAAATAACATTTTCCTCCTACAAAGAGAAAATAATCCCTCTTCCAACTTCCAATTTCTAAATAACCCATTTTCTTCTAAACTTGAGATAACCCTCCTCCAACACATACTTTAATGAATTTATGAACTCAACAGTCAACTGAACTGATCAACTGGACTGAGATTCCCTGTTACACATTCCTGTTACAGAACTTAATGTAAATTGGTTGCTATATGTTTCAAACTTAGCTGATAGCACCAAATTGACATTTGGAACCAGATTTCCCATCTCGTGACTCATATGGGATCTTCTCCTTCAAAAAGGTGTTGCATTTCATATTCTATCGCACGGGTAATTGGCACGTGTATAAAATTTACCAGATTAGGGTTAATCCTGGATAATTGTCATTTGATTGAGCAATTGATTTAATATAAGTAAATGAACATAGGAAGATGTATAACCTGGATAAGAAGGTACATGTTGAATAACATCTGGCAAATCAAAATTAATACCCTTAATTGAAGGGTACTTAGAAACAATCATGCTGAGTGCTGCTCCAACACCTCCACCAACATCCACCATTGATTTCAGATGCTCAAACCCATCATACGTCTCCAGAATTTTCTTCATAAACATGGTTGAATAATTGGACATAGCTTGGTTAAATACCTCACTAAACCCTGGATCTGTTGCAAAGTACTCAAACAGACCCATCCCAAAGGCCTTGTTAAAGGGGATCCCTCCATCAACAACTGCGTCTTTAAGGTGGTACCTACGATTAATAAAAAATATATGATTAATTAGATGAAATAATTAACAGTATTTTTTTTAGTCGTTCCCATTAAACCAAAATTTTTTTTAGCTGTCTTTTTTCAAACACATGTTTTTTAGCCTTTTTTGGTTGTGAAAAACCCAATTTGCCCTTGAGTCAATTTTACTGCACAAAGACTGAAATCTTGTAACTTGGCATCGAGTTACTGTGACTCGACATCGAGTTATAGTAACTTGACATTCAATTCTCTCACTTATTATAACCCAATTATTTTATTTTTCTCCAATTTATTTTTTTTGAATTCACATAACTTTTTCGTTTTAAATCCGTTCTACATGTATAATATATCAAATTAATCCTCTTTTCTAAAAAAGTTTGAAAAAAAGAGTAAGATGATACATAGAGATAATTGAAAGAAAGAAATAGTCGAAATTTCAAACAAATATGTTAGAAGAATATGAATGTCATTTGCTTGGCCAAGATGGCTAAAAAAGATGCTTACAAAAAATGACTATTTTTCATCTTTACATTTTGGAAAGGGCTATTTTGACCAATTTCCACTTAATTAATTAGCTTTTTAAGGATGACTAAATACAACAACAACAAACTAAGACTTAATCCCACTACGTGGGATCGGCTATACGGATCATATCGTGCCATCGTTTACGGTCATAAGCCATATTTTCATTTATTTCTAGGTATAACATGTCTTGTTTAATAGCTTCTTTCCAAGTCTTTTTAGGCCTACCTCTGCCTCTTTTGATTTGTGTGAGTTATTCCCTACCTTCTAAACGTCGCACAGGTCCATCTAAAGGTCTCCTATAAACATGTCCAAACCATCTTAATCATGTTTCTCTAATTTTCTCATCTATTGGTGCTACTCCCATTTTGTTTTAAATGTGTTCATTTCTTATTCTATCTAATCTAGTGTGTCCGCACATCCATCTTAACATTCTCATCTCTGCTACCCTCATTTTTTGTTCGTGCTCATATTTAGTCGCCCAACATTTTGCTCCATAAAGCATTAAGGATGACTAAATGTTTGCAAGAAATTGATTCCCTCACATTTTATTCCAGTAGGCATGAACTTAACATGTACATCATCTGCATAATAAATTAAGGACATGGATAATTATATATACTACCCTAGAGATATAGCCTAATGATGACAATAAATAATTTTCAAATTACAAATACCGGCGCCCCCTTGACATATGATTTTTTTTTTTAATAAATTGCACCTATTCATGATGGGTGCTGTGCGGAGTAATTTGTGTAATAAATATAAACCTGAAGAGATATTTGTAATGACATAAGGGGTATTTATAATTTTAATAAATAACTGATTTTTATTTTTTGTAATTAGACTAAATCTTAGTTCTTTTACGCGTAGAATACATTTTTATTATTATAAGATATAATTTAACCCGTCCGGAACACGACCCACACTGGTCCAGCCCATTTGGGGCGCTCCACCTCATGATCCGCGACACAGCAGGGGGTTTGGGTATCATCTCTACTTTGTGGGAGCCCTCCTAGCATTTTCATGTTTTTCAATATATTTAATATATGTTTTACATATATATTATATATGATAATGCAATTCTTATGTAATTAATATTATATTTAACATATATATATCGATAATGACCAATTTATAAATAATATGCATTAATAATACAATATATAAGATAAATATAACTTATCAATAATACGAAATACAAGATAAAATTATATCTTATAATAATAAAAATGAAATTCTACACACAGATCGACCCATCCCATCACGTGACCTGTGGCGGGTACCCATGGGATAGACGGGCAGATCTGGGTCTTCAAGTACTCGTCCAATCCCGCCCCATTTCTATCCCTACTTATTTTATCCCTCGATTAAATTAAAAAACTGTAATTTTTTTAAGGGAGAATTTTTGAAATACACTTTTAAGATAACAAAAACTCTTTTTTACTCACACTTTTGAAAAACTCTTTTATACACTTATCTAACCACACTCCATAACTTAACCATACTTTGACTTGGTCCACTGTTATACCGTGAAGTCAAATTGATTAAAATACCGAGAAATCGTACTGATTTTTATATCGGGAAGTCATATTAATTATTATACCATTAAGTCATACATATTTTCATATCGGGAAGTCATGCTAATTAATATACTATGAAGTCATACTAATTGTTATACTGTGAAGTCAAACTAATTAATATACCATACCAGGAAGTCATACTGATTAATATACCGAGAAGTCATAATAGTTGTTATATTGGAAAATCAAACTGATTAATATGTTTAGTAGTCATATTGATTATTATACCGTGAATTCAAACTGATTAATATATCATACGAGGAAGTCATACTGCTTAATACCGGAAAGTCAAACTGATTAATATGTCGGATAGTCATACTAATTGTTATTCCAAGAAGTCAGATTGAATAATATACCAAGAAGTCAAAATTATTGCTATTATCATCCATGAAATCATTATATTCTCTTCGATTTTTCTTTAAGAATAGACCTTTTTAGGGAGTTAGAAAATTATCATATTTTTTATTTGTATAATATTTAATTATTTATTAGAATGAATTGTTTGTAATTGTATTGAAATGTTCTCAGTTTTTTTAACATTTAAACAATTAGTGTTTATGTTTTCGTCAAGAATATATTTTTTTATGGTTAGCTAGAATATATTCCTAATCATATTTTTATTAACATAATATTTGGTTATCTATTAGAATGAATTGATTGCAATTATATTAAATTGTTTTTAAGTTTTTAAATTTAAAACAATAAGTGTTTATTTTTTAGATTTAGTGTAAAACTATGGTTTCGTTCTTAATTATAGAATGTTTTTTTATTTGTTATAATGAATTGTTTGCAATTCTTTTTTATTTTTAGTATAATTGTGGCTTGTAGATAGATTAATTGTGGCTATAGAGCACAGTATCCATGAGATATGAAAAATAATTATCTCTATCATGAATAACTACTATCTCGTCTTGTCCGCTAGCATATTCAAGTCCTTGCAAATCCCCACCGTATCGAACTACAAAAATTATGCCAATTCATATGCAAAAATAATTATAAAAAAATAATAAATGACTGTCAATCTGGATATTAGACATGTCCTTTAAAAAATTCCATGTACTTTCTACTTATTTTAGTATGTATAATTTCACAGTACATATAAAACTTCACAATATTATGCTCAATCAATTCACGGTTATATATAATTTCACGGTTATATATAATTTCACTCTATAATACTAACATCACAGTAATAAAAACTTAGTTACACAGTATATGTAAGGTTTCATGGTATATATGCAGTTTTTAAAATAATAAATTATAGTAAATGTGTGTTGAAGAGAGATAGATCCTAACCATGGGGTTGGGTTAAGTAAGGGTAAAGATGTAAAAGTACCTCATTTTTGTGTAAAAAGGGACTTTTTATGGGAAAGTGATAAAAAAGAATTTTGTGTATTTGTTTTGTGCAATTTGGGCAATTATCACTTTTTTTAAAGTTAATACCAAATATAATTTTTTTTAAGGGAAAAAAAGTGTAAAATAAAGGAAACAAACCAGCACTCCATCATGACTTTATCATGAATCATGAGAACCACTGGAGTCTGGAGCCATAGAAACTCCATCTTCATTCTTCGTTAAAAACCTGCAAACCGGAGCCAAAGAATACACCCTCTCAACGGCGCCGTTTCGCAGTTTCCTAAAGCTACAATTTAAAACAGAATAGCTAGCGAGGAGGCGGAGGATTCTGTCGAGCATGATATGCGCCGCCGGGTTGGTGGCGGGGATCTGGGCGGCGATTTCCGCCGGAGAAACAAAACCGCCGTCGCCAGGTCTGGATTTCTTGATGAGCTCGAGCAAGTTGAGTTCTATGGCGGATTTGAGAACCATTGGTAGTACGGAAGAGCCTGCTAGTTGCATGGCAAGTGAAAAGGCTTCTTCTTCTTCCAAATAATCCATTTTTAGGGTTGCAGGATTTTGTTTCCACTTGGTTTTGATTATTTGGTGAGTGTTTTGAAGTGAAGAAATGTGGGTAAATATACATTGATATAAAGACGTTACACGGTTGACCCGCTGTGACCCGTTATATGTGCATACGTTACTTTATAATTTACTAGATGTGACCCGTTGTGATGATTTGTTTTGTACTGGTCAGGCCGGCCTCTGCGTCATGATCATATACACTTCAGGCTTGTTCACATTATTTTGGTGATTGTATGATAATTCCTCATAGAGTCGGACCGCGCGCAGTTTCATAGCCCATTTTTCCTTTGCGTAAATTGGAAGAAATACCCACATAGGATACATCAACCTCTTTTCTGATATAAGATATAAGAAACTATAGAGCATGTTTATTTATGTTTCCATGGTCCATTTCCACTTTATGGAGTTGGAAATAAAATTTTGAGAATTTATTGGTTTTCATGTGGTAATTGAAATTATATTCGGATGAATAAATTGGAATGTGGTATTATGTAGGGTTGGAAATGAGATTGTGTTTGGTTAAGTAGTGTTGAAATTATTTTATGTATATAATAATTGAAAAATTGATAGTAGTGGGGTCCACTTTCAATATTTTAATTTGAATATATAATTGTTCGCCTTATTTTTTTGCTTCGCCGCAAGTGATCGGCGTAGTTAATAGATAGGGTAAGCAAGGTCGATCCCACAAAGACTAATAAATTTATGCACTAAGTATTGAGATTGGAATATTATTATTTTTATTTAGACGATCGAAAGTTGATTGTTGTTTTGTAAAATTAAACAATATTTTATCATAAAAAGACAAATCAAAGAGTTCGATTGAAAAGATTAAGTGGATGAATGGATTCCAGAGTTGTGGTTTTAGTTAATCTCCCTCTTGTTATTCGATTAATCAAAACCAAAATTATTATCTATCTTCCCTATAAGACGATCACAAAAGTATTTTATCCTCTCTCTCGAGACACAATAAAAATGTTGATTGAATTATCTATGCTATCATCTCTACTCAACATAAGATAAACAACTCCCAAAAGTATAAAAGATCAATTATCCTCACAAATACTCACAGACTTATCAATCATGCAAAGTATTCATCTCGAGTACTCAAGATCTAGTACTGAAACTCATCTCTCGGATTATGAATCAATACATCAAGCAAGTTAAACTAAAGGCCATTTGATAAAACAAGAAATTAAACATAGTACTCGATTAAGGTTCGAAATAGTAACTTCAATTCAGATTAAACATCAAACCCAGTCCGTGCTTGCTGTCATGCTGGCAAAAGCCTCATGCGGATTGCCCTGGATGATCTATGGGTCTTCCAGTTTCGTTTGTGAACTTTCTTTCTCCCAGGGGGATCCAATTCGATATTTTCCTTGGGAGGTATCGGCCTCTCTCCATCCGACTTCTTCCTCTCTGGCTTCTGGGATTTGAAATGGGAATCGCCATGGAACATGTCCAGGTCTACCAGAAATTTCCCTACAAGAGTATCAATTAACCTAATCCCAAACCCCAGAATCACAAGGTGTTTTGCCGGACATTGGAAATAAACAACTCATAGACAAGATGTTCATGTTCATATCTAAATAAGTGAAAATAAAAGATACAATGGAATAGAAAACTCTGGCATGTTGATGATCTCTCGATCAATCTTCAATCCTCAAGCGTGTGGATGCGACCTCGATCTTTCTCTCGATTCCTCTGGCAGAAGGTTACTCCTTTCTATGTTAAAAATAAGTGTGTTCTCATTTGGGGCCGCCTCGTCTCTATTAATACATTCCCGGGCCAAACCTAAGTCACAAGTCGCGCGAGTATGACTTTCTCTGCACAGACGCACGGGCTGCCCGTGCGTCAAGCCATAGCCTCTATTTTCCCTTCGAACATAGGCACGGGCTGTGCGCGTAAGCACGACCTGCCCGTGCGTCAATGTGAATCTTGATTCTTTCAGCCCTGCACATGCACGGGCCATTCCTATGAGCACGGCATGCCGTGCGTGGCCATGTCTTGACAGATTCGTCTTATCTCTCCTCGGTTCAGCTCCAAACTTCGCGTATTCGCTCGATTCTTGACGGTCCTTTACCGCAATGCTCCGATTTGCCACAAAATTACTCCAAATATCATTTAATTCCTGCAAAATGAGTAAAGCATAATATCTTTTCCGCTTTATAAGAACACGACCCATTTTACTGAGTTAATGCATGTTTATCAACCTATTCTAACAATTATGCCCAAAATACATGCAAAACTCATACTAATCAATAATATTATATTTGTAAGATGGTAGGTGGTGTGTCCCATTAGATAGATATAATATAAAAATAGAAATATTTTAAGTAGATAAAGTTGATAGTGGTGGGTTTCACATGTATAATTTGGTTAAAAT
This sequence comes from Rehmannia glutinosa, assembly GCA_016081115.2. Lineage (NCBI taxonomy): Eukaryota > Viridiplantae > Streptophyta > Magnoliopsida > Lamiales > Orobanchaceae > Rehmannia > Rehmannia glutinosa. Next base: position 273,327 of record JABTTQ020002245.1, read on the forward strand.
ATGAGAATTGTGATTGATGAGTGATGTAGGGTTGTGTATAGGTTTGAGATGTTGTTTTATGTGAAAAATAGAAAATGAAAATGATGATTTCCATTGGAAATTTTAGGGACAAACATGATTCCACTTTTATGAATAGTTGGAAAATGGAAATAGCCTCTTGGAATCATAAACAAACAAGACCTATATTTTCTACTTACTTTTGGTGTTCTTTCACTGAAATACCCTTAGTTTATATCATGATAATTTATAACTTGACAACTTTTATTATGTGATAGCTTATAATGTGATAACATTTTTGAGCCGACTTGGCTAATATGTGATTAATCAATAAGGGAATTGTGTAGTTTTTGTTGGTAAAAAGTGTTGGGATTTGGTCAAAGATCATCCGCCCGCAATGGGCTTTAAAAAGAGGCGCAGCGCGCCCGCGATTCGAACACGTGAGCGCCGGATTGCATAGTTAAAGGATAGCTTAAAGGATATGATTTGGACTACCTATACCAACAGATGCATCTTCTTTCTCGGTGCCCATTACATAGAAACTCGGGTTAAGCGTCTTGGCCTGGAGTAGACATGGGATGGGTGACCCCCTGGGAAGTTTTCCGGAGTGCGCGTGAGTGAGGACAAAGCGCTAGAAAAGACTCATGTTGGTTTGTGGGGACAATCGTCAATCCGAGTAGTAGTCTTTAGAGGTCCAACAACTGTATCGAGCAGGTCACGAGTTCGAATTCCCTTGGAAGACGCTGCGGTGGAGGTTGCGGGAGCGGTGGGAACCGAGATCTTTGGCGCACGGAGGTAAACGGACGGAATCAAGGGTAGGTTGCGGGTGGCGAATCGAGGTAAAACGGATCGAGTGAAGGTGTAGGTTCTTTGGGTGGACAGAATGAAGGGTAGGTTGCCATATGTCCGGAATCGAGGTAAAATAGATCGAAGGTGTAGGTTCTTTGGGTGGACCAGAATCGGAAGGGTAAGTTGCCAGTGGCGGAATCGAGGTTTCGAATCGAAGGTGTAGGTTCTTTGGGTGGCCGAATCGAGAGGCTTGCGTGACGCGACGCTGAGGCAGAAGAAGTTGGCGTTAGGCGGGAAGTTTGGCGAGCGGCGGAGGTTGCCAAGACCGAGCGAGATCTTTGGCAGTCTTGGGGGGATTGTTGGGATTTGGTCCAAGATCTCGCCGCAATGGGCTTTAAAGAGGCGAGGCGCGCCCGCGATTCGAACACGTGAGTATTTGGATTGCATAGTTAAAGGATAGCTTAAAGAATATGATTTGGACTACCTATACCAACAGATGATCTTTTTCTCGGTGCCCATTACATAGAAACTCCGAGGTTAAGCGTGCTTGGCCCGAAGAGAGACATGGGATGGGTGACCCCGGGAAGTTTTCAGTGCGCGTGAGTGAGGACAAAGCGCGCTAGAAAAGACTCATGTTGGTTTGTGGGGATAGTCGTCAATCCGAGTAGTGCTAGAGGTCCAACAAAAAGGTTTCTGTTTGGAAGAAAAAATGGCTAGGATAGTGTATAGGCAAATTCGAGGCCTGAATTAGATTCAGTCTCCGCAAGACGAAATACGCCCCGTATACTAAGGGCTTATGGTTCCCGACGTTCGTCTCTAAGATATAATGACTTACAATTCCGGTTTAGCAGCACTTGCAAAAACCGGAATCGCAGCGAACATGAAGAGTTTCTCAACTTTCAAGCTTTGAATGGACAGTATGGCAATATGCTGAATGCAATATGACTGATTAATTATCTGATATTTTTCTTATCGTTTTTCATCTGCAGGGTCGAGTAATTATAAGCCTCAGGTGTCTCGTATGGAAAGATCGCATCTTTCGGCTCGAAAAGACACATTTTTCGAATGCACGCACTGCGGGGGCGAATGACGTGACGCACGGGCCGTGTGCCTACCCGTCTTGTTGGTGCGCAAAGTTCGGCATGGCGCACGAGACGCCACGCAGGCCGTGGCCGCCCAAGACGTGGCCTCCCGCCCGTGCGCAGGCCGAATGTTCCCGGTTGGAATTTTTTTAATTAATTACGAAAATTAATTAAATCCATTTATTTAATTACAAAAATTAATTAAACATTTAAGTTTAAAGGTTTTGGTCAAAAAGAATAAGGGCCTTGAAGCCCAAGCCCAGGCCCTCGGCCTCGACCCACGACCGGACCCGGTCCCGCCGACCGGTGGGCGGGCGGGGCGCGCGTGTGATTTGAACCAAACCCACAAGCATGTATGTCCTCACCCCTTTAAAAACTTGGGTGCCCCCAAGAGCCCAAACCCATATGTCCAACTTGGGATATATTAAATGTGTAATTTTATCATCTTTTTCCTATGTGGGATGGAGCATCTCTCCTTCCCCACATTTTCCATTTTCCATACCATTTATTTGTATTAAGTGGCTAATTTCTAGCATTAATTTCTCATTCACCCGGAATCAGTTTTGAGAAATTCCGAATGTTATTCTCATCTACGCTCTTAATAGAATTTTTACAAATAATTTAATTCTATTTTTCACAAATGGATACCACTTAATTATTTGGTCAAAATCGGGTCAACACCCATTTCTCAAGACCAAATTTCCAACAATCCCCCACATGAACGAAATTAATGCATGCATGTATGCAGATTCGCTTGAAAGTCTCGGCGAATCGTTATTGCATCAGGATAGGTAGCTTGTGGCTTTGAACCTTTCTTAGTAAAATACTATCGGATTTACCGGCTACTTAGTGATGCGATATCTTGAACTACTCAGCCGTTTGTGTAAACCAAGACAACAATACTTATACAATAACAACCCTAACACTTGTTGTTCTCAAGTTGTGTCCATTTCGGCCCTGGACCATATCTTAGATTCATAAGTGTTTCTTTTGAAGTGGCCATTACTTCTCACTTATATAGGTGATCTCCTATTGAAGAGTATCTCCTCGTACTCCACCTTTCGGTATATGAATCATTAAAAGTCGAAACTTAACCTCACCACATTCGGCGGTGAGAGTCACACTGGCCTAGCCCACGGTTTTCTAGTGGGCTGAGCTCTATTTTCCAAGGCCCGAAAAAAGTCGGGCCTCAAAAGCCCGGCCCGATCGGCCCGGCCTGGCGGGGCTAGCCCGAAAAGCCCGACTTTTCTAGTGTGATTTTTTTTAGGTCGGGCTTGGTTCCCCAATTTTATGGCCTGGGGTATTGTTTAGCCCGGCCCGGCCCGATTTTTTGAAAAACCCGGTGGGCTCGGGCCGACCCAACCCAGCCCGGTCTTTCGACAGCTCTATCAGCAGGTTTACATACACTTGGATGTATCGAGAATGAGCTAACACATTTTCCAAGTGTTCAACTGAATATTCATAACTTAGTTGTCCCATTGAACAAAGGTCTTGGGATCTCCAATTCACAAGGTTGGGTTACCGCTATGAACATTCTTTAAGTTGTGGATTTTAAACCCATTCCCCTTAACAGTTTATACAATTGATCTCGATTTATGCCTTTCGTCACGGATCGCAGGTTTTCCTTTGACTTCACGTAGTCAACCGAAATAACCCCATTCGAAATCAAATGTCTAATGATATTGTGTCTCCGACGTATATGTCTAGACTTACCATTATACATTCTGCTTTGTGCCCTTCCAATTGCTGATTGACTATCACAGTGTATCATAACAGCAAGCACAGGCTTATTCCAACAAGGAATATCCTCTAGGAAGTTTCTAAGCCATTCATCTTCTTCTCCAGCTTTATCTAAAGTAATGAACTCAGATTCTATAGTGGATCGAGCTATGCACGTTTGCTTAGAAGACTTACACGACACCGCTCCTCCACCTATTGTGAAAATAAATTCACTTGTGGACTTGGAGTCTTTTGTGTCTGATATTCAATTGACATTACAATATCTTTCTAATACTGCTGGATATCTCGTATAAAGTATTCCATTGTTCATGGTATAGTTTAAATATCTAAGTACCCTTGTCACGGATTTCCAGTGATCCGTACTCGGGTTACTTGTGAACCTACTTAGTTTACTCACTAAATATGCAATGTCTGGATGTGTACAATTCGTTAAGTACATCAGACTGCCAATTACCCTTGCATATTCCAACTGAGAAATTGGTTCACCTCTATTCTTGGCCAAGTGTAGACTTAGATCTACATGTGTCTTAGCCGGAGGACTATCAAAAGCATTAAACCTTCTGAGTATGCTTTCGACATAATGGGACTGTGACAAGAAAATTCCATCTGAAGTCCTAGAGATTTTAATCCCTAATATAACATCAGATAATCCCATATCTTTCATGTCAAAGTTCTTCTTCAACATGTTCTTAGTATTCATGATTAAATCATGACTACTACCCATAATCCACATATCATCCACATAAAGGCATATTATGACGTGATCATTTGTAGTACCTTTAATATAGACACACTTGTCTCATTCGTTGATCTTGAATCCGTATGACTTCATAGTCGAGTCAAACTTTTCATGCCATTGCTTAGGTGCTTGTTTTAGTCCATAAAATGACTTAACAAGTTTACACACCTTTCGTTCTTGACCGGGTGTAACGTACCCCTCGGGTTGTTCCTTGTAGATCTCCTCTTCAAGCTCACCATTCAAGAAGGCAGTTTTAACGCCCATTTGATGTATCTCAAGGTTATGCAAAGCTGCAATAGCAATGAGAATACGAATGGACGTAATCCTCGTGACAGGATAATATGTATCAAAAAAGTCATATCCCTCTTTTTGTCTAAACCCTTTAGCTACCAAACGGGCTTTATACTTGTCGATAGATTCATCTGCTTTATACTTCCTTTTAAGGATCCACTTGCATCCCAAAGGCTTGCAACCCGGTGGAAGATCAACCAACTCCCAAGTGTGATTTTGCATGATGGAGTCTATCTCATTATTGATAGCTTATTTCCAGAGAGGAGCTTCTGGACTAGATAATGCTTCTTGAATAGTTCGGGGTTCGTTTTCTAACATATAAATTAGAAAATCAGGACCAAAAGACTTAGCCACTTTTGTCCTTTTACTACGTCTTGGTTCCTCTTCATCATCACTTTGAGGTAACCTTGCAGTATCATAAGTCCGTTTACTCGAACTTTCTTCTTTCCGTTCTTTGTTCGGAAAGATATTCTCGAAGAATACAACATTCCTCGATTCAATGATCATACCTTCATTTATATAAGGAATTGCTGACTTGTGCACTAAGAAGCGATATGCACTACTATTGTTAGCATATCCAATGAAAGCACAATCGATCGTCTTCGGACCGATTCTAACTTGTTTCGGCTTAGGTACTTCGACTTTAGCCCAATACCCCCACACTTGAGGTATTTATATGACGGTTTACGTCCCTTCCATAACTCATATGGAGTTTCATTTTTACCTTTGTGTGAGATCTTATTAAGAATGTAGTTTGCAGAAAGTATGGCTTCCCCCCACAAGTTTTGGGGTAAGCCAGAACTTAACAACATCGCATTCATCATCTCCTTAAGAGTACGATTTTTGCGTTCTACAATACCATTTGATTGAGGTGAGTAAGGTGCAGTCGTTGGATGAATTATACCCGCCTTAGAAGCAAAATTCCTCAAACGAGCAACATACTCTCGCCTCTATCACTTGAATCATCTTAATTTTCAAATTAAGCTGATTTTCAACTTCATTCTTATAAGTTTAAAAGATACTAAAGCTTCATCTTTGCTTTTCAAAAGATACACATAGCAATATCTTGTGCAATCGTCTATAAATGTTATGAAGTACTTTTTCCCACCTCGAGTTTGCACAAGTTTTAAATCACACACATCCGTATGAATTAACTCGAGTTGTTTGGTAGTTCTCGTTCAGAAATGAAATGGTGCTTTGTCCAATTTTGCTTCAACACAAATTTCGCATTTGTCTTTGTGAATCGGTTTTAAACGTAGGTATTAATTCCAGATTCACTAACCTTTTAATTGTATTGAAGTTTAAGTTTCCTAATCTATCATGCCATAAATTAGAACAATCCAACAATTAAACATAAGTAACATTTTTATTCTTCGCCTCTTGGCCGAAAACAGACATTTTAAACAGGCCCTTATCAAGGTAATCTTTACATAAAAACAGACTATTCTTGGTCATTACAAACTTGTCGGACTCAAACACTAGTCTAAACCCGGCCTTGCTAAGCAAAGGACCGGAAACCAAGTTCTTGCGGATGTCTGGGACATATAACACATCTACAAACGTAAGATTATTCCCGGAAGTCATCTTGAGCACCACCTTTCCAAGCCCAACGATGTTGGAAGTCGAAGAGTTCCCCATGAACAACTTCCTTCCATTAATCGGAGTGTAGGAGGAGATCATCTCCTTGTCGGCATAAATGTGACGAGTAGCCCCGATATCTATCCACCACTCCCTTGGGTTATCCACCATATTGTCTTCAAATACAACAGCGGAGAGATCGAGCTCCGACAGGTCGATTGGAACTGACTTGTCCTCCGTTACATTGGCTTGTTGGTTGCCACCTTGATTGCCCTTCTTCGGGTGTCGCCAATCGTTAGCCATGTGGTTCGGTTTGCCACAATTGTAGCAATTCCCCTTTAACTTTTTGGCCTTTCTTTTTTCCTTCCCGGAGTGCTTGCGTTTATTGCTAGTGCTCGATTAAGCAAGATTGGCCTTAGCCTCCATTCCAGACTTACTGGATTTCACATCTGATTTTCGGTTGTCTTCTTCGATGCGAAGCCGAACAATCAGATCCTCATGCCCCATTTCTTTGCGCTTGTGCTTGAGATAATTTTGAAGTCCTTCCGGAATGGCGGTAACTTCTCGATTATTGCGGCCCACTTGAAAATATTCATTCAAAATCATCCTTCCGCGGACTAAGTCGTGAAGTATGATTTGAATCTCCTAAACTCTTGGCCGATCACCGTCTTGGTGTCAAACATCTTGTACTCGAGGAATTCTTGACAACAAATTTCTTTGTCAGGCCAAGCATCTTCCGTCTTGTACTTTTCTCCAAGGAATCCCACAATTTCTTGGACGTCTTTAACGTCTATAGACATTGTAGAGGGTGTCGTCTAGCCCATTCAACACGTGGTTGCGACACAGAAAATCATTGTTATGCCAAGCATCCATAGCGATTCTCCAGTTGTTGTCAACTTCGTCATCTCCAACAACGGTAGGGGGGTTGTCTTTGAAAACGAGACAACCCCCCAAGGTGGAGTAAAGATCTTCTCGTTGCCAATGTTTGAAGTCGGCGCCGGAGAACTTGGCGGCTTTTCGCCATGAGCGGGAGCAGCAGCCATAGGCATGAATGACATCGAACTTGATGCCATCGTCTTCAACAGAAACAGAGTATTTCGTCTTGCGATTGTTGGTAAAATATCTGGTGGAAAAGGTTTCTGTTTGGAAGAAAAAATGCCTAGGATAGTGTATAGGCAAAGTCGAGGCCTGAATTAGATTCAGTCACCGCAAGACGAAATACGCCCCGTATACTAAGTGCTTACGGTTCCTGGTGTTCGTCTCTAAGATACAACAACTTACAATTCCGGTTTAGCAGCACTTGCAAGGACCGAAATCAGCGAACATGAAGTGTTTCTCAACTTTCAAGCTTTGAATGGACAATATGGCAATATGCCGAATGCAATATGACCGGTTAATTATCTGATATTTTTCTTATCGTTTTTCATCTGCAGTGTCGAGTAATTATAGGCCTCAGGTGCCTCGTATGGAAAGATCGCGTCTTTTGGCTCGAAAAGACACATTTGCACTGAACAGGCCTTTTTGTCGGGCGCAAGACGACCGCACGCACGGCCGTCGGCCGTCTTCGGCGCAGTGCGCGCAAACGTTCGACACGGGCGCACGACCCGACACACGGGCGTCGCGGCGCTAAATCGCGATGTGTACCACGATTCGATCGCACAGGCCGTGCTCCCGCCCGTGCGCAGGGCCGAACGTTCCCAGTTGGAAAGATTATTTAATCAATTACGAAAATTAATTAAATCCATTTAATTAATTATAAAAAATTAATTAAACATTTAATTTTAAATGTTTTTGGTCCAAAAAGAATAAGACCCTCCAAGTCCAAGCCCAAGCCCAGGCACACGGCTCGGACCGGGACCCGGGGCGGCGGCATGCGCGCGCGCGCGTGCTTTGAACCAAACCCACAAGCATGTAGGTTCTCACCCCTTTAAAAATTTGGGTGCCCCCAAGGGCCCAAACCCATATGTCCAACTTGGGATATATTAAGTGTGCAACTGTATCCTCTTTTTCCTATGTGGGATGGAGCATCTCTTCTTCCCCACATTTTCCATTTTCTATACCGTTTGTTTGTATTAAGTAGCTAACTTCTAGTATTAATTTCTCATTCACCCGGAATCGATTTTGAGAAATTCCAAGTGCTATTCTCATCTACTCTCTTAGTAGAATTTTTACAAATAATTTAATTCCATTTTTCACAAATACTTCTTAATTATTTGGTCAAAATCGAGTCAACACCCATTTCTCAAGACCAAATTTCCAACAGTTTTTAGTTTTGAATTTTTGGCCCGACCCGATTGGCACAAGAGGACGAGAGTTGGACCGAAATAAATTTTTATACAAATGTATACATGGGCTGAGCTAGACTAAGCTTTTTTGTGGTCTGAAGAAAACAGCCCGACCCGGCTTGTTTTGCAATTAGCCAGATAAGCCTGACTCGCCCAACATTTTGTCAGCTCTAATCAAAAATCAAAATTGGTGCACCACAGCTTTTAATTTGTATTGCATGCTGACAAATCAAAAATCAAAATTGGTGCACCACAGCTTTTAATTTGTATTGCATAAATTAATTTGTACATTTCCGCAAGTCAAAATTGGTGCACCACAGCTTTTAATTTGTATTGCATGCTGACAAATCAAAATTGGTGCACCACAGTTTTTATTTTGTATTGCATAAATTAATTTGTGCAGTTCCGCAAGCTTAGGTAGGATTACCAAGGTTGCGTTCACGCGTTATCAGCAGTTTGATTGCATTCTCCTTAAAAAAAAAAAAAAAAAAAAAAAGACCAAGTTTGACTTAGAGATGACAATGGGGCATCTCCCGCCCCGTGCCTAGGATGGGACGGGATGGGTCGACCCGCCACGGGGCACGGGTCGGGGCGGGTCAACATGTTCTACCCCATTTTAAATTAAATTAAATAAAAAATAAAAAAAAATATATATTTATAAAATATTTTTTACAAATTTTATTATTATCAATTATAAATATTAGATATAATATAAGAATACATAAAAATTATATTATAATATGTATTATATATGCAAAATATATATTAAAATATATTTGAAAAATAAAAATACTAGGCGGAGCGGGGCGGATACTCGTGGGGCGGAAGTGATACCCAGACTCACCCCGCCTATCTCGGGTCACGGAGCGGGACTACGGAACGAGATAAATACTCGCGGGCAGGATCGAAATTGCCATCCCTAGTTTGATTCTATATCAAGGTCGCCTTCCAAATGCTTCTATTTTAATACACGACAATTTTAATCTAGCATGGATTTTCACGACAATTAATATTCAATTTAATAATCCCACACAAACTTATTGTACATAATTATATTATTAAAAGAAAAAAATCCGGTGACCTCAAAAGATAGAAGAATACAAATGTGCAAATGTTCGTAAGATAATGAAGAGAAAGGTAAGAAAAATAAAACTTTTACTGCATTTTTGTTTTGTTTGTTTTGTTCTAGGCAAAATAAGCATCAATGGTAAATATTCCATCTTGAATGTAATTGAAAGAATTGAAGGGTCCAATTTTTATAAAAATGCAGTGATGTGAAATATGTTGTCAATATTTTATAAAACACAACGAAAGACATTAAACAAGACACAATTTCACAATATATAAAATAAAGACAGATTTAAAGACAAAACACATGAGATTAAAAGTTTTGTACAAATAAAAAATACTTGTACGATGTTCAATAGAATAAAAACTCTTCAAATGATGATGTTGTTTACAAGATACAAAAATTAACTAATAAACAAGGAAACTAGAAGAACAACTTCCCTTTTGTCTCCAAAAGCAACAACTCTCCTTTACAAAGTATGATAATATATATTAGTGCACTCAAAACTCTCGTTCTACACTGAATCGATCTCACACTCAACATTCGAGTTCTAAAAATGATGCCAACAATCACTACAAGAAAACGCTCATAGGCATAAGTTTTTAGCCGATGTCTATGTAAAATCAACCGATGTCGTAATCGCTGATGTTAAATGTATGCATATTCAACATCGGTTTTAAGCATGTAAAAAGCGATGTTATATCAAAAAGATATTAGGTTTTAACCGATTTTGTTTCTAACAAAAATGATGTTATAGTGTTGGGTTGAGCATCGATTTTGTTAGGAACAAAATCGGTTAGAGACGATGTGTTAAATGTTTAGAAAACGGTCATAAACCGATGTCATTCACATTTAAAAACACCTCTTTATATGCTTTAAATGTCAGTTTAAAATCGATGTCGAATATTCTAAACAAAGTCGGTTTTTAGTTTAAAAATATTACCTGCCATTTTATTAAAATAGTTTTACATCAAAAATCATCTCATTCACAAAGTAAGAAATAACCATCCCACCATCAAACATCAAAGCGAGAAACAACATTTCATTAATTTTCTAATATTTATACATTTAACCTATACTTAAGGAAACAATTCACTTGAAATGAAACAAGACTACTGATCCATATATCCATAATAAAATCATTCCCAAAAGAGTCATTGCAATGTCATCAACTCCAATCAACATGTACAAATAGTAAACGACATAAATCATTTAGCTAGAAACATGATCAAGTAATTAACCGATTGATTAAGATAAAAAAAGAAACAATATAACAACCAAAAACATAAAAAAAAATAGCAAGCAATAACTCATAATAATTAAGTCCCAAGTCTGCAATCTGGAATTATATCTTTTCAGCAACTAGCAAGCAAAACAGCCAACTTCCCATTCCACCAACCAAATAATCCATCAATAACCAGCAACAACTCCACCAACTTAGCAATCCAACAGCAGCTAGCAACAACTTTTAACCAGCAACTCCTAACTGTAGGTCCCAAGGGGTGTGTTGTAAGGATTAGAGGGAGGGGGAGTTAAATAAATCTTACCAAATTTTTACTTTTAGTCTTTCTAAGGTTTTTCAATAGAGTTGACTCAAATTAGTTGTGTCATTGGGGGACAACTAAGTTGGCTATATTCAGCTAAGTTACCCACTCAACAGACTCGATAGATCAGTTGATAGTATAACTCGGCTGCTTAAGCTATACTTAACTTTAGTTGATTTGGTTTTAACAGTGGAAGACTTAACACCCTTTTTACAGATTTAAGCTTGTTTTTAACACTTCTTTTAGCACTTTGTTATTTATCAGTTGGATAGCAGATTTAACTAACAACAAATATAAAAATATATGAAGGAATGTAAGTGCTGAAAGTAAATTGACACAATTAATTTTTATAGTGGTTCGAGGATGGGGTAATTCTTCTAATCCACTCTTCTCCAACTCTTGGAGAAATCCACTAGGTAATAGATCAGGTTACAAAGAAGTTAACAGTTTGGAGACAGCCTTGATCACACAGCTGGCTTCTCCTGCGACTCAACTTCTTGACTAGGCAGTTGCCTGACTACTTCAGCTCACTTTCAAGTTCTTGGATTTGTTCACACAACCCTCCAACAAACTTGAATCTTCTAGTTCGACCTTGAACCTTTCTACAATCCTTCAACTTGGAAAGTAGACCCCTTTTTGTTCTTCAAACGTTTTCTCTTCAACTGGTTGAAGTTATCTTTCCTTCATAGTATGTGTTGGATCGAGTTTCTTCGAGTTTTAGACTTGAGGAATATCTTGATAAGCTTTGAGAATATTGCAGGTTAATTGCTTGCTTGAATATTGCTTTGTTCTTGCTTGGTTCAGGTTTACAAGGTAACATTTTCTCAATTGCTTCCTTAGCCTTTTATAGTGCACATTTGAAATTTACCAGTTGAAGAGATAGGCTAGTTTCAAATGACACTTCTTGTTTGTTGGCTTGTCTTTTCTTGGTCTGCAATATTTGTGATGTTGACCCTTCCTCGTATTAATTGACTTGAGCTTTTTCAAGATCGACCACAAGCTTGATGTTTCCCATCGCTTATTCCTTTTGCATGTTTCGGGCCAAACACTTTAAGACCTGACAGCTTGGACATATTACTATATCGAGTAATATCATTGACTTCCTTCCAACAGATCTAAGTCAATTGTCTTGACGTGACTGCTGCCTTTACCCCTTGTGACTTGAGTCTTCTCTAATCATAAGATTGACTCAACTATCACTTCAACTGATAGACTTGGCTTCTTAAGTTTACTTGACTGACACTTCACACAGTTGTTCCTCATCTGATTCTCCTCCAATCGAGTCTTTGACTTCCTTCATGGCCATACTCAGCTGACACACAACAGCGTCTTCACTCTAGTCTGCAGTTGACTTCTTGCATCTTTGACTTAGCTGACTTTACTTAGCTCTTCCAGTCATATCTATTACAATACAAAATTACAAGAAAAATGGGGTGCCATCTTCCTAGTTTAAGTTTTACATGGTATCATCAAAATCTAACAATTAAATTTTCTAACCATTTCCCTCTTTTTGATGATACCAAAACTTAAAATAAACAAAATAAGTAAACGACAAATACAAGCAGTGTAGCAACAAATAATGTATGCTTTTGAATAATCATTTTATTGATCATAACCTTTTGTCCTTTACAAAGTTGTTTACAACAAGTGACAGAGATAAACACAATTACACCTTTTCAACATGTATCTCAGCTAAGTTACAAGAAGGATGAAAATTACAAGGAAATCCTTCAGAGCTATATTACAGGAAAACTTACAGCTATGTATTTACAACAAAGTAAAATACATGAAGGGGTTCACAACACACTTCAACGCCTGTGCTGCTTCCTCCTTCTCTCTTCATTAGTAGCTCTCTATCTATCTTCTTCAGCTCTTCTCCTTTTTCTTTCTTCTTCTTCCTTCTTCTTCTTCTCGTAGGCTCGTTTAGCAGCAGGATCATCCCTTCGCTGCCTCTCCTCCCATACACGATTTACCCTTTCATTCACTTCTTCTTGCCTCTTCTTAGTTGTAAGTCCATTTTCTCGATTATGCCCTCATTTTCGGATAAATAAGCCAAGACAAGAATGGAAGTGCGGGAAGTAAACAACACGCATTGATTTATAGAGGTTCAACCATCAGGGCCTAATCCTCTACCACCTCAGTATCTCCGGGATGGATTTCAAAAAGTAAAAAAGGTTTTATTAATTACCACAATTAATACAACATCACCTTACAACACCTCTTTGGAGATTACCACAATCTCCCTTGAAGATTACCACAATCTTCTTGCAACGGCAACTTATGAAGATCACCACAATCTTCCGACTTGAAGAATACCAAATCCTTCAACACCTCAAAGAGCACCAAACTCTTCCATAAGAAGATTACCACAATCTTCTTACACCTAACACCTAGATCACCCAAGTGTGTTCTTACCACAAGAACACTCACAAGGATATATTGTATTGAATGATGACCACAAATTCAAGATTACAACTCAATAAAGAATAATACAATTATGAGTGCAAGTGTAATCAAGAAATAAAGCCTAGACCTCAAGATGTGAAAGTGTAAGACCTTAGGCTATTACAACAAGAATATTGAAAATGAAAGAACAAGTATTTGCTTGAGTGTATCTTGTTGTGTTGTATATCAATTGGTTATCTTGTTGCTCCAAAACTTCCTCTATTTACAAGAGATGATTGATCATGGATAGGCTCCTCTTTGGGATTGACAATCTACTGAAAAATACAATTAAAATCAAGAATATAGCTGTTAGAAATTAATCCCACAATTTACGGAAAATCTGTCTGCTGTCAACGGCTAGAATTTTGCTGTCAAAAGGATAGGGCAACCGGTCGCATACTAATACAAAATTGAAACAGAACAGCAAAATTACACATGGGGACGGGTCCAGAGGTGTTGGACCGGTCACCATAGGGTTGGACCGGTCACCCACCTTGAAAAAGTGTTAGAGATAGTTTTCTATAATGTTCAGATACCGGTCGCCCCTTTGTGCGACCAGTGGACCTCCAAGAAAAAATCCAACGTCTCGTTTCTGTTTTGAAAATCAACTTTCAGATACGGGATGTGCTATAGGGCGACCAGTTGAACAAGAGACAGAAGTGTTGTCCAATTTTTATCGAAAATAAACTTCAAGAAATACTCCGAAAAATTAGTAAAAATATTTTATATCGATCGGGAGTATTTGGACAACAGTTAGAAACATTGTTTTGGTGTAAAAACACATCATCAAAAGTGTTGTCCAATTTTTGTCGAAAATAAACTTTAAGAAATACTCCGAAAAATTAGTAAAAACATTTAAAGTCATTTTGGAGTATTTGGACAACCTTTAAAAACATTGTTTTGGAAATCATCAAAATCATGATAAAAATATTTATCTAACAAACTCCCCCTTTTTGATGATTACAAACCAAAATAATTTAAAGAGGTCGATTTTGAAAACAAAACAAATTTTCCGGTAAAAAATAACTATCCGTTGAGAGCGACAACATTCCACGCAATATAATCACAAGGATGAGAGTATAAATATTCAAAAATAGTTTTGCAAAAGCTCCCCCTATCAACATGCACAACAAGAGTAATAGAAGCAATTAACCAAAAGCTAAAAGCTCAGCTTTTATATATTGAGCTTAAGTATCAAGAACTTATAAGCTCCCCCTGTCAACAAAACATCATTAAACATGTAAATAAGTCCATAATACAACAAATGGACTAAGTATGATCCACAAGTTTTAGCTTTTAATAGCCACAACTTATAGCTCCTTTCGCGAGCTTATTTTAGCTTCTTTGAGCTAAAGAGCTTATATCCTGTTTCTCCCCCTTTGGAATCATCAAAAAGAATATTAGCACGATAAAAAACATCATATATCCAAATCTAAGTGCGCAATTTAACCGATTTATCGAGCTAGTGATCATTTACCTTAAAATTCCAAAAGCTAACGAAAAAGTCGATCATATGACTTGTAAAAGCTCATTTGATTGGCAAAACATGATCTCTATAAATATATAAGACTTTTGAAATCGAGAGAATCATGTAGGTGATGAAATTTTTCATTGAAACATTTTATCAAACACTTGGCGGGCGTCAAATAATAAAGAAGATGTATATAGACCTTGTAAAAATAACCAAGCCAAATTTTTCATCACCAAAAGAAATTTTACAAATATAATCTAACAACAATCATCATGCCCAACACTAATATATAAGAATGCCAACAAAATATTAAAGATGAAGCACATCCTCAAGGGTTCAACCCAATTGAGATAAAGAAGAAGAATTTTTACCAAGTAATCAGAGATGTCGGGTATCATGGATGATATACCAAAAGTATAAACTCAAAAATATATAATTTATAAGAAAGAAATCATTTTGAGTGAATTGTGTGTGAAATTTGAAAATGGGTGCGAAAATAGTGAAAAACGCATGAAATAGACTAAGTTTGGGACAGAACCGATTTAAACTCAGAAATTGCTCGGGGCGACTGGTCCAAGGGGGGGACGACCGGTCTAGGTGTAGGTCGATCGGTCCCCCTCCCTCAAACTGGTCCCTGGAGCTCTTTTTCTGATTTTGTCCGAATTTTGTACCAAAAATCCGATTTTTCAACCCTAAGTTTTAAAAACGTACGAAATGCAAACATAGACCTCATTCAATATACATTATGTCTAAACAAGCTCGAAATGAGGTAAAAGACTCGGTGGTTAATGATTAAAAACAAATGTCCGCGAGTTATCCTTGAGACAGAATTGAACACATCTCAATTTTTTGTGATTAAGAAACGCAATCCCTTAGAAGAAAGCATAGAATCTCAATTTGTTTAGTTCGATTATGATGAACCATATTTTGAGAAATTTTTATCAACGGACTTTTATCCCGAAAAAATATGAATGTTTTAAAACTTTGGATAAATAAGCCATAAGAAGAAGTGCCTTTCAAATATTTGAAAATTTCTTTTAACGGCACTTTAATGAGATTCGTTGGGATTGTTTTTGAAGTCGAGCATATAGACATAAGGCATAAAAATGTCGAGTCTATGGGAATAAAAAGAGAACATACCTCGAATTTGTTTGTCAATCGATATGCCTTTATCAAACTTTGTCAATCTTGATATAGGTTGCCATAGGGGTAGAGACGGTTCTTCCTTCTTCAATGCCTAACTTCTTCAAAGGTTCTTTTGTATACTTTGAATGTGAAATATAGAAACCTTCTTGGCATTGCTTAATTTGAAGTCCAAGGAAGAAATTGAGCTCCCCCATCATGCTCATCTCAAATTCACCTTGCATAAGCTTAGAAAATTTCATGCACAAGGATTCATTAGTAGCACCAAAAATAATATCATCAACATAAATTTGAACTAATAGGCAATCTTGCCCTTTTTCAAAAGCAACGAGAGTAGTATCAACTTTACATCTTGTAAATCCATTTTGCAGAAGAAAAGAGCTAAGTCTATCATACCATGCACGGGGTGATTGTTTTAAACCATATAAGGCCTTCTTAAGTTTATAAACATCATTTAGCCTAGAAAAATTTTCAAACCCCGGAGGTTGTTTTATATAGACTTCTTCTTGAATAAAACCATTTGAAAAGGCGTATTTAACATCCATTTGGTAAAGCTTGAAATTTTTAAAGCAAGACTAGGCAAGTAAAAATACGAATAGCTTCAAAACGTGCTACGGGTGCAAGTGTTTCATCATAATCAATACCTTCTACTTGACAATACCATTTAGCTACTAGCCTTGCCTTGATCATCAAGCTTGTTACGAAAATACAAAAAATTTCTGCAAAATCTTAACAAGATATCTTTGCACAAGAGCATAGTAATATAGACATTATAACAAGTAACACATACTATGTTAAAAAAAATCATCAAGAGTTTAATAAAACATGTAAGTTCAAATATGCTTATAGAAAACTATACAAGGTCTCTTTTGAAATTTGAAAATCCTAGAGCATATAGTTGAGACCTCATTTATAAGAAGTATTTGAAAAAGAGCTTTGACAAAGTAACCGAGAATGAAGACATGAATATGTGCAATAAAATGCATAACTTAAGAGGAGGATAAAAATCAAATGTTTTATCAAACAAAATAAAATCCTTTTCAAGTATCGGATAAAACAAGCCTTATCGAATAGTGCCTTTAAAAAAAATCGAAAAATCCTTTCAATGACACTTATATGAGATTCTTTGAAATTACTTGAAAAATGAGCACACAGGCATATGGCAAAAATATATCGAGTCTATGAGATGAATAATAAAGGTGAACGTACCTTGACAGTTTATGAAACTCTTGACACATTATGACGTAGATAGCCATTGGTGAAGATATATATATATATATATATATATATATCCTACACAATTCTTAGAACAAGTTCTTGCACAAAACATAGTGATAAAAGTGTAGGCTAAAACAAAGAGATGTCACAAGTATGCTTATGCTATATAAATTCAAGAGATAATAAAACACATAAGTCTTAGTAAATGCACAAGAGTTTAGAAAAACATTATACAAGGTCTTCTTATCAAAAGATTAAAAAAACAATATATTGAAGACCTTATTTAAAAAAAAATATTTTGAAAAATAATTTTGACAAATAAGGCAAAAATACAAGCATACATAATAACAAATAAAATATGCGTATCTAAATGAGAAGATACGGTTTACCAATTACGCCATTTCCACGGGTTGTGTCTTTCCCATTGTTGACGATATCTTTATCTTGGAAACTCATTTTGTTGATGACGACTTCTCCAAATGCTCAATTTCCAAGGTTTGTTACCTTACCTTTGTTGATAATATTTCCCCCTTGGAAATTCATTGTGGTGATGTCTTCTCCTTTGATCAAATAAAATGGGCATTTGATGTCTTCTTGGCGGTATGAATTTTCTCTCATTATTATTTCGCCATGTACCTAATATGACATTGTTTTGCGGTACCCTCAAGTGTTTGGGTCCTTCGGGATTACCATTGAGACTTTTAGGTCTCCAACAATAATTAGAGATATTTCTAGCCCGATAAGTATTTACCGTATGACCCATTTTACCACAAAAGAAGCAAGTAATAATTCTAAGAGCATAATGACCAACATGCTTAGAGACTTGATTCTTTTTCATGTGATTAACGACATTAGGCTTATGATCAAGTCCAAGTTTCAAATTAGCACCACTATGAACATCAACAATATTGGATATTTTATCGGTACTCAAGTTCAATTTTAACAAATCATTTTTCATGCTATTAATATCCTCAACAAGAGTACTATGTTCTTTTTCAAGGATTATAACCTTATCAAGTGTGGTAGTGTGGGAACAAGAAAGTGATTCATATGAAGTAAGTAAACTACTCTTTTCATTTTTCAAAGTATTGAATTCCTTTTTCAAATTTTTGTATTTAAAGAGCAAGCTTTGGAATTCATTTTGAAGTTCATCGAAATCATTTTGAAAATCATCATAATCATCATGCATTTCATTACTAAAAGAGGTAGAGGAGTTAGAGCGTACCTCATTGTCTTCGTCGATACCCATTAAACATTGCTCAGCTTTTTCATCATCGGAAGTTGTAAGAAGCTCATCCCATGTTGTTAGATTTGATGTTGTATCCATCTGAGAGATAGATGCTTTTGAATTGCTCCATTCATTTTCATATACTTCATAGATAGCTTTTAATTTTCTCCATACTTCATGTGCCGATCGAATTCCTACAATCTGATCATATTCCGAAGTGGTAAGTGAACAAGAAATAATATTAAGAGCTTTACCGTTTAAGAAGATGATTTTTTTGTCTTCATCATTGAGCTCCTTGAGGACTTTGGAGGTGTAAGGTCCGTCTTTCATCGGGATGGATTCCCCATTAACGACCGTGTTCCAAATATCGAACCCACAACTTTATAAATAGCGTTCCATTCTTTTTTTCCAAAAAGCATAATTTTTGGAGTCGAATAGTGGTGGCTTGTTGGTGGAGGCGCCGGTAAGGTAGACATCATTCGTAGCCAATGATCGTTCCTCTTTACTCGCGATGTGAAACGAGCTTGTCAAAGAGTTTTGCTTTGATACCACTTGTAAGTCCAAGTGGCTATGATAATCTAGAGGGGGGTGAATAGATTATGCCCATTTTCTCGATTATGCCTCTTTTTCAGATAAATAAGCCAAGACAAGAATGAAAGTGCGGGAAGTAAACAACACGCGTTGATTTATAGAGGTTCAACCCACCTAGGGCCTAATCCTCTACCATCCCAAAGATTCCGAGATGGATTTCAAAAAGAAAAAGGTTTTATTAATTACCACAATTAATACAAAATCACCTTACAACACCTCTTTGGAGATTACCACAATCTCCTCAAGATTACCACAATCTTCTTGCAACGACAACTTGTGAAGATCACCACAATCTTTCGACTTGAAGAATACCAAATCCTTCAACACCTCAAAGAGCACCAAACTCTTCAATAAGAAAATTACCACAATCTTCTTACACCTAACACCTAGAACACCCAAGTGTGTTCTTACCACAAGAACACTCACAAGGATATCTTGTGTTGAATGATGACCACAAATTCAAGATTACAACTCGATAAAGAATAATACAATTATGAGTGCAAGTGTAATCATGTAATAAAGCCTAGACCTCAAGATGTGAAAGTGTAAGACCTTAGGCTATTACAACAAGAATATTGAAAATGAAAGAACAAGTATTTGCTTGAGTGTATCTTGTTGTGTTGTATATCAATTGGTTATCTTGTTGCTCCAAAACATCCTCTATTTATAGGAGATGATTGATCATGGATAGGCTCCTCTTGGGGATTGAAAATCTACAGAAAAATACAATTAAAATCAAGAATATAGTTGTTAGAAATTAATCCCACAATTTAAGGAAAATCTGCATTCAACGGCTAGAATTTTGCTATCAAAAGGATAGGGCGATAGGTCGCACACTAATACCGAATTGAAACAGAAACAACAAAATTACACATGGGGACCGGTCCAGGGGGGTTGGACCGATCACCATATGGTTGGACCGGTCACCCACCATGTGGACCGGCCACCCTCCTTAAAAAAGTGTTACAGATAGTTTTCTATAATGTTCACATACCATTCGCCCCTTTGTGCGATCGGTCGGCCTCCAAGAAAAAATCCAACATCTCGTTTCTGTTTTGGAAATCAACTTTCAGATACGGGATGCCCTATAGGGCGACCGGTTGAACAAGAGACAGAAATATTGTCAAATTTTTATCGAAAATAAACTTCAAGAAATACTCCAAAAAATTAGTAAAAATATTTTATATCGATCGGGAGTATTTGGACAACATTTAGAAACATTATTTTGGTGTAAAAACACATCATCAAAAGTGTTGTCCAATTTTTGTCGAAAATAAACTTTAAGAAATACTCCAAAAAATATTGTTTTGTTGTAAAAATAAAATCATCAAAATCATGATAAAAATATTTATCTAACATTAGCTTCAACAACCTTGCGTGCAACTTCTATGTTAGCAAGGTGATCATACCCAGCCCAGTATATGAGACCCTTTTTCTGTGGATCCACATACTTAACATCTTCTGGTCTTGGCCGTGGTTGACTACTTCTCCCACCGCCACCAGGTCTACCCCCTTGCTGAAACCTTCTCTTCCGCAGGAGTATATTGCACTGGAGTTTTTGACTTTCCAGCCGAGTGACTGCTGGAACTTGGCTGCTTATCAGTTGAGTTGCACAGCTCAATTCCCTTTTCCCAGTACAAATCCCATGCTTGAGGCAGAGTCATATCTTTAAAGTATTTCTTCGCTTCTAGAGTCCGGAATTCTCAGAGATTTGGGCTCGAGATCCAAAGATCGGTATATCAAATTCGCGTGGGGAATTTATTGCAACATAAACCTTCCTAGGTTGGAGGACATCTCGAATGCAGCCTTCAATAGCCTTCCTTGATTCTTTTCATGGCCATCTCAGCTTTCTTTTCAATAGACTGACTCGCATGTAACTTGCCGAGAATAGAAGTCGTGACATCACTTTCTTTGTGGGGTTTCAACATACATGAGTTTCAAAAGATTCGAACTTCCTTCCCCTCACCGTGTCACATTTCTTTTCTTTCTTATCACTCCGCTTCTCCTCTTTCAATCCCTTTAGGGCCTCATCTTTCCCCTTTTTGGTATCATCACCAAATGGAAGGGATTGTCCAACAAGATGCTCGGAAGGAAATCCAATCGGTGATGGTTGAGTCTTTGCTTGATATTCGCTTTGGAGTGGGTTGTATGGAATTTCGACCACAGCCTTTCGACTCACTGTCACCAATTTCATTCGCCATTAGAAGATCGAACCTATGATTCATGTTGTCTTCAGGCGTGTGATTTTGGCCTGGTGGTGCAAGCTTAAGCAAGTCCATATCCGACTTGTGCGTGGTTTTCATTGTGACCATATACTCATTCATTCTCTCTTTAAACGCGTCAATGTATCCGCACTTTATAACAATATTTTTGCAAATAAAGCCTTGAAGTAGTGGACCTACTCTGAGCGCATGGCAGTCTGCTGTGCAGCCCATTCCCTAATACGAACAACTATCCCTCTCAAATCTGCATCGAGGTTTGCATCCCGATTGTCTAATCGAAGATCCAGAGATGCCTGGTGGCGTTCCATCTTATCAATCCCTTCACAGATAGTCTTGAAGGCATTATGGAACTCGGTTGCCGAAACCAATTCTTCTGTTGGCCACTCTGCATCAAAATAAAAAATCATTGGCACAATCGTATTAGTAGGATTGATGGGCTCTTCCTGCACGGTATACTTCTCTTATTCTCTGGCAGACTCAGCTCCCATGTCTGGCAGTTCAACATTGAAGGGAAACATATCCTAAAAAACATCATCTCGAACAAATGGAATCTCCAAAGGTCCACGCTGAGGGGCCTTTCCTTGTTCTTGATGCATTGTACCACTCAGCTTCGGCTCTTGCAAAGCATCATCATCGGCATATCGCGCTGTGTGGGAGCTCGCGAGGGAGCTGTTGGAGTCGATCTTATTCGTTGTTGTGGTAGCCGACTGCTTTCAACCAGGGCGATTGTAGGGATCTCACACTGATCGAGCCTCACTGCCTTAGCACTCTTCTTCTTGTCTCATGAGTTTTTCATTTTGAGTTACCATGTCCTCAGGTGTCTCATCGGCGTCATCGGAGTTTGATGTGGCCTGGGGTGATGGCTCATCATCAAAGTTGAATCTCATAAGAGCTGTCTTATCACTGACATTTCTCCAAGATTTGTGAACATCCTCAGCCTTGTCCATCGTTGAATCTTTATGGTGGGTGGACTCAGCTTCATCCTTGGATCCTAGAAAAGATGTGTCGATGTATTCTTGGGAATCACGAAGGGTGTTGATCTCCTCTTCTGCAGCAGCTCCTTCGATTTGAGGAATGTTCTGTTGTCATTGTTCCTTACCTAAGGAAGTCTCAACCTCCTTTAGGCCTTATTTACCCCTAGCAGTCTCAACCGCTGTGGATCCTTCTACAATCCCTTCAACAAGCTCAGCTGTCTTGGGGTCTTCTACATTGGCATCCTTTGGAGTCTCAACTCCTAGAATTGCACTTTCATGGCCTAGAGTCTCAACTCCTGGGGCCTCTCCATCCTTTGCCGTAGCTGCAACAACAACTTCATCGGCCTTCATGTCAGAGAAAATCTCAGCTGAGACAGACTCAACTGTCCGAGCATTGTTAATTTCACTCTGCTTCTCAGTGGCTTGCTCGCATTTGCCTCCAAACTTCTTTGAGTTGTCTTCCATAGCATCCCCGACCCCCGTTGTAGTGGAAAGAGCTCCTCCTCACCGGCACACCAGATCGAGGATAGACTTTGGAGGACTTTCCCGGACCTTTCTTAAAGGTTATGCTCGTGCATGGCTCGATTCTCGAATGGCCTCGGTCAGAACTCGGCTTTTCGACCATTGCAGCACTTGGGTCCATCTCTCATCATCATGCTGTCGGTGGACTCCATGAAATGTTCATGGGTTCCCGTGTGTAAACATATCTTGGATTTCTCCAAGGTTTTAGCTTTCTCCTGGGCCTTCTTCTTCTCATCCTCCTTAATGGCCCGAAGAGCATCCATGCAAAATTCCTCATTGAGCTTGATGGATGGTCACATCTCCAAGGAAACTTAAGCTCCCCCTCTTCATCGATAAACTCAGGGTGAGTAAACTGCAGCCTGGAGTAATCGAGCTTCCAGTTCCTCCAATTCCTTAGCCTCGTTTGGATGTCTGGAAAAATGAAGAGTACATAATTAGATCATCATCATCATCCTCTCGCCTCTGGAATGTTGGGTAATAGAGCTGGCTCCTCCTCAGACTCAACTGCATCGGTGTGAGGGGGTGAGACAACCTTTTCTTCAACGACCTTGGCTGTCTCACCTCTTCATCCCCCGCACTGCCTCTCGTGACAAATTGGGTTTTCTTTACTCTTTGTTTAGCTTCAGATCTTCTCGGACTCATCTACTTTCTTCCTAAGATCGCTTCCTCCCGAGCATCAACATCTCAATTGTCTCTTCGGTGAGTCTAGGACTCGGTTGTCTTCTCCAAATCAGACTTTTTGAACAATTGTCTTCTCTTAGTGGCAACTAGTGGAATCTCTCGGTTCCATTCTTCAGCTCTTCCCGGGGAAGACCGTGTTTCAATATAAGCCTTCTTCGATCTGTTTGCCTTTTGAGACTTGGCACTGCTTTCTTCTTCACGGAGAAGGAATTTGGGGTTCCTCTAAGTCTACCTGTGGGCTGCGGGGGCATCTACCGAGTCTTTGGGTTTGGGTTTTGGCCGGCGGCAGTGCCTTCTTTGATTTGGTCGGGGCGGGGCATGATTGGTTGTCGCATCTCTCTTCTTAGGAATTGGCTTTAGGGAGAGAGCTAAGGAGGCCTCAGTTGTGTCTTCGGCTGGGTTAGTTGATTCCCCCTCACTTGTATCCGCCTTTCTCGCATGGGCTTTCTTCTGTGCTCCAAATATGTTCTCGCATGGGCTTTCTTCTGCGCTCCAGAGATGTTTGCCTTGAACATTCTCTTATTTTCATGGAAGGGCTTGCCATGGCACAATGCAATGCCCTTGGCCTCCATCAAATGGCAAATGACAAGGCCGTATCCCAGAGAAGAGCCAAATGTCCTCTCCTTCTTATAGAACTTGTTGATCACATTCTGGCACACTCGGCTAAAGACGAACTCAGCCCAGTTCACTTCTTGTCTCGCATAATTGCAGCCATCACCATCAGCTTTGTCCGTGATAGCTGGTTGAAGCTCCCAAACTTCATATCGACACATTTGGACACGATGTCTAGAAGCTTATGATAATCATCCTTCAGAACATCTTTCTTAGATACTCCGGTGTTCACGTAACATTGCCACTTCTTCCAAATAGGTATGAATGAACTTCATTGAGAGAAAGTCCTTCAGGCCAGGCTTTCTAGCTTTTCTGCGATCATCTTTACCAGGGCCTCATCAATGCCCTGCTTGATTATGCCTTTAAAATCCACAGACGCTCCAGAGTGGGTTTTCTCGGATAGCTTAGCAAAATCATGAGAACCAACCATTTTCAGAACTTTGACGAAAGAAAAACACGAAAAACTTGATTTCGAAAAGTAGGGTTTTGAACTGTTTTTGCAGAGAGAAAACTTGCTTGCTTGCTGAAGACGAGAGTTTGTGTGAGGAGAGAGAAAATGAACGTATATATGGGACACGAAAGGACGGTTTTTGAAATTTGAAAATTTTGATCAAAATCAATGGTCAAGATTAAGCTTTCAAAACTGCATTAAATTCTCCACATTAAATGCAGCTGCATTTATATCTAATCTTATGTTTTACTATGCAACTTTTGTACTGACTGTCATAATTACGCTGACATCATTCTTAAAAATATTCCCGCTCGAATAAAACGACTGCATTTTTGTTATTTAGCTCATAAATTATTTAGCTCTTATCAAAAGTGACTTAACTCTGCTTCTCTCTTCACATGATGGCACTCAGCTGTCAGCTAACTCGATACAGCTGACTTCCTAACTATACTGTTTCACTTGGCTGAAATGTGAAACTTGCTTATTTTCGATTCTCTCTTCTTTTATTTTTGTTGATTGAGTCTTCTGAGTATCCTAACTCAGCTCAATTAACTCTAACCCATTCTTGAGCTCTTCAAACCTTGATTCACATAATGCTTTGTGAATATGTCAGCTAATTATTTACTAGTTAAGATGTATTCCAAAGTGATGTCTTTCTTTTCAACATGATCTCTTATAAAATGATATCTGACATCAATGTGCTTTGTTCTTGAATGCAATACTCGATTCTGAGTAATTGCAATAGCACTATTGTTATCACACATATTTGGAATTTCTCTTTCTTCAATATCATAGTCTCTCAGATGTTGTCTCATCCATAAGACTTGGGCACAACATGATTTGCCCGCATGTTTATGTACTGCTTGTTGTGGATGTAGCTATCAAATTCTGTTTCTTGCTGAACCAAGAAACTAATCTATTTCCATGAATTTGAAATGTACCTGAAGTACTCTTCCTATCAACTCTACATCTAGCATAGTCTGAGTCTAAGTATCCTACTAGCTCGAATCCTCCTTCCTTTGGATACTAAGCCGACTTCTTGGCATCCCTTCAAATATCTCAGGATTCTCTTAGCTGCAGTCATGTGACTCTCTCATTTGGTGTAGATTGAAATCTTTCCCATACACCTACTGCAAAGGTGATGTCTGGCCTGCTGGCTGTTAAATAGAGCAAAGATCCAATGAGGGCTTTATATCTGGTTTGATCAACAACTTTGCCATTTGCATCCATGTTCATCTTGACTGATGTATTCGTAGGAATCTTTACAGAAGACTTCTCTTCCATACCAAATTTCTTCACTAAATCTCTGGTATACTTGGTTTTTCTTATGAAGGTTCAATCCTTCAATTGCTTGACTTGAAGTCCTAAAAATAAAGTCAGCTCTCCCATCATGCTCATTTCAAATTTGCCTTTCATGAGGTTTGAGAACTTATCACACAACTCTTTGTTTGTGGATCAAAAAATGATGTCATCCACATATATTTGAACAAGCAGTATACTCTCTCCATCTTGAATCCTGAAGAGTGTTCTATCAACCTTGCCTTTGGTGAATCCATTGTCAATTAGAAACTGAGACAATGTATAATACCATGCTCTTGCTGCTTGTTTACATCCATACAATGCTTTCTTGAGCTTGTAGACTTTACCTCCAATAGTTTTCGCTTAAAACCTGGAGGTTGTTCAACATAGACTTCTTCCTCTCTAATATCCATTTAGAAATACACTTTTCACATCCATTTGATATATAGTGAAGTTCCTATTTGCAGCATAATCAAGAAACATCCTAATTGCTTCCAATCTGGAAACAAGAGCAAAGGTTTCATAAAAATATATATTTTCTTCTTGGCAATACCATTTGGCTACCAATCTTTCTTTGTTTCTTACAATAGATCATTCCTCATTCATCTTGTTTCTGAAAACCCACTTAGTACTAATAACATTTTGGTGGGTTGGTCTTCGAACTAATTCCCATACTTTGTTCATTTCAAACCGATTGACTCTTCTTGCATGGCTCGAATCCAATATGTGACTTCCAATGCTTGAGACACATCTTTAGGTTCTATTTGGGAAATAAAACAAGTAAATATTGCTTCATGATGTGCTCGATCTGGTTCTTATGCCATCTCTAACATCTCCAATGACTAACTCGGTGGATGGTCTCTCGGCCATTTCACATCGATTGAGTAAGTCTGCCGGATTGATCCTCTCGCATGACTAAATTGTCTTGAATGGCTCTTTCATCTTCATTTAGATGTAGACCTTTCAGTTGTCTTTGAGATTCAGTTATCTCATGATCATCAAGGTTGAGTGCTCTCACTTCAGCTTCAACATAAGGACTCTACCGCATAGTTTGCTGATTCTTCTTATCACCTAACTCATCAATGTCTTCTCCATTCACATTAGGTTCATCAAAACCACATGGATAGACTCTTTCGTGACCAAATTCCCTTGTTTAGCACTCTATAGGCTTTACTCTCAAGTGAGTATCCCAAAAAGATACCTTCATCACTGTGGTATCAAAAGCCTTCAAATTGTCTTGCCATTATTATGGATGAAGCATTTACATCCAAATATCTTGAAATATCCAACATTTGTTTTCTCCCCGCCCAAATCTCATAGGGAGTCTTGGTCAATTGCTTGTTGATCATGCATCTATTGTGAGTATATCATGTTTGTATTTATGGCTTCAAAGACAAAATTTCTTGAAAGTGGTAGATAATATGGCATTTTTAATTTTTTTATGGGGACAAATACCTAAAGTTTTATAATTATATATACATAATTTGTATCATTTTTTAAAAATATTTGAAGTCGAGGGTGATAACTGCCACCTGCTTCGTCCTGGTCAGCAATTAGGTAGAGATTTTCTCTTGTTTTGACATCATATGAAATGAGTAGCTTTTGTGATTTTATTATATCTTGATTGGAAATTTGTCTTCATAAAGGGTTGATCGTCACAAATTTTCTTATTATGAATAGAGGACAAAATCAAACGACCCTGCATCAAATTGGACATCACATATAACATTAATAAAATCGTACAATGTTGAGACATTTGAACTTGAAGCATTACTTATTAATCAACAATTCATAGACTTGAGTCAAAGAGATTGGTAAAATGTTGTCAGATATTCTCCAACATTGATTGCCAGCAATGATCAGGTCAGAAATCTCCGCGTGATTGAAAATTTTCACGTCATTTTTTTGAATAATTGCTTGTAGCTTAGAGTTTCTAATAGGGCTGTAATCGAATCGAACTGAGCCGAGCTTTTGAGTATTTGAGTTTGGCTTGTTTATTATCGAGTCGAACTCGAGTCTGAATTTATTGAACATATTGATGGCTCACGAACTTTTTCGAGCTTAATTGAGCCTAACAAGCTTAGTAAATATTAATTATAAATTAAATTATTCTTTAATTTATTACAGAAATAAAAGTATATATATTTAAAATGCATAATATATTTACTAAAACTTATTATTTTTTTTCAAACAAATAAGTTTATTGAAATATTTTTATATTATCATAAGTAAAAATATGAAAAATTAAAATTAAAGTCGAATTATTAGTTTAATTTATACGAGCTTACTATCGAGCCTATTCACGAGCTTACTAATGAGCTTGTTCACGAGCTAACAAACCGAATATCTCTAAGTTTGAGTTTGGTTCATTTATTTTAACGAGCCTCATTAAACGTGCTTAACGAGCTTTTATCGAATCGAGTTCGAATAGCTCACGAGTGGCTTGGTTCATTTGCATCCCTAGTTTGTAACACTGTTGGTATTTGGTTATAGAAATTGGGTATTGACCCGATTTTGACCAAATATTCAAGTAGTTTCCAATAATAAAAAATTGAATTAAATTATTTGTTAAAACTCTACTAAGTGAGTAGATGAGAATAGCATTTGGAATTTCTCAAAACCAATTCCGGGTGAATGAGAAATTAATGCTAGAAGTTAGCCTATTAAAACTAAGATTGCTCAATTTATAAATCTCAAGTTGGACAATTGAGTTTGGGTCCTGGGGTACCAAAGTTTTTAAAGGGTGATGACCTAAATGCTTGTAGGTTTGGTTCACAATACACGCGCGCGCCACCCGGCTAGGGTCGGGTCGGGTGTCTAGGCTTGGGCTTTAAGGACCTTATACTTTTTGGACTAAATTTATTTAAAATCCTTTAAAATTAATTAATTAATTAATTAAGTATTTTCAACTGGAGGTGAGCGCGCACTTGTTCACGGGCGCGCACTGCAGAGCCAGCGTGTGCGCACTGTGGAATAGTGAGTGAAACTTATCGTGCGCGCGCAGGCGTGGGACGCACGCCTCGAATCGATACAAATGTTCGAGCCACCAGGTGCATTTTTTGGTTGTAGACATGTATTTTTGATCCAAAATACATATTCTTTCCATCGGGCACCTTGATTTCTATAAATACACGACCTTGCAAATGAAAAGGACATGAAAGTCGGATAATAAAATAGTCATTTGAATTGAATTACTCCTTTAAAAGCTTGAAAGGCTATAACATTATATAGTTCATTGTAGTTTCGACTTTTTGCAAGTCTTCGCTAAGTCAAAACAATAAAATCATTGTATCTTAGTGGACGACCGTGGAACCGTAAGCACTTTGTATACGAGGCGATTTTTCTTGCATGAGATCAGATTAAATACATGTGCCTCGACTTAGCCTAATTTTCCACACTTTAAGCCATTTTCTTGTAAACAGTAAACCACCCAATCAACAACACCAAGGAAAGATCATCGAGGGTGTGTTTGCTAACTCTCAGGATGCTATTGTTTATGAAATTTTTTCATTTCATTCCGCTAGAGAAATCCTTTTTTACCAAACTAAAATACCAATAAATCTGAAAGAGGAATTCATAGATTTCCATGTGATTCTAGCGAGGAAAAAATGATATGTTGAATGCAAATTCATCACCTTAATTTGTTGGAATCCGAGGAGTAATAACAAACACAAAAGACTCAGAAACATTTAAATTTTCAGACTATAGGCACATTTTGGTCGATGTAAATTTTCACAAAAACATTCCCTCTTTTAGGATAGGTATAGATAGATAATGGAATCACCTGTTAAGCCCACTCGTCACGTCCATAACAATAAAACTGCAAGTAGAAGACCAATAATCACGGAGAATTGCTAGTAAAATTAGTATGTTAGCTTAGTCTCTTTGCAAAGATAACCAATCAAAGAGTGTTATCTGCTAAGTATCGGTAGAGTTTCAGAATAAAACATATAAATAGGTAAAGAGAAAGAACGACTTTACAAATAACCGACCAAAGAAAAGAAAAAAAACAATGTCTAATAGTCAATTAACAACAAAATTACCTACATACTCCAGCATAAGGACTATCATGTGACCCATTGTCATTGTCTGCTAGTGAAACATATCCAAACCAAGATCCATTACCATAGGAAAATAATATCATGTTTCCAACTTGCTAGAGAATCAACAAAAAAAAGCCACTGGAAATTGAATAATTTCTCAAGTGATGTTTAAAGTTGCAAGTGAAAACTTAAAAATGATAATTGCCCAAATACAATATCAACAGATGGAGCAACTTCATTTCGTGTCATTGGAACGGTTTTGCGAAGCCAAAAATAAGAATAAATTTAATCAATTTATACAATTACTAAAAAAATAGGTGCGTTTTTCCTTTTGATTCCTCAAACAAGATTAAACTCAATTATTTCCAAAAAACAAGCTATCAGGTTTTTCTCTATAAAAATGCATCAAAACAACAATGTCATCAAAATCCACAAGGAGAAATGCCTATTAACAAAAGTATTTTTTCCACTACTACTTAACATCTAGATGTCACCAAAAACTTCACAACCAAGATAATTATTTACTTTTAAAAAAGTGATCGAATAATAAAATATGCAAGCCGGATAGAAAAGTGTTCATTTTCAAGAATGCAACAAATAAACCCCTATAATTCCCAAAAATAAAAAATGGATCAAAATCCACCAAATCCCCAGCAAAAATTTGAAGAAGAAATCGCCACTTTCCGCCTATGAGAAAAGATGGATGGAAAAGGAATTGAAATCGCTAATACCTTGATTGAAGTATATCCTGAAGGATACCAATCGTGAAGATCAAGATCCTCACGATTTGGGAAATGAAAAGACACAACCCATTGAGAAACCTATGTAAAGTACATGTTTACCATTTAAAATTAACCCAATTAATAGTTTAATTGAGGGTGTTTTAGTCCATCTATATTTTGACAGAAATATTTAGCCTTTTTGGATAAGTAGAGTTATATATATATATATATATATATATATATATAGTTTGATAGTCAAAAAAAGTCAATGGGTAGTTCCACCCCTAATTGTAGTCTTAAGGAGTAAGCACTAAATCAAAACTATGCAAAACCATCAAAATTGGGCCATGTCTTCTTGGATGATGCCATTTGGATAATCAACTTCCATTCGAATAATCAAATTATACCTTTGGAGTTGGTTTTTCTGCCTTATTTATTAAAAGGTAAAAGTTGCTCAACATGTGATGCTTGCCCCAATAAGTTTATGAAGTTTTTTCAAGAATATGATAAGATTTATGTGATGGTGTGGGTGATCACTCATGTAGTATATATACTTCTTAGAATACTTATATTTAAATAAGAAATGGAGTTTTGTAGGTCTAGAAAGGAGACTATTCATGTGTGCACACTTTCTGTTCAACTTGATAAATAGAAAAACATGTTCGAAGCAGTCTCAAGACTTAATTTTAAAAGTGGTTGAGAGGTTATTACTTATTAGTACTTCATTATGGGAGTATTTGCAAACAAATCTGCTTCTAGAAGAAGTGTTTCACTGTAGTAGAAGCTAAAGTTTTTGAGATTTAGAAGTTGGTGGTATTTGGAAAAAGAAGTTAAAAGCTATTTTAATACAAGTTGGAGTGCTTGGAAAGAAAAGCACTTTCACAATGGGATTAGCACTATATTGACAAAATACCCTTATGAATCTTATGATTGACACGTTAAGATACCAAGGGCATTTTTCGGTTTTGAGAAATAGACACTACTAGAGGGATATTACAACGTGAATTTACATCGGTTATTAAACTACCGATGTAAACAAAGGCGGTGGCATAATTGTAAATTTCCAGAAGATTCTACATCGGTTTGAACTTTAACCGATGTAACACAGTTATCCTACAGCGGTTGTAACAGTACACGATGTAAAGTGATAAGATTTTACACCGGCTCTGTTTACCTTGTGTAAGATAAAGAAGCGTGTGGCAATATTGTAATTTTTCAAAAGATTTTTACATCTATTAAATATATAACCGATGTACATTTTTTGTACAAAATAAACTCTCGACCTAAACCAAATCGGCAGAGATCAAAATTACCCCAAATTCAACGCTCTTACTCTTCTCCCCAAATCGGCGTTCGACCGCCGTTCTGCCTTACATTTCTCCCGAAGTCACCCAGGCTTTGTGATAGTATGCATAGGCGGCTGAGTTAGGGGTTCGGCTTGAAGACGACGACTCTACGCATTGTTGGTTGTCCAAATCTCCCTTTTGCGGCATGTCTAAGCACCTTCAATTAGCAATAGTTCTTCTTGTTGATGTTATTCCTGCTGCTGGACCATCTTATTCCCGTTCCGTTCCCAGGTATGGAGCCCTTGATTTCACTCCTCTGAAATTGCATCATAGCTTAATGAGTTCCGTTCCTAGGTATGAGTTGTTTTGAATTTTCTGTTTGGCACATGTATGCTGTCTCCAGTACCATCGTATTGTAGTATACGTTGATTGTGGCATTTCAAAAAGGAAAACTGGATACAAATATACTTTTGAGATGTTGATTTCTTATGTTATTGTTCCCTTTTATTTGCAGTTTGGTTTCATGTTCATTGCTTTGATTTGGAAGTTTGATTTTTCTATTGATTATTGCTTAGTTTGGAAAAGATAATGTTAGTAACATGAAATAACTGTAGATAGTCACTCCCAACCTATGTTTGACATATATTACAATGCGGATGTTGAGGTGAAATTTTGAATCTAATTAGTCAAAAGGGCCGTATGGATATCATCAGAAGACAATGAGTTTTCAGAAGGAGTTGGACAACTATTCTACAGGTTGAATGATCAACTTTATATGTTAAACTTTTTGACATTCAAATACAAATTCATTTCACAAGCTAAGCTTTTTGGTAAAGTTTGTATTAGAAATTGTTGCAAATTTCTAGATAAGTCCAATTCTAGAATATAATTGTATTGTTAACTAGAAAAATCTAGAGAATACATTGTAAAGAGAAAACTCTAGATAAAAGTAGTAAACCAAGAAAAATCTAGATTAGAAAAGAACAAATCTAGAAGCATGTAAATTACAAAATAAAACTAGAAAAATCTAGAACAAGTACTAGAAGCCTCCTTAGACTAGTATAAATAGATGTGGAGGCATTCTTGTGTAAGCAAGAAAAATCAAAGACCAAGCAATAAAACTTCTACTTCAAAGTTCAAACCTCTCTTTGCCTTAGTTCCTCCATTCTTCTATAAATCAAATCTATCTTCTTCACTTAAACTACATACTATATTAAACCTACAAAAATAAACCTCCCATTTCCAACCTTACTATAAAATAAAAAATCTATCATATCATAAAACTATTTCCATCAGTTTGTCGTCTTTACTTATTATATATTTCTTTATGATGCCATTCAATTTTTGTAGATCGTACTCAGTTTTATGGGGCTTTGCAAGAATTCGAGACTGCAGTTATTATAATAAAGTTTGCTATCTGTTACATCGTGAGTGGAAAGGCCTGGAAAAACTTGTATGACAACAAGACCCAACCTCCACTCTTGGAGCAGACATAGAAGGCTTCTTGAAACAGCCTAAGGTTTAAAGAACCCCAAAACAACTGCTTTTTTTGTGTTGTAACTTGTAAGGACCTTTTTCCCCTTTTAAGTTTTAATTTTTTTAGACTACATGCAGATTTGCAATTACTATAGCTAGTCTATCCTTTCATTGAAATCTATATATTGTATCATATTTCTTTGATTGTCATGTTTTTATTGGCTATATATTGTTATTTAGAATCCAAATGGAGCCGTTTCTTGTTCTGTGGCTTGTCTCTGGTATGTATATGTTGACTTGTTTTTGGTTTTGGATGTGCCGGTTGGTGTCTCTGATATATTTTTTAATGATTGAATGAGGAGATCGATCTTTGATTTTTATTGGACATGAAATTTTATCTTTAGGAGTTCTTTACTATAGTTGATCTATGAATTGCTTCAGGTTAATCAAAGTTAAAAGTTGGTCAGAGCTTTCATCCAGTTGGTTCATTAAATATTTTTGTGTAGTTTGGCTTTCTGTAATTTTTGTGTTAATAGTAACTACACTTGTAGGGATAGGAATTGTACTTTGTCTTTCTGAGAATTTGTGAGATTCTGGTATTATGTGCAGTCTGTGTGGTTTTTATTTGGGTTACTTCTTAGGTGGTTTAATGTTTTACTTCTTTTATACATCTTATAAGACCTGTATAAACCCTGGTTTGACACCTTTTTATCATTGAATTCAACATTTATCACTAGCATTACTTGTACTTTTTACTTTATCATAGAGCATCATTGGACTATATGTTTGTCGATTTTTGCTATTATCGTGTTTTATATTGTACATATGCAACTCCTTTTGGGAATTTTTGTCTACATGATGTCACTTCACATGTATTTTGCTCCTCCAAGCATGCTCGTGGATTTGCCTTTGACAGCAAAAACAAAACCTAAAACTCTAGTCGAAGTTTCTTGATCGAAAATCAGCTTCCTAGAAAATCAATATAAGTGAATCATTTCTTTTTGGGTTCTCTGTTTTTTTGAGAATGTTTGTGTTGAAATTCTAGATTTCAACCACATTTTTTTTTGCCTTTATAACCATGCTTCCACTTAACAATTTATTAATTTAACTAACCCACATCCCATGTTCTAACCCCTAACTCTTGTTTATCTCTTTATCTTGTACATTCCACTAACCCATATCCCATGTTCTAACTCATAACACATGTTTATCTCTTTATCTTGTACATTCCACTAACCCATGTGCTAACATACTATCCATGTGCTAATCTACTAACCCATTAACATTTGTTGTGTTAGTGCTATCTTTTGGATGTGTTTGGGTGGAAGGATGTCTTCTACATGTATATAAGCTGATCAAAGGCAGGAAAAACAAAAAGCAATTGTTGAGAGCTTAAGGACATAAAAAGAGTCAGTCCAATTTCAGTTTGCTGGAAGGTGTCAAGTGTGTTCACAAGTGTGACGTCACACTTGGCAACACCTTCCTCAGAACTTGTTTTTTTTGTGATTTTCTAGAGAGCCTTTCTTTTGTAGTGGAGAGCTATATAGATTAAATCTGAGGAATCTCTCATTTATAGTGAATGTAATTTTCGGAGTAAGATCAAAAGGGGAGTTTTTGTCTTTTTTTTACTTTGTATTTTGTACACATTTCACTTAGTGAATTTTTGGCCTAAGGCTAACGCACAAGTATATTTTCATATACTTGTGCAAAAACCAAACCATTGTGTTCATTTCCATCTTGCTAAATTCAGTCTTTTATCATATTATTATGCTTTGTGTTTTTTCCATAAAGTCTTTTGTTGTGTTATCTTAAGTGTTGGCAACACTTTGCACAACACTCAATGCAACTTTAGAATTAACCCCCTTAAATTTTTTCAATTGGCATCAAGAGCCTACACTTGGCGCTACTAAGTGTGATCTTGTGTGTTTTTGCAGTGTTCGAATTTATATTACAAAAAGACTTGTAAGCAAGGTTTTTACTGACTTTTCCAGACTCAATGAGCGTATCAATATCCTGCAACTATTTGAGTCATTTAGCTCAACAAATGGAGCATCAGACATGCAATAATGAGAAAAGCTTGGCTTCTCAATCACAAGCTGGTGAGATACATGGTGACGCCCAAAGTGATGCCAACACTACAATGCATCACCTTATCAAGGAAATAAACAAGGGCAACAACACCAAAACTCCATTCAACAATAAGGTTCCCAAGCCCAATGAACATTTCAATTTTGAATACTCTAATCCACCTAAGTTCGATGATCAAAATGTGGATGAAGAGAAAAATTATAAGGGCTTGATTTCTTTCTGTGAGACGATGCAGCAGAATCCTGAGAATTCCAGAAGTGTTGCCTGAAGTGTGACGACATCTCAGACAACACCTGACAAGTATTCAGATTCTGGATATGAATATATTATCTGTTGCAATACTTCTCGCTTTGTTGATGTAGGACAACATTCTAATAGTTCTTCTAATGATGAGGCTAAAAGTTATGATGATTTAAATCATGTATGAAGAACTATCTGAAAGGTGGCTCTAAATCGGTCATATCAATGAAGAACTTACCAAGGAGAATGCAGGGCTAAAAAGTTCGGTAAGTAGATTGAAAGTTCTTTTGAACAAAAAGGATAAAGAACTTGACAAGGTAAAATCTGAACTTGGAAGCCTCCAAAAGATTGTAAGTAAGTTTGATTCTAGCTCTACGGTTATTGATGGTATTTTTCTAAAATCTAGATTTGATAAGACTGGTTTGGGTTACAATCAAAATACTTCGTCAAATTTCTACTCTATTATAAAAACATGAATGTTTCTGCTAAAAAAGGGATGGACTAAAATATCCCCGATTCTTTTCATTTTTGATGGCAATATTGGTATTTTATCCATAGATTATTAATGGAGAGAAAAGTAATCAAATCAGTAACTAAAATGTTGCATTTGGTATTTCATATGGAGAGAAAAGGAAAAAGTAATGGTTCATGAAACCATTCATTAAAATATTTCTACGGAACATGTATTTTATTATATGCACTAAAATGTTGTCTGCCCACTTTTAGTTGTCCTCACCACTAAGGTAGTTTTCTTAAATTTGTTTTAGAAGTATGCAGTCAAATTTTGTTCCCATTTCCTTAAATTCACAATTTTATTCTGAATGGATGCTTCATTTAATGTGTGTGTGTTCTAACCATATTTATAGATATATGTATATCTATAATTTTACTTTTTTATTATAAAAGTGTTAATGAGTTTGAAGATTTCTTGAAAGTTTTGATTTTGCCAAAAATATCCTCATAGTAAAGTTAGCTTTAAGGGTAATTAAGTAATTTTCTATATTGATTTATTTTTATTTGTTAATAATAATGGGATTAATGTCTCTTTGTAATGCAAACTCTTCTTATATGCTTTCATTTAATTGTAATTCTTAGAATATTTTGAGTTTTTAAATAATATTTATTTCACATTAAATTAGATATCGAGAGTTTTCCAACCATATGTACTCATAAGTATATATAAAAGATTTCATATGAGATAATTTTAGCCATTTAAAGTTAAGTGTTATATAAGAATGTACATTTATATATTTTTCTTTAATTTTTTTAATAACTAAATACATCTACAAAAAGAAACAAGAGTATGAATTTACAACAAAATGGAGATAAAAAATAAATAAATAAGATCAAGTCATTTAGTTTTATTTAAATAAACATGCGGAAAAAATATATTTTCTAAATTCACTTTCGGTTGCAAATATCCCATAAAATAATAAATTTATCATCTATCACCTCCCTAAATTGTGAGATAATTAACTGACACATTTTTTAGATACGTGAAGATGGGGGTTTAAGACCATTGAGAATTACAAAGAAATATATGTATTTCCAATAAAAAAAGCAATTAGTTTTAAGATTAGTGAAATATAAGTTATTACTAAAATTTTGAAAAAACAATATTTTGTTATCCAAGATTTATTCATAATCAATAATATATATTTTTTTATTTTTTACTATAACGGATATATAATTTAATGTGATTTAGATTTAATTTTTTTATTAATGCAAAAACTAGGGTTATCAAATTTTTTCATGTAAAATTACACGATTAATTATTTATAATGTATCTAATGCAAAAAAATATTAAAAGTAATATAAAAAAAGACATCTACAACCATCAAATCCAAAACAAAAAAAGAAAATTTGATTATAAACTAAACATAAAATATATATAGTTTTATAATTTAAGTTTTTCTAGAATTGATTTATATAAACAATTAGTTAATAATTCATTCAAATCTATACTTACTAAAAATAAATTATATATTGACAAAATGTTGGAAATTTAACAATCATATAAATAATATAGTTTTATAATTTAACTTGTGTATAGTATATTACCTAATTACTATTTAGGGTAATTAAGTAGTTTTCTATATTGATTTTTTTTTAATAATAGGATTAGTGTCTATTTGTATTCCCAACTCTTCTTATATTCTTTCATTTAATTTTATTCTTTGAATATTTTAGAGTTTTAAATAATATTTATTTCATATTAAAGTAGATTTCGAGAGACTTCACATGAGATAATTTTAGCTATTTAAAGAAACAAGAGTATGAATTTACAAGAAATAAAGATAATATATATATATATATATATATAAGATCAATTAATTTAGTTTTATTCAGGAGGACAAAATATATTTTCTAAATCCACTTTTGCTTTTGGTTGCAAATATCCCATATAATAAATTTATCATTTATCACCCTCCCTAAATTGTTAGATAATTAAATGACATATTTTTTAGATACGTGAAGATGGGAGTTTGAGACCATTGAGAATTACAGAGAAATATATGTATTTCCACTAAAAAACATTTAGTTTTAAGATTAGTGAAATATAAGTTATCACTAAAATATTAAAAAAAAAAATATTTTGTTATCCAAGCTTTATTTATTAATATTTATCAATGTTTTTTTTATTTTTTAATAATGAATATACTTTACGTGATTTAAATTTAATTTTATTATTAATGCAAAAACTTGGGTTATCAAATTTAGCATGTAAAAATTATAGGATTAATTATTTGTAATGAATCTAATACAAAAAAATATTAAAAGCAATATAAAAAAAGACTACTCTGACCAACAAAACCAAATAAGAGAAAATATTATTATAAACTAAACATAACAACCTATAGTTTTATACTGTTTAATTTTATGTTTTTCTTGAATTGAGTAATATAAACAATTAATTAATAATTCGTTCAGGTCTATACTTACTAAAAATAAATTATATATTTAAACAATGTTGATAATTTAGCAATCATATAAACAATGATATATATCTACTCACAATCTATAATTAACTTGTGTAGTATATTAACTAATTTCTATTTACAAGATATGTATTATTATTTCAAACAAATTATTGATAAAGCAGAAAACAAAGCATACATAAAGAAAATGTCACTTGCAATAGATCTAACGAGGAAGATTTTGAAACAACACCAAGGTATTACTAATATTTGAAGTACTTAAATATTTTATTGATCCATCCAATACTAATCATTATTTCATGAATCTTAAATATAAATTACTATTGAATGTTGTACAAGGTGCTTTCATTTATATTTGAGTAGGCAGTGACCATATATATCAGATGTTCAATAAGTGAATATTCAATATTGATTGAATATGTACTAATATTATATTATATATTACTTATCTTTCTTCATATTTTTATTTTTCCTCTTTTATTAATATATAATTTGCATAGTCTATGAAAATGGATCGTGGTATAATAACTTATATGATATAAATATGCGACTTTTCTTTCCATTTTAATTTATTGACCATTTCCAATTGTATTGATTAGTTTATTTTATCTTCATTTCTAATAGTTAAATATTTAATTTAACCAGGAACAATGTCCGAGTGAGAACATTACATGGAGCTAAGGGCTCATTAGGCTACATTTCAATTGAAAATTTTCATTTCTACTATTTTCATTGAGAGTGAGTTTTAATTTTCGCGTGAGAATTGAAAATATGTTTGGTTGAGTGTAAAACTTAGAAAATAAATTTAGGCTGAAAAATGAATTGATATTTGGTTGAGTATTTTTTTTAAAACTTTTTTTACACAAAAACACATCATACAAATAAAAAATATTTTCATGTACTTGAAAATAATTATATTTGTAAGTTTGGGGTTGGCCTAACAATTAGTTTTTAGTGAAAAGTGAGAGATAATCATGTAAATTTGATAGATGTTATTGAATGACAAGGTAGGAAAATATGTAAGGAAAGTAGTTTTGAAAATTAATTTAAAATGAGTTATTTTTACTAAAATCACTTGAAACAAAAATTTTCTCGATTTAATGAATAGTAGAAAACTGAATATAGGTATTTAGAAATGAAAACATATGAAAAGAAAATTCACTTAATGTTATAGCTAAGTCGAAAGATAACACACATTTAAGAGATGGAGAAAAAGATGCAGACATTCATACGTTAATCAATTATACTTGGGATACGAATTGAGATGGAGAAAAAGATGCAGACATTCATACATTAATCAATCAAACTTGGGATAAGAATTCATTACAAATAGTTGAAAAAAAATCTCAAAGCCAAACATGAATAAGAATGAGGCACTTAAAAAAGTAAAACAAGAGTTGAGTTGATGCAAAAGGAGTTCTTAGAATATTTTTTTTTTTTTTTTAAATTACTCTTTAGTTTTTTTTAATATCCATTGTATTTTATTCAATGATAATATCATGTAAGTATCGTGTTTCGGGTTCAAAATGTTCTAACCATTCACTTACTAAGAAGTTTAATTTTAATTTTGTAAATTTTCTTTTAGGATCAAACTACACGAGTGAAATTTACTATATGTAAAAAATAATTTAATTAAAGATTATGCCATTTATAAGATTTAATTTTAATTAAAATAAAAATAATTATTTGGATTACGTGCAACGCATGTACACCTAACTAGTACACCAAAAGAGCAAGACACCTATTTCAGCTAAAGGAAAAGGAAATATTGAAAAATCCAAAAAATTTTCCTTAAAAACTGATTCTTGCAAATCTGAAAAATTTTCCTCAAAACATTCGAAAACCAAACGTAAATATGTTTGTCACTATTGTTTTGCCCCTAGCCATATTCGATCTTTCTGTTTCAAACTGAAGAAAGATAAGCAAAATGGTCGAGTGTTGCCTAAAGTGACACGTCACACACAAGACAACATCTCAAGAAAAATGCCGATATTTCAAGTAACACTTCCAGGTTGAGTTGTAATGACAATGATTTATCTTGTCATATTGCGCAAACTTCATTGGGCTCTAATATTGATAGTACTTGGTATTTGGATAGTGTTTGCTCACGTCATATGACAGGTACTAAGTAGCATTTAACTGATTATGAAGTGTGTGAAGGTGGAAGAGTGAAATTTGGTGGTGATGCAAAAGGAAAGATAATTGGTAAAGGAACTCTTAATGTCAAAGGTCTTCCTAAACTCAAAAATGTTTTTCTTGTCGAAGGACTTCTTGCTAATTTAATTAGCATAAGTCAATTGTGTGATGATAATTTGCATGTGGAGTTTGACAAAGAATCTTGTTCAGTTTTTGATAGCAATAATACTTGTGTCATGACTGGTACTAGATCATCAGATAATTGTTATTTACTTAAAAAGTTCAAACTTGTAATCATGTTGAGTTTGATGAAAACATTCTTTGGCACCAAATACTTGGACATGTTAATTTTCAAAATATGCAAAAATTGATCAGTGTTGGTGTAGTAAGAGGAATTCCTAAGCTTACCTTTAAAGGTATAATATCACATGTTTGTGGACCTTGTAAAAAAGGAAAACAAACAAGTGTGTCTCACCAAGTTATACAACACTTCAACACCTCACATTGCTTGTTTTGTATTAATACATATGGATTTAATGGGTCCAGTTGAGGTTGATAGCTTAGGAGGGAAGAAATACATCCTTGTATGTGTTGATGATTTTTCTAGTTTTTCATGGGTTGAATTTTTAGGAGACAAATATGAAACTTTTGAAGCATTTGAGAGACTTTACACTAGAATTTGTAACATGCTTGTTTCTAGCATTGCAAGAATTCGAACTGCTCATGGAAAGGAATTTGAAAATATTCTATTTTCTGAATTATATGATAAAAAGGAAATTTTCCATGAGTTTTCGGCCCCCAAAACACCTCAACAAAAGGGAGTGGCCGAAAGAAAGAATCAAACTTTGCAAGAAATGACCCGAGCAATGTTATTTTCAAAAAATATTTCTAAAAGGTTTTGGGCGGAAGCTTTGAACACAGCATGTCGCATTTCTAATCGTGTATACTTGAGACCCGGTTCAACAATGACTTCTTATGAAATTTTGAAAGGAAAGAAACCAAATCTCAAGTATTTTCATGTTTTTGGTTGTGTGTGTTACATCTTGAATGACAGAGAATATTTGGGGAAGTTTGATTGCAGAAGCGACAAAGCCACGTTTCTTGGATATTCTAGAAATAGTCATGCTTGTAGGATTTATAATCTTCGGACTACAAAAATCCAAGAAACTGTCAATGTAGTTTTTGATGATTTGTCAAGTTTGGAAAATAAATCAGAAGAAGAATTTGCAGATTTTCTTGATTCTGTAATTGTGGAGAAACATGTTTCTGTTTTGACTGATTCACAGGATGTTACCAGAGGTGAGATGTCACCTCAGGCCACATCTTCTGCAATTCAATCGAATTTCAAATTGATCCAAAAGGTGATATCGGAGGTGAGACATCACCTCAGGCCACACCTTCAAAGAATGGAGTTGAACATCAAGTTGATTCAAAAGATGATGCGGAGGTGTGACATCACCTCGGTCTCACCTTCCTGCATCGCTACAAAATTGAAAATTGGTCCCGAAATTGACTTAGAGGTGCATGGTGATCTTGTTCCAGTCCTGCAAGATCTACCAGGAAGAATTCATAAAGACAATCCTTCATCACAGGTGTTTAGTGAGGTAATCGATAGCATTACAATTAGAAGAAAAGAGAGAATAAAATCTCGGGATAAGGTCAGACCTTCTAAATTCTCTTCTATGTGCTTCATGGAGATATCTATCTGTTTTTGT
Organism: Rehmannia glutinosa; assembly: GCA_016081115.2. Lineage (NCBI taxonomy): Eukaryota > Viridiplantae > Streptophyta > Magnoliopsida > Lamiales > Orobanchaceae > Rehmannia > Rehmannia glutinosa. The sequence continues at coordinate 315,943 of JABTTQ020002245.1, forward strand.
CTCATCTATTAAACGAAAATGTGAATGAAGTTATTAATTTAGGATGAATGTTGGATCAATAACTTGAATGGATTGTGCAAGTCTAGTGATGTCGAATGTATTGGTCACAGAAACTTGACTGAAAACTTACTTTATCTTATTATTAGTCTCTCTGATGTTATGTTTTGTAGTTCTGATTGTGTAGGGGACTTCGATGATAAGAAAAGTATTATTGGTGGTTTTTATGTGGTGTCTTGTTATAGTCGCGAAAGCGTGTTTATGTCTGTTGATTCTTTTTATGAGCGGCTATTATTGATGCGAAAAATGCTTGATGATTATGAAATTTCTAGTGATATATTGATCATGTATTGTGATAACTTAAGTGCTATAGATATCTCTAGAAATCTGGTGCAACACTCTCGTATTAAATACATTGACATTCGACGCATTTTATATGGGATTCGGTTGAAAAAGATTTGATTCGCATTGATCACGTTGCCACTGAAAATCAATTAGCAGATATTTTCACTAAATTGGATTTTGAGAGATTTTCCAGTCTTCGAAAATATCTTGGACTGTGTGTGCTTTGACTGCTTGTGTTGCCTAAGGTGATACGACACTTGTTGTAACACCTGTTCATTTTTTTTTTGCTTTTTTAGGATTTTTAGGTATTTCGTTTGCACAATATCTTCAAGGATTTCATAGTATGTGTGCCATCTGTGAAACTTTTTCAGTTGGATTCAGATTTATTTGTATGGCCAAAAATCGGATTGAATATACTTCAAATACTTGCACATAATTCTTGCTTTCTTTTTTTTTCAAAAAAATAGACAAATCGAGACTATACTCCACTTTTTGATGTTGCTTAGTAACTAGAAGCATTCATGTGCCCATGTTTGTCAGTTACATAAAACGGCGACTCAAATATGAGTATGCAACAACACTCTAGGAGTTTCCGATGAAAAATTCCGGAATTGAAACCTAGTAGAAGTTTCGAACGTCTTTAAAAAAGGGGAAAATACAAAAGAAAAAAAGGTTGAGATTGTATGAATTTGTGCAAGGAAAATCCTTCATAAATCTGAGTTTGGCCATGAATTTTCAAATTTGATGAAATCTGAGAAGTGTTTAGCCAGATGTGGCCAACACCTTTTATGATCACCATATGATATTTTTTCATTTTTTTGTGTGTGCTTGCTTGCGTATTTTTCCTTCGTTTTATTTTCAGAATTTTGCATATTTTCAGGCATAATTAGGACATGCATAAATAGTAAGTATATTTCTAATTTGATTTTCAGAGGAAATATGTGGCGATTACTCTTTCTTACTCATTTTCCTATATACTGGTGTCTATTGTTAGTGGCTTGAAAAATGAGAGAGTTAAAATCTGGAAATCTGGGATTAACTACACTTAGTAGGCTGTTTTATACAGTTAATATATTGTCTTAAATTTCATAAGCCCATCAAGTATTTTTCACATCAAAAGAAATTTTCAGATTGTTTGAGTATCGTTCATTGTATCTTAAAAAAAATTCAAAAACAAAAAAAAATCATCTTCTCCAAGTTTCCTTTTTTTATGTACTCTATGATTTTCTAAGCTACTGTTTCATTTGTTTCTTCTTCCTTTTATTGTGTTATATTTGTTCATAATGTTGAATCAAGTATTTTTTGAGGGGAGATATGTGTTCCTTTCTGCACAAAAAGGGGGAGAATAATAGGAACAAAAACAGGTTTGTAAAAATCGACCATGAAACAATTGGTGAAGAATGAGGTACAGAAGGTGTTGCGACATGTGTTGACAACACGTTTGGCAACACTTAAGGTATTGGGGTTCTTGAGAAGGAGATGATGGACCGTAAATAGTTAAGTTATTAGACTTCTTGTTATTAGTTTTAGGGGGAGTTTATTATATATATTGTGGTATATGGTTTGTTGAGATAATATTGTTCTTGTGCAGGTTTTGTCCAGAAAGGTAAAAAAGGGGGAGATTGTTGGTGAAATTCTAGATTTCAACCACATTTATTTTTTTCCTTTATGACCATGCTTCCACTTAACAATTTATTAATTCAACTAACCCACATCCCATGTTCTAACCACTAACTCTTGTTTATCTCTTTATCTTGTACATTCCACTAACCCATATCCCATGTTCAAACCCATAACACATGTTTATCTCTTTATCTTGTACATTCCACTAACCCATATCCCATGTTCAAACCCATAACACAAGTTTATCTCTTTATCTTGTACATTCCACTAACCCGTGTGCTAACATAATATCCATGTGCTAACCTACTAACCTATTAACATTTGTTGTGTTAGTGCTATCTTTTTGGATGTGTTTACAGGTGGAAGGATGTCTTCTACATGTATATAAGTTGATCAAAGGCTAGAAAAACGAAGAGCAATTTTTGAGAGCTTAAGGACATAAAAAGAGTCAGTCCAAATTTCAGTTTGCTAGAAGGTGTCAAGTGTGTTCACAAGTGTGACGTCACACTTGGCAACACCTTCCTCTGAACTTGTTTTTCTTGTGATTTTTGAGAGAGCCTTTCTTTTTGCTACCGATGAATGATTATGATGTAATTTTGGGTATGGATTTGTTATCGAAGTATGGAGCTACTATGAGATGCTTCAATTCTCTAAATCCCATCAGGTACTGGAGGTTTTGTAGTTTATAGTGATGCTTCAAAGAATAGCATGGGATGTGTACTGATGCAAAACGGTAAGGTGATTGCGTATGCATCTAGAAAATTGAAGGACTATGAAAAGAAATATCCTACGCATGATCTAGAACTTGTTGCAGTGGTTTTTGCTCTTAAAATATGGAGACATTACCTTTATGGGGATCAGTGTGATATTTATATAGATCACAAAAGTTTAAAGTACTTTTTTCACATAGAAGAAATTGAATATGAGACAACGAAGATTGTTGAAACTAGTGAAATACTACAATTGTGTGATCAATTATCACCCTAGTAAAGCCAATGTCGTAGCAGATGTGTTGAGCTGAAAATCAACACAAAGCAATGCAATTGCGATTCACATTCCAAAACCAGAGCTAATGGATCTCTAGAAAATGAACGTGTGGATTGTATCACTGGGGTCCATTGAAGCTAAGTTGGCAGCGTTAACACTCCGACCAATGCTACTTGATCGAATTCAATAGGAACAACACGGTGATGATTACTATGTTAAGGTGAAGAAAGATATTTCCTCTGGAGTGTCTTCTGATTTAAAGATATCCAAGAATGGAGTATTGCGATTTAAAGAACGATTATAGGTGCCCAACAGAGAAAATCTCCGAGAGGATGTTTTAGCAGAAGCGTATTCGACACCATATTCTGTACATCCAAGGGCTACTAAGATGTACCAAGATTTGAAGATGCATTATTGGTGGCCATGTATGAATAGGGATATTGCACAATGATGGAACAATGATTAACTCACAACAGATAAAGCGGAACATCAAAGGCCATCGGAACATTACAACCTCCGCTATTCGTAATGGAAATGGGAAAGAATCACTATGGATTTTGTGACAGCTTGCCCAAAACCGTCAAGGGACACGATGCTATTTGGGTGATCGTAGATGCACTAACCAAATCGCCTAATTTCATTTTGATTTGTTCTACCTATTCCATGGATCTATATGCTAATTATATATACAAGAGGTGGTTAGACTTCATGGTTTGTCACTATCTATCATCTTTGATAGAGACTCGAGGTTTTTATCTACTTTTGGAGGAGTCTACGTAAGGCACTAGGTACAAAATTGTCCTTCAAGATTACTTATCATCCTCAAATAGATGGACAATCCAAACAGACTATGAAAACTTTAGAAGATATACTTAGAGCATGTGTTCTAGATTTTCAAGGACAAGTGGAGTAAATATCTACCTTTGATAGAATTCTCATATAACAAAAACTATCGTGCTATAATCGTGGATGGTTCCTCGTGAAGCATTGTATGGCGTAAAGTGTAGATCGCCGGTCCAAGGGACGATGTTGGTGAAAGAAAGCTTTTAGGTCCATACATGATTCGAGAAATGACAGAGGTCGTAAAGCAAATTCGACAAAGGACGGAAATGGCTCGAGTCGATAAAAGAATTACTCAAATCAAAGAAGAAGAATTCTAGAATTTGCTATGGGAGACCAAGTGTTTTCAAGGTGGCACCAATGAAAGGGTAATGCGATTTGGAAAGAAAGGAAAACTAAGTCCTAGATACATCGCCCATTCTATATCACAAAGAATTGGTGATGTTGCTTACAAACTTGACCTTCCAAAGATCAATGTCTCAAATACCTGACGTATTTCATGTTTCTATGTTGAGAAAAATACATTTCAAACTCATCTCATATTCTGAAACATGGACCAATAGAATTAAATGTTGTCTTGAGCTACGAAGAGATACCTGTGGAGATATTATTACGAGAGGTGAAGAAACTCAGGAATAAAGAAATCCCATTAGTTAAAGTACTTTGGAGAAATCACTCCATAGAAGAAGCTACATGGGAGAGGAAAGATGAGATAAGGGCAAAGTATCCTAATTTATTTCGGTATGTAAAATTTCGGGGACTAAATTTTTATAAGGAGGAAAGGATGTAATACCTGAGCCTTTCATTACTCACTTGGCCTACATAGTTCTTGTATTTTATGATTTTTGCATTTATATTGACATTGCATACTAGACTTGTTTTATTTAGCTTCCTTAACAATCAACTATTGGAGTTACCGCATGACATTAATTCCCCGATTTATTACCTGATTGGTTTATCGTGACCTAAAGTAGGAAGAGCCAGCTGTCCAACTATGCTATATTGAAAATGTACACGCGGTGATAATAGAAGTAAGAGAGTCACTTGCTTACACATAGCAAGTTGTGTTTATTGAAAGGAGAGATAAGCATAATATGTTGATAAATTAACATAAGAAGCACTAATATATTCTAATTAATATATCTATATTCAGACATATGTATGTATATATATACACATATATAATGTATGTATATATATAATGTGGAGTAACATGCATATATACATGCATGCATTAAGTTAATATATATATATAACATACAACACTCACACGTTCTTTATATACTAATTAAATATAGACATAAAACTAATCCATATTAATAGGTGGGTATCCTTTATATATTATATATCACACAACACGGCCCACACCTGATGACATAATTTTAGTAAATAAACTAAAATATCAAGAGTTAGCTTCCTACTATGGTAACCGCCTAATTCCCTGTATAATAAATAAGTCTTTATGTGAGTTAATCATTAATCTAAAAGCTTACCCCTCCCTCAAAAAAAAAAAAAATCTAAAAGCTTACCCCACATGCACCATTTCTCGTTGCTAAGGGTTCAAGTGGCTCAAATTCTTGGAGGATTATTTCCTTACAAACTATTGGTACAGGCAACTTTAATACATATGAGAATCGCTTAGTTATAAGTTTATGCTTTAGGAGTTAGCATAGGGTTAAATTCAAGCTAGTCTGTAACTAAGAAGTTTTAGTTAATGATTTTTATTACCGATTAGTAATTAGTTTATGAAAGATCTTGTAGGAATTTATGGAGTAGAAAACTTCAGGTTAATTGATTATAAGATTCATTAATATTTACTTGCAGATTTGAAGATAAAATAAATAAAATATGGATAAATGGAATAGCTGGGCTTATAAATCTATTCTAACTTTATCAATTAGATAACAATTGAAACCCATAGTTTGAGTCATATGAAGATGAAGTTTAATAGAGAATGGTAAAGTCATGTTTAGTATATATGGATTTTAATAGGAGGGATATACTGGTTTTAGGTAATATAAAATATACCTATAATGGAAATTGGGGTGTTTAATTAAGAGTTTTGACTAAGTCTAATTTGAATATTTCAAGACCACTTTCTTATTTAGCAATATATATATATATATATATATATATATTTATATATATATATATATTTAAGAATTAAAGTCCTTTATGTGAATTAATTATAATAAATATACTAATTTGAGAATAAAAACTTATGGCTCATATTTTTACAGGTTGTCTCACACCTATATAAGATTAGAAAGAAAATACAATTATCTAACTTTCAAAGTAGCATAAAGTTATGAAACCTATATAAGATTAGAAAGAAAACACAATTATCTAACTTTCAAAGAAAGCATATCCAGAGGTAAAAGGTAAGTGAAAATCCATCTACAACTACAATGCATGAACATAGGTTTATTAAGAACTTTTAGTTATATTTATTATATTTATGTAATTAACAATTGGTGAGGAGAATCTCTCCGAGAATATTGATACGGACAATTGTCCAAGATGTTTACCATACATGACATATCGTCGAATTTTGACGATGTATGCACAAGAACATCGAGGACAAGATAGCATATTGGAATAAGCAATATGTTGAAAAAGAATGCAGGAGCCGATAGAGAAACTCGAGACATCTGGCTGCGAAAGACAAGCAACATATTATCTGAGTTTCCTTACAGTAAATCAGATATTATATGTTGATCTGATGAATCATCAGGAAGAAGTCCATGAGAATGCTCATCAAAATCATGATTCATGATGGAGTACAAGCATGGAACGAGATACTTCCGGACACATCTAAGATCTCAAAAGATATTAGGGAAGTCCAGAAGACGGTGCAGGATTATGGCAACCGCCATATTCATTTACCTACACAAGTTCATCAGATCCAAAACTAGATGGAGACGATGGTGAAATATCAGAAGGAAACCCTTGAAATCCTTCATGATATTCAGAAACGAGTAAATAGCTTGGAGGACAGACCGAGTTCTTTCGGAGGAAAGAAACGTATTGATTTCGGGATAGTACCCTATTTACACCAAAAGAGAAAACCAACCGAAGTGGTACGAAAAATGACAGATGATGAAATGCTTATCGCTATCATCAAAGGAAAATCCATCACAAATTAAAAGTTACAGATATGGAGAAAATGAATCTTAAAGATCTACATGACCTTGCAGAATCCTTCGCAGGATTAGGAATTGTAGATTTAAAGATGAACACACGGGAGGAGATGGGCATGACTTTGGTCACCTATGACCCACAAGGAACCCAGGACGAGAGAATGAATCACGTTGGAGATTTCACCACAGGGAATGAAACACATTCAGGAACAGGAGCTCGACCACCTCTTGCGGAAACTCGACAACCTTCTAGAAGGCCAAATGTTTATCAAACGCCTTATGGAAGATCACATCTCGACCCAATACATTCATTTGGGTTGATGCTAAATCTGGATATCCCAAATTTTAAAAATCGAGAAGTTCTCATTGATGAATGGGCATCAACTATGAGGATTGCAGCAGGTACCCTTGATCTTACGAAAGATTCCTTCCTTATACTCCTTGAAATGAGTCTTGAAGGATCCATAAGAATTGCATGGGATATGACCGAAACAAGTATGAAAAGTGCGGTCACGACAGGAGAATCACTAAAAGGAATCGATGATATGGCAAAATTATTCAAAATCCATTTTATCGGCACATGTTACTTTGAGGGATTAGAAGAAGAAAAAAGAAAAATATATAAACAAGCCCTCTACAGCCTCGAGTTACATGATATTTGTCATATTGACGAATATATCAAGTTATTCACCGAGTACCGGTGGAAGTCAAATATTGGAGACAAAGAAGCTTCACAGCTATTCTTTGCAAAAATTCCAAGTCCCTCGAGAGAAATGCTTATCAGGGAATACAAGGATGATGCGGTCGATCTCGATACCGTGGCTAGAAGAATGTCTTTCTTGAAGGCCAAGTGATCTGAATGGTGCTACCAAGCAGCACTATACCGGAATTATAAGAGTTTACGAGGAATTAACAAATTAGTTCCTCTATGTTGTATCGATGATGATATCCCAACAGTTGTGGGAGGTCAACCCAGGCGGCATAAGAAAGAAGAAGAGAAGCCATCCATCTTCGGGAAGAAGTAGCAAAAAAGTAGGTCTTCATGGAGACCTAGAAGGTTAGTCAAAACATAAAGCCCGGTTACAAATCGGGGCAAAGACCATCACCAAGGTAAGTAGAGCCTCGTCATCGAGGTTCAAATCGGGTAAGTGCAGTGTAACCCCGGGAAGAAGAACTTTCAGCGAGCTCACACCGAGCTAATGAAAGTTTCAAAGATTGTAATTCTTTGGACATGTGGAGTAAGAGGACATATGTCAACCGATTGTCCAGACAATAAATGAGGAGTCGACAGTTCAAGCGACACGTAAATCGAAGAATCTCTCTACTATCAAGATCTTATACAGGTGTATCAAGTTGAGGATATACCCTCAGATGAAAGCATCTATGAAGAAGAAATTTATTCTGACGATGGAAGTGACTCGGCTCGAGAATCGAGTGAAGAAGAAATTCTTGAGACGGTCGGGAGGATATGTCGGGATTCCTCTCTCACACTACGGTTTCTCATAACACTCTTATGAGAATTATGGAGGAAGATCCAAAGCTTCAGATATATGATGGATTTACAATCAGAGCTATGGAAAAGGCTTTGATAAAATTGGTTTTCATAATAGAAAACACCAAATTATCCATAGGGTAACAATCGGAGAATTTGCCATTCCGATGGAGTTTATCGGGAACCTGGTCGAGATGTAGTTGGTCCCTATTAGAGAAATCCAGGAGGTCAAAAGCAGAGTTAAAAGAGAAGTTGCAAATACACTCTCATGGATTCATATCGGAGCCATAAGAGTCATTAAAGGCAACATTCAAAGAAGGAATAGATTCGCCACTCAATCTGGCTATCTTTGACAAGCGAATCTCAAACCTCAAGGATTCATGCCTTGGAGCGGTTATAGGAAATTTGTATGCTGGGAAATTGGCATTTAATGTCTATCCTCGAATTGCATACAAGATTTCAAAAGAGATGATTTGATGAAAGAAGGGAACAGACCCTACTCGATCAAATACAAGATATCCTATGCTATCTCGAATACACATCATTCAGAAGTATTTTGAGAAAGGAATTTATTGAAGTCCCAAGAATCTTCGAGGACTTTGCCAGAGGGGTTCTACCAGAAATCATTGAGTCTCCAGCTATCAAGGAGATCAATATGAAAATACGAGATCAACCTGTCTTCAACAAAAGTCGAAGTCTCAGAGTTGAGCCAAGAAGGATGTCTTTCCAACAGGACAGAATGATGAGTAGCAACCGTTGGGAAGAAAAGATACCAAGTATAGCTCAGCACATCCTAGATATTTTCAAAACAGCAGGAGAGCTGAAATGTCCAGAAGGATGGCGAGAAATTGAAGTAATATTCGACATCACTCAAAAGGATAATATTTTTCTTTTGAGGTTTTATATTATCTCCAACAACTTATAGTTAGAAGGTATCAAGGAAGCCTGAAGATAGGTGAAATTGAGTTGACTATCACAGTAGTTGCGGGAAAAATCCCAGAGCAATTAATACTGGGAATTGAATTTCTTGAGGATAATAAACCTTGGAAAAGATTACAAGACGAAATGGAATTCACAGTGGCAAATAAAAGATTCAGATCAGATGACCACCAGTCCATTCTCCATATACATTTCTATCGGAATGTTATATGTTGAATACATGGCCGAGTATTTTGCGGCCTACATTGATTCAGATGCCGGAATATGTACTGCAAAGCCGGATGTTTTTCCTAAACAAATTGGAGAAGATTTATCAGCTATTGCAGGAAGGGATTTCTCTAAAAGGATTCTTATCCTTAATTGAGGAATTAAACAGGCATAAATTATGATTGGAGGTGCAGGTGGTACCCCAGGAATAAAGTGAAGACGCCACCAATCTATTTCCATGATACGGGAGCATATGTTTTGCTAGGAAATAATTTCCTACAAACATTTAAGAAATTTACACAAGAATATGAGACAAGAATACTTATTTTCATAATATTATGTGATCATAAGATTATTGTCCAGAGACAGATCAGTGCTTTCAGTGAAGAAGGCAGTGATTGCAACAAGACAGATTGAATTTCTCGTAATTGAAATCGATGAATCTGGAATCATCCTACAAAGTCATATTGTAGAAAAGATACAAGGATTTTCAGATACACTAAAAGACAAGAAGCAACTTCAGAGTTTCCTTGGAGTTGTTAATTTTGTTGGAATGTTCATAAACAATCTAGCACATTACATGAAAGTGTTTAGCCCATTGCCTAAAAAAGATGTTACATTCAAATGGGAAGATGAACATCAAGAAGGAATAAATCAGCTTAAAGAAGTTTGTAAAAAGCTTCCAAAACTTGCAATTCCACAAGATGAAGATGAATTGGTTCTATACACAGATGCCAGTGGCTATTGGTGGGCAGCTGTTCTTACAAAAGCTACACCAAACGGCCAAGTGCCATGCAGATATTGCAGCGGTCTTTTTATAGACAATGAAGAAAATCGATGGAATATTAATGAGAAAGAATTCTTTGCAGTCAGAAAGGCTTTCAATAAAAAGCCTCTATTTTTATTGGCTGAAATGTTTACTTTAAAATTTGATAATTCAAGTATCAAAGCTTTTCTGAAAAACAAAATTGAATCAAAACCAGAAAAGGCTAGATTACTGAGATGGCAAGCTGAATGTCAATATTATGATTATGATATTGTCATTATAAAATCTCATGAAAATTTTCTTGCAATTGTTTGACACAAGATGGAAGGACGCGTTCTTCGATTTAAGTCCTTAAACGAGTAAGACATCTAAGGGAAAACCTAGAGAGTCAAAAACGAGATTTTGGGACGTTATGTCTCAATGCGAAGTTGTTGGACGACTTCAACAGCTTACCATAAATCCGTTTCTTGTCAAATACGAGCATGCGTTCGCTCAAGGACAATTATTCTTAACACCTGCAAGGGCCTCTCCTCCGTGACGAATCTCTACGATGCCAAAAAAGGGCGAATATAGAGCAGGGCTCTAACTCCGGAGGTTATGGATTCAAGTACCATAATCACAAGTGTTGTAGGTGATGCATCCCGATGGTGTACAAAGCGAACGAATGTTGAAGCTCCAATGTCACAACCCGAGTCTTCAAGTCAACCCAACACATCCAGGGTAAAGGAGGGATAGTTGAATCTTAGGCCCTGATTGGAAAATCTAAGCTTCAAAGCGACGAGATTATGATTTCTCTAATGCGGGTATATCAACGACAATGGAAGAAATTGGTTATAAGAAGAGGTATTAACCCCGAAAAAACAATGGTTGATATCTCGGGCAAAAATCCCGAGTTTGGATGAAACCAGGAAGTCATCCAAATGAAGTACATGAATGGTATACATTTGGAGCTCTAGCTTCAATCTATACGGTATCACCAGGATTCCCAGAAATTTTGAAATTACCCAAATGGATTGGAGAAGCAGTTTACGTGACTTGGGCCAATAACCCACACTTGGCCAGAGGAGATATTCGGAACTATATTTTATCACTGCGGCTCCGAACCAAATGAAGGGCTTTAACGAAGCTTTTCACTTCATCAAGCTAAAAAAGACCGGATGGAAATGCTTTAAAATATATCGCTTCAGGACTGCCTTTCAAGTACCGGTGTTAGTAGGAGCAATTTCAAGACGAAGCTTCTACACGACGAGCATGGGGTCTTTGGGTTTGTCTATCAGAAATGAACAAAGTCAAATATCCATTTAAGTTTTTCCAAAATTCAGCAAATGGACTTTCTTACTGAATTTAATGACTGGATCAACAACAGGATTCGCAAAGGAGCTTTTGAGACGAAGAGAAGAATTCTCTGGGAGAACAAGATTCCGGCGAGCAAAGAAACTTACCGGAAATTTTGTAACATGGCGCATGTTGGTCGTTGGATCGACCAGATATGTCAAGCATGCCCTGAATAGAAGGAACCCGAGTTTGGGAAAGGTTTCCAACCAAACCCCAACCGACAAGACCATGCAGCTGGAAAGGACAAGGGCCCAGCTCATAAGATGCGTTATCCTCGGGGACCACGCAAACCAAATTTTTAAAAGATTCCCTGACAAACAACACATTAGCTAAGTCACGCGGAAAGAAAAGTAACACAGGTGGTGAGGTAATAATTCAGGAGTATGACGTAAGCAATGACGTCTTACATATCAACAAGATTTGAAGTCCACCTTTGAAGTCTGGACTTACCTCTATAAATTTCAGGAGTTGAAGGAAGTTGAGGACATCCTTCGTTTTCTTATAATAAAGTCTGAAAAAGAAAAATTCGTAATTTTTGAGTGTTTTAGTTTTCACGTTTTATGTGTTTTCGAGTGCAAGCCTCATCTATGAGAGGCTAAACCGGTATTCTCCTCCCAAAAGGAGATTACTAATGTAATAAATATTTCTATAAGTTCTTAATAAAAAGAAGATTTTCGCTTCAATATGTGTTCATAATGTTCTATTAATTCATCCCGTTTAAGAATTACTTATACGCTGGAGTAGGAAACGAACCAAGTTGTCTTTGAGCGATTCTTTGAAAGAGTCGGATAACTTCTTTGATCATCTTCCCTGAGGGTTGAAGTTGAACAGTGAGGAGTTGTTTGTCAAAGGATCTGGGGACAGTAATTTTCCGACTGGTGGTGTTGTGAGCCATCTCACCCGGTGTTGTTTCGGTCAAAGAAGATATGAATTCTAAGGGATTTATTAATTTTACGGAAGCATGTTGGGCCTGATATGGTCCTAATGGACTATTTTAATTTTCAGTCTAAAGACCCAATTAGTATACGGATATTTACTCTAAATAAGATCTTGATAAAAGTATGGGTTGTTGAGTTTATAGGCTGGAAACCTGACATGATCCATTTAAAACATCTGAATAGAGACTGGATCTAAGTAGGTGTAACAATGCCATGAACAAAACAAGTTACAGAAAATAAGGGTTCTTATTTCTCGAAAAGTTCGAAAAACAAATTGATTATGGAGTAAATTGTTTATGTTTATTGGATAATGCAATAGATTTATCATTATGTAGTAATTTTCCACAAATTAGAGTTTAGAAGGATAACTATAACTATTGTTATTAAAGAATAAAATCCTAGGGGCAAAATTATCCAAAGGGTGCAAAGTGTAATTATTTTCATAGTTCAGGATGCAAAGTGTTACGATCAAAGTATAGGTTGTGAAGTTTAAAAAGGGGCAAAGTTGGGGTGGTTAATAATAATTATCTCAATGTTGTAAATTGATTAGTATGTATATTCGATTGTCTAAGTATTGATTTATGTTTTAACAATTTAATGGAATTGCAAAATCTACAAAAGAAAAAGCCTATTAGGATTTAGAATTTTGACTTTTTTTAGAAAAAAAAACCGGAACAATTTTATTTTATACTTCAATTTGATTCATGTCTTGGATTGACTTGTGTGTATCTTCAATTAATTTGATTCGTGTAAATTTGATTCTGAATATTATTTTGGTTTTTAGGGTGATAGTGGCAAGAGTGCTTTTGAACTGATAGTTTGCATTATACTCAACTTATTCATTTGTTGTATGAGTAAAAATAGGAGCAGCTCTATTTGCACCCCTATTCCTCTAAACACACGGTACCTCATCTCTTTAATTAAATAATTTCTATCAATTTAAAAGACCTAAATGCCCTTAATACCCACCGAACTTCTAAATACACCACTTCTTTTTCAAAAGGAAGAGACACCCACTTGGCGCCCGCGAGGGGTTGTAATTACGAATCCACGTCATCCGTGGTGATATCAAACGGTGGTGGTGGCCTTGAGAGAAAGAGAGAGAATGGAATAGTTTGTGTTTTGCGTGAGAGAGAAAAAGTTATCTGTGAGTGAGCTAGTGGTAAAAGCAGCAGGAGTTGCATAATAACAGTGAGACATAAAAAATTTAAAAGAAAATTAAAAAAAAAACAAAAAGACAATTGGAAGAAGTCAAAAAACCATTGTTGTAGAAAAGAATTGAAAGAGAAACAATTGCTTTTTGGGAGGCCAATGGCGACGCGACAGAGTTGTAATTCTGTGTTTTTATACAAACAATATCGGAGTACGTTTAAAATATAAACAATAACAAATCTGGCTTCTGAAATTTCTATTGTTCTAAATCTTGGGTTGCCCTAAATTCAAGTTTCCATGGGGAGAAAAATCTTAAAATTTTCACCGCCATTCATGCTTCTTAAAAAAATGGCTTCTTAAAAAAAGGGGTGTATTTAGAGGTTTGATGATGACAAGGGTATTATAGTCTTTAAATTTGATGGAAATTATATAATTAAAAAAATGATGTATTTAGAGGAATTCTGGGTGTGAATAGCAGCACCCTAAAAATAATATTGCACCAAGTTCTTCTCTTAATATCAAATTAGTATATAAGTTTTTATATATGATCTAATTGGTATCAGAGTTTTTCGCGAATGACGTGCACAGTGGATGAAATCCTTCAGTTGTGTCCAAGATTCGTCCAAACGACAAAACATACCACTTGGCTCTAGTGCTTTTTTTTTTTTGAAGGAAAAATAGGATTATCATAAATTTGGAGGCCATCTCCAAAACAACATGGTTTGCCAAATGATCACAAATGTCCCCGATAATTAACTCTAAACTATTAAAAGAAAACGCACAACAAGCTAGAGAATAAGCTAAACTATTTCCCAAAATAAAACGAGAGCGGTTAGTTTTTCTTGTCCTCTGACAAGTTTGGTTATGTCTTGTTCTCTTCACAAGTAAAAAGAGTTTCTTTGTCGTCTTATTTGTATCTTTTCTACTCTAGTTTTCCTATATCATAAATATGTCGGGCAATCAAATTCCGATAGATGATCTATGTGGCCGTATGCAATTAACGGAGGAAGAAGAAGGTGGAGTGTGTGTTGAGGAGCCAGAGAATGATGTGCAGTCTCAAGAATTTCGTTGGTGTTTAGTGGGTCGTTTTTTAACGAGTCGCCAAATAAATTTCATGGCTATGAAAAACACGATGGCATCGATTTGGCGCCCAGTTAAAGGAGTTTTCATTAAGGAGTTGGGTCCGAATCTCTTCTTATTCCAATTTTTTCACGAGTTGGATATTACTCGAGTTCAATCAAATGGGCCGTGGACATTTGATAATGCTCTTTTACTCACAAAAAGACTATACATTGGAGAGCAACCATCAAAGATCCCACTATTCCTCACAGAGTTATGGGTTCAGGTTTATGATTTGCCATTTGGTTTTATGACGGAGAAAGTTGGGAAGAGTATCGGCAATTTTATTGGAATTTATTTGGACTCGGATCAACATAGTTTTAATGGAGTGTGGCAAAATTATATGAGAATCCGAGTGGCTATTGATGTATGTTCTTCAATTAATCGGTGTATGAAACTGACGAAGCCGGATGGTGCGTGGGTTTGGATCAACTTTAAATATGAACGACTCCCGACTTTTTGTTTTTTCTGTGGATTCTTGGGCCATTCGGAAAAGTTTTGCGAGAAATTGTTTAATGAACCTACTGCTAATGAAGAGAGAGCATATGGATCGTGGTTGAGGGCACCTTCCGGGAAAAACCATAACATGGTGGGTTCCCAATGGCTTCGATCTTGACTTCGGCGAAAAATTGGTGGACAACAAGGAGTAAACGCGGTTATTCTTGAGATGATTCTTTCAAATCATGGGCCTATTTTTCGGACCACAACCTATCTGCGAAGGATCAAGGACGGTTATGGGACAGTTTTGGTGGAAGTTAATGAAATCCCAGGAGAAACGGTTACAACTAGTAAGAATTTGGTCAGCTTGACTAATTTGGAATCAGTTTTAGCTCCTATCAAAACGGGAAAAGGAAAGGATGTTGAAAAGGGGGATAATAAAAGGAGAAGAACTGAAGGCAATACATCATGTAACCCTGATGATGTGGAAAATGGGCTTTATCAGAATGGATCTGTACTGGCTATTGAGGGAGTGGACAAGAACCAAAAAAACTTGAAATCGGTGGGCTCTGGTTTCCAGGCCCACCGAGAATTATGAGTACCTTAAGTTGGAACTGTTGTGGGCTTGGCAACCCAGGAACAGTTCAAGTGTTATTGGACCTAGTCCAATTGAAAAGGCCGTCTTTTATTTTTCTTATGGAAACAATGATTCATAAAAATAGACTTGAGGATATCAGAATTAAACTAGGTTTCGAAGGACTCTTTGCTGTGAGTAGTATGAGACATAGTGGAGGACTAGCTCTTTTGTGGAGAAAACAGAGTATGGCGGAATTACTTACTTTTTCCTCCAACCATATAGATATTGTTGTGCGGCTGGAGAATCACCCTGTTTATCGACTCACAGGCTATTACGAATTCCCTGAAAGAAAAAAGAGAAGACAGTCGTGGGATTTTCTACGGCAACTATCTAATCAGTCAACGCTTCCTTGGTGTTGTATAGGGGATTTTAATGATCTCATGTCAAATACAAAGAAGAGAGGTAATGTGGTACATCCTCATTGGCTTATTTCAGGTTTTCGGGCAGCCATTGATGATTGTAACTTGGTGGATATGGGGCTGATAGGGTATCCGTTTATGTGGGAAAGAGGAAGAGGAACTTCTTTATGGGTTGAGGAACGTTTAGACAGAGGTTTTGCTAACCCAAATTGGTTTGCTAATTTTCCAAATGGCAAGGTCTGGAATCTTGAAGAAATAATGTCGGATCATTCTCCTACTTTCTTGGAGTTGGGCAAACAATATCGTATGAAAAAGGTGAGGAGATTCCGATTTGAGAATGAGTGGCTTAGAGAGTAAGAATGCAAGGAGATTGTATCTTGAGGATGGAATAAAGGTTGAAGGGAATTTACTCGGGAGGATTGAAGCTTGTGGGTGGATTTATTTACATGGGGTGACCTTGTGCGAAAATCTTTTGAAAGAATTAAGGAAGCAAAGAGATTGATGAGTCTTCACGGGGTGGTAGAGATGCAAAGTCGTGGGAAGAGTACAAAAAGGCCCAACATTAATATAATCTCTTATTAGCCCAACAAGAGGATTTTGGAAACAACGTCTAAGTTGTATTGGCTTAAAGGTGGTGATTCGAATTCTAAATATTTTCATACGGTGGCGTCTTCGAGAAAGCGACACAATTTGATTTCCCAACTAAAAGATGGAGATGGTAATTGGCGGTCTTGGGAGAATGGTTTAGGACAGCTTATCATTAATCATTTTGCTCATATTTTTTCATCATCAGGCTGTCTAAGTGATCCAATTTTAGAATGTGTTGAGCCTAAAGTTTCAAGCCTTCAGAATGAAGAACTCCTTGCTCCCTTCACAGAAGCAGAGTTAAAACAGGCTTTATTCTCTATGCACCCGGATAAGTCTCCAGGGCCGGACGACATGAATCCGGCATTTTTTTAGAAATTTTGGGACATAACAGGATCCGAGGTTATTAATTCTTGCCTGTCTTTTATTAATTCCTGTTCTTTTCCGATGGGTTTAAATGATACCAATATTGTTCTTATTCCAAAAAAGAACAATCCAGAAGTTGTTTCGGATTTAAGGCCAATTGCCTTGTGTAATGTGGTGTACAAAATAATTTCCAAAGCTTTGGCAAACCGGCTGAAAAATGTACTCCCAGGCGTAATTTCAGAGTATCAAAGTGCTTTTGTTCCTAAGAGATTGATTTCGGATAACATTATGGTTGCTTTCGAAATTAATCATTTTTTGAAACGAAAACGTCAAGGTAAACACGGAGTTGTGGCCCTAAAAATTGATATGAGCAAAGCATATGATAGGATTGAGTGGGATTATTTACGAAAAATAATGCTTAAGTTGGGTTTCGACTCAAAGTGGGTTGATCTAATGATACTTTGCGTTTCGATTGTGCGATATAAAATAAATCATGGGGATTTTGAATTTGATGTGATTATTCCGGAGCGAGGATTATGCGACGGGTGATCCCTTATCACCATATCTTTTTTATTCTGTGTGCGGAGGGGCTTTCGGCTATCATCCAAAAATTTGAATATAGAGGTTGGATTCATGGGTGTCGTATTGCGAGAAGTGCGCCTAGTGTATCTCATTTATTTTTTGCGGATGACAGATTTCTATTTTTTAGAGCAAACTGGGAAGAATGTGAAAGAGTTCAGTTGTGTTTAGATTTATACGCCCATGTTTCAGGCCAAGTTGTCAATTTTCAGAAATCGGCTATATCGTTCAGTAAAAACACAAGTGTGGAGAAAATTGAAGATATATGCAGCAGATTGAATATCTCTTTGACAGCTAACCATGGGTCATATTTAGGCCTTCCCTCTTTGATTGGACGTAACAAGAAAGAAATATTTGCGTTTATCAAAGAAAAGGTTTGGAACAGGTTGCAAGGATGGAAAAGAAAAATTCTTTCTAGAGCTGGTAAGGAAATTCTCTTGAAAACAATTGCACAGGCTGTGCCTATCTACGCCATGAGTATTTTCTTATTACCGATTGATATGTGCTCTAAGTTGGATAGAATGATGAATTCATTTTGGTGGAGCAAAGATAACAATGCATCAAAGGGTATTAATTGGTTATCTTGGGATAAATTTTGTGTTCATAAAAGCTAAGGGGACTTAGTTTTAAACGCGTCTACATGAATTCAATTTGGCTCTGTTGGGAAAACAAATATGGAGAATGCTTATTGACAAAAATTCATTGGTGACTAGGCTTTATAAAGCGAAGTATTTTCCATCGACCGATTTATTTAATGCTTCAATAGGATCAAATCCTAGTTATGTTTGGAGGAGTATACTTTGCAAGGGAGATGATTGCCAACAATTGTAGAATGAAAGTTGGAGATGGGAAACATATTTACGTATGGGGTGATCCTTGGCTCCCGGATAAAAATGCGTTTGTTTTTCCTCTCCACCTTTGGGTAGGGAACACGATATCATTCATAACACGATGAGGATGGGCTCTTTGCAATGGGATGAGGATTTAATAAAAGATCTCTTCAATCTTTGAGACCAAAGGCTTATATTGATATACCCCTAAGTGAAGGTCATTCAGGGGATAAATGGCAATGGACTGCTACTAAAAAGGGTGAGTATACGGTGAAGTCGAGTTACAAGTATTTATGTGATATTGGTGCTGATCAATATAACTTCTCGGGGGCTATTTGAATGGAACAATATTTGGAAATTGAAAGTTCTGCTAAAGTGAAGAATCTTGTGTGGAGAGCAATTCATAATACGTTGCCTACGAAAGATAGACTTATTTTTAGACAAGTTCAGGTTTTAGCCCTTTGCCCTGTGTGTAACCTGGGAATGGAAAATATTGCTCATGTTTTTTTTCACTGTCCTTTTGCAAAAAATTATTGGGATTTGCTGTCATCTATCCCTCAGTTTTTAGCAGATACTAGCTTTCTATCATGTTTGGAAGCTGTGTGGGAGAGTGGTTCGGCTGAGAGGAAATCGCAAGTTGCTATGTTGCTGTGGTCACTTTGGAAGAATAGGAATGATATACTTTGGAATCAAAAATTCATGACTCCAACACAGGTGCTGAATTATGGCAGCTCTTTTCTCTACCAATGGGAAGTAGCTCAAGTGGTGGAGGTTGGAGATTGGCATTTGGCTGCGGACGATGGGGCTATAAAATGGCAAAAACCAGGGGTAGGGTGGATTAAATGTAATATCGATGCTGCTCTTTTTGCTGATTTGGGGATGATAGGATTTGGATGGGTCATTAGAGATGCTGAGGGGAGCTTTCTGGCTGCTATTCATGGGGCACAACAAGGTCCATTACTTCCAGAAGTTGCAGAGGCATTTGGTGTAAGAGAGATTCTCAAATGGTTGAAATCAAGTGGAGTTAATTCTCCAATTATTATGGAATCTGATTCGTTGGCAGTGATCAAGGCATTAAGAAGTTCTTTATCAAATGTTTCTTACTTTGCGGACTTGATAAATGAATGTAAAGTTATTTTAGCTCAAATGCAAAATGTAAATTGTGTTTTTGTTAGGAGATCAGCGAATGGTGTTGCCCATGTGTTAGCTAGAGCAACACATTCTATGTCTGGTGTCGTAGAGTGGAGATCTGTCCCCCCACTCTTTATCTGTAACGAATTGCAGTTCGATCTGCTTTATTAATGTTATTTCCATTTTGTTTTCAAAAAAAAAAAAGCTAAACTATTTCCCGATCTTCTAACAAGGCTGGGGCTAACAAAATTAAAATCGTCAAATAGAGATAAAATGTCGCCAACGATGTTTCCAAGAGAGGATAGTTCATCTGTGCGTATAGACAATCGTTGGAATAAGGTAGTGCATCTTCGCTATCTTTCGACGCCTTCGCTGTTTTATACCCTGACTTAACTCGATATTGGTCGTCCCTAGAAAAGTGTCAAACCAATCTGTCCACTCTACTTCGAGAACCAACCGGGATGGCTTTAATTGAATTTGTTTCCTCTTGGTCGAAAAGTTGAGAGATCAGTTCTGAATTCCACATATTACAATCAGGCAAAAGCAGGTCTTTAACTTTTGAAATCTCATAATCATTTCTTGGCACTGAAATAGTTCTGAAGTTGCGCATACCAGGTATCCAGGGATTCATCCATATATTCACTTGTTCGCCATTACCTATATTCCACCTAATACGCCCTTGAAGGACTTTCCTGCTTGCTACAATGCTTCTCCACGTAAATGAGGGATTATAGCCTATTGTAGCTCTCCAAAAAAAAAAATTCTCAGGTAGTATTTTGCCTGAAGCACTTTGGATAGAAGGGAGTTCTTGTCATGAATTAACCTCCAGCCTTGTTTAGCCAACATAGCTTTATTAAAACATTGTAAGTCCCTAAATCCTAGTCCTCCTTCCTACTGAGATGGACTTAAATTCTTCCAAGCCCGCCAAAGAATTCGATTTTCCTCCTTTTTTTGCCCCCACCAAAATTTGCTTATAATGGAGTTTATTTGATCGCAAATATTAGTGGGAAAATGAAGCAACTCATGAGATACGAGGAATACTGCGTAATAGATTGGATTAAAATGATCTTCCTGCGGTGAGAGAAATTTTCCCTTTCAATCATCATTTGTTTTGAATTCTATTGACCACCAAAGCAAAAATTTCTTTCTTGATCTCCCCAAGACGGATGGAATTCCTAGGTATCTTTGCATGTTTCTCAACTAATCCCACACCAAGTTGTCGAGCTAAGCGACACTTTTTTATCCGGATGGACCCGCTGCGAGAAAGAGATTTCGGATTTTTCCAAACTAATTTTTGTCGGATGCTTTTTCCTACTCATCAATAATCTCCCTCATGCATTCCATTTTCCGATCGTTTGCCCGACCAAAAATAATATTATTGTCAGCAAAAAAATAGATGTGTGATTCCAGGAGCATTTCGGCTTATCTTAATGACATGAAGTCTTTCTCCTAATTCCGCCTTGCGAATCGTCCCTGGAAAAGCTTCCCCGCACTGTCTGAGAAACAAATAAGGAGAAAGAGGGTCTCCTTGTCGGCGCCCACGAGAAGGATAAAATATTTCGCCCAGTTGGCCATTAAGAAGGATCGAAAACGACACTGTACGCACACATATTTCATGATTAAATCAACAAAATTTGTCGGTAATCCCAATTTAAGCATAACCTGATGGAGGAACACTCATTCTACTCTATCATACGCTTTAGACATGTCCAATTTAAAGGCAAAAGAGTCGTTCTTTTGAGTGCCATTATTTTACATAAAGTGAAATATCTCAAAAGCCAAAAGCGCATTATCCGTCGTCGACCGGTACAAAATTGATTGGGTGTGATGAATTAAACCGGGTGAAACTAATTTTTTAGTCTATGAGAAATTGTTTTTGTTATAATCTTGAACATAACATTACATAAGCTAATAGGTCTAAAATCAGGAATCAGTTCAGGGCGTTTTTTTCTTAGGAATGAGCACGATATAGGTGTTATTAATTAAGCTCGGGCAAGTATCGCCATTTAGGACTTTAAGGACCACATCAAGAATTCCAGTATTAATCAAAGGCCATAATTTTTGGTAAAAAAAGAGGGGGCATACCGTCTGGGCCAGTGGCTTTTGTAGGATGCCCTTACTCCATTTAGAATAGTAGTCGATACCTTGGGAGGGAGTTACATTCGTAACCATTTAGGAAAGAGCGGCTACCACCTCATCCTTTTCGATAGCTCTTGTCAAAGAATCTGATGACACAATAGGTGTCATTTTACATTCTACCGCATCTAGAACTCGATCCATCTCCAAGTTTGGGCTGGCACTGAACAAGTCTTTAAAATATTCCATGAACACTTTTTCGATCCCCTGTTCGTCCTCCACCCAGCTCCCCGAAGAATCCTGAATTCATTCCACAAGATTAGAGCCCATCTTCCATTCGCTATTTGTGGAAAAAGTTTTATTCTTATCTCCATCGTTTATCCATTGGCCCATGATTGTTAGTGCCACATCTTTAAGACGGCCTTCAATTCTCCTTCTCTCAATCATCATTTGATCCGTTAATCCAAATCGAGGGTCCTCCTTGTAATTGTTTCTCACAATCTTGAATTTGTTTGTTCACATTGCCAAAATGATTATGTTCCCAGATTTTCAAACTAGCCCCACATTGTTGAATTCTGGCGTTAAGTCGCTCTAATTCCGAATTTCCAATCCCTTGATTCCAAGAATTGTGTATCACTGTTTTACATGATTCATTGACTAGCCACATGGATTCAAACCCAAACACCCTCTTTCTCCTTTTTTTCGAACCGTAATTAGCATTCCGTAAACAACACCAAGTAACCCAAATCGGACAATGATTGGACGCCACCCGAGGGAGGTGGGTGACTTTGTATGCTGGGAATTGGGTGATCCATTTCTGATTTCCAAAGCATCTGTCGAGCCGTTCTTGAATATTTTGCTCCCCTTGTTGTCCGTTAGACCATGTAAATGTGAATCCCTCGTACCCCAAATCCTCCAACCGCGCGTCTTGAATTGTTTGGTGGAAATCGTCCAGTTTCCTTGGATCTTTTAATCGTCATCCTGTTTTCTACAAGTTAAATATGATTTCGTTAAAATGTCCAATACAAAGCCAACTATTAGTAGATGATGCCGCCAGAGTTCTTAAAAGGTCCCATGTGAGTTATTTTGCGCTCTTCTCTAGCCATCCATACAAACCCGTAAGCCTCCATGTTTCGGCGCCATTAGTGATCATTCCGTCGATATGGTGAAAAGAGTCCGACAAAAGTGCGAATTCATAGTTACCTTTCCAAAAGAGGCACATGCCTTCTTTACGTCCCCCTAATGTCATATCACAATCGACCACATGATACAAAATACTCAAAACCGATTTTACTCGTCACATCTTCAATATCTTTTCTCTCCAATTTGGTTTCCATAAGAAACACAAGCATGGGATCTTTTTCTTGGATATATCGTTTACGCACCCAAACTGTCAGTGGGTTCCCAAGCCCCCGACAGTTCCGACTGATACAACTCATTGGCTCCGGCGGGACTGCTTCCTAGCAACCTACGTTGATATAACAAAATTACATGGGACTTCGAATGAACCAAATTCACGGGCTCATTTATTTTTCTCATCATCCGGGTTCCATTAGGAATTTATTGTCGCTTTGTAGGATTCATGGTTTTATTAGGTTTATTGGTTGGGGTTGGTTTTTTGAGTCTTGTCCAGTTTTTTGCAGGTTTAGGTTTGGATGTTTCGGTTTGGATTGGAGGATCGTGGTTGGACTGAGTAGGTTGTATCTAGGTAGGAGAAAGGTTAGGCTCTTTAGGCGTGGATGTATTTGTAGGACAGGGAAACACTTGGTTAGAATTTGTAATTGGGGTTGCACTACAAAAAAAATGGTCTATCCCAACATAAATTTAATGATGCTACCAAAAAACGTCATTATAAATAAGTATTTAATGACACTTTTAAAAAGCATTTTAAATTATAAAAATTAGTGGCACTTACTAAAAGCGTAAGCATTTTAGTAGATATATTGACATTTTTATTGAAGTGCCATTATCTTAATAAAATTACTGATTTTTTTCTACGTGTCACGATAATTATAGAATTTACTTACGTTTTTTTTATTTGTGTCTTTAAAATAACAATGCTTAGTAAAAAGCCTTCTTCTCCAATTTATTTGCGCATTTTTTTATTTTGTCGCCAAATTTTTAAAATTTACTTATCAATAAAATGAAAACACTTATTAAAAAGCGTCATAAAATTGATGACACTTTCTATTTTACTTACATATTTTTTATTTATCGCCAATTTTTTAAAATTTACTTACACTTTTTTTGTTTACATCATTTTGAAAAAACTTGGAATATATATCCCACTTCGAAATATTGAAGTGTTAAGAGTGACTTTGAGAGTTAATAAATAGAGACCATATGGTGTATATTTGACTAACAACAAATACATTCAAAATAGGTCAAAAATTAAATATTTAAGTTTAAATTTTTTAAAAATTAATAAATAATTAATCATTAATAAATTTTACAAAAGCTAGGAACGTAAAATTCGTCTCAATTTGTTTTTTTTTTTAGTTACGGACACACACTTCACTGGGGATAGAACCTCTGACCTCCCACACATTGGAGTGAGTGATACCAATAGGCCAAATGGCTGGTAAATTCGTCTTAATTTTAATGACACTAATTTTCAAAAGCGTCGTGACTTTAAAGATGCTTAATAACGTCCCTGAATTTAACGACGCTTTAGTGTAAGCAAAACTTCATTTAAAATATATTAAATCTTTATTAATTATGACAGAAAATACCGCACCACATAATGACGTATTTGATAAAAATATCAGGAAATGATATTTACCTACGCATAGATTTTGCGTCACGTATATTTTTGTGACATCAAATTTAACAACGCAACTCGTGACGCTTTCAATAGCATAGGTAATATACTTCGTGACGCTAATAAGCGTCACCAAGTGAAAATTTTAGCGTCACTAAACACAATTTTTTTTGTAGTGCTGGTGGGATGGTGATGGCTCGGAAGCTACTCCTAAAAACGGCCTAGGAAAGTTGACCTATTGTTTATAGCAAAGCTAAGCGAGTATCGAGTGTCATTCCCACGAAAACTATGATTACTAGTAATTACCGTCTTTTCATTATCTAGCCTACAATTTTTCAGAGTTTTTGTTTGATGAAGAAGGAAAATAAAGAATCTAAATTAATAAATTACAATTTGTAAAAATGAAGGAAGATTTGTAAAATAAGAAATCAAGAGATAGAAATGTGTTTGTATGTAAATCCCTCTAGAATATTTTTGTGATTTAACAAGTTAAAAATACAACCATAAGCTCTTAAGCAAAAACCATCATCTTTTAATAAAATCTCATGTTTTGTGGACCGTAGAAATTCCCAATTTAAGTTAAACCCTTTCTCAAGGTGAAAAACTCCTAACCTCAAGTTGATTAACTGAAATCTCTTTCTAGTTAAAACCCCCAAGATTGCATTATAACGATTTGTGAATTCCCATATTAGGTTTGACCCTAATCCAGAAGATTTATGTCTTTCTATATCTAAGATTTCATCCAACTCTTTTCACTTATATAGGTTCTTTCTCACCATAAATCTCTCGATTATTCGATGAGGAATAGATATCAAATTAATATAACGGAATAACTCGAATAAAATAAGCATGATATAAGTGATAAACAAAAGACATGAGAATTTTATTAAAAGCATACAAGCCTTAATCACAAATCCATTCTAGAGTTCATTACATTCAAACACTAGGAGTTTAGCTACACATGATTTTGACAAAAGAATAAATTACACAAGAAGATTTAAGTATTGTAGACATGGTGTACTTATCTTTCTCAAAATCTCAATGGACTTCTTTCTTGATTGATGATGTTGCTCCAAGCCTTCTTCTCATATATTGCCCTAAGTTTTCTCCTCAAGACCCCTTGATCCCAATTCTACTTAATATTATGAATATAATGAGTATTTTCTGAATGTCTAATGAATGCCTCTCCCAACTCCAACTCTTGGCTTTTATAGATACCATTTTTGTACAATAATACATTGATAGTGCTATCTTTTGTTAAACAATTGCTCCACTTTCATTGTTGGGTTGGTGAATTCTTGTATTCATATGATGATTGAGGGAACATGAGGACACGGCGCAGCAAAATAGGGTGTTAAAGGTGTACAAAAGTGGTCAAAAAGATTTGGTTGGTGATTTTTCCACAATTTCCGCATTAAAAAAGTATCAGAAAGTGACCCTGACACGGTCGTTTTGGGTAGCACGGCCACGCCATGCTGTCCTGGAAGTTCAGAATTTGGCCGGACACGGCCGTGTAGCACGACACAGCCAGACCGTGTTGTCCGACACGGCCGTGTTGTGCAGCACGGCCAGGGCGTGTCAGGCGCTGTTTTGTGCGGTTTTTCTTCTCTTTTGTTCCTTTTAGCATGGCCGTATTTGGTGACACGGTTTGGCCGTTTTGGACCCTTTTTTCCAATTTTTTTTCAATTTATTTCCTTCTTTTTGAACATGACCATGTTATTTGACACCCCCAAACCATGTTGAGTGATTTTCTTGGCTTTTTTTTTCACTTAATGTTGACTTCAAATTGCTCCAAATTGCTCCACCTATAATGTTAAACACATCCTGCGATAAAATGCGAAAAATAATTAAGAGAACTATGATTTTTCTAACAAAACAATTTAAAATCTATTGAATTAATGCAACAAAATATGTACAAAATGGCACTTATTAAACCACCTCCAACTTGGAAATTTTGCTTGTCCTCAAGCATTTTAAAATAAAAAGTGGGATTGAAAACAAAATGAGGTATCTATTTTCATACTTTCAATATGATTGAAGTAAATCGCTAACCTTCTTGTTCCCAATTGAGCCAATTGATTCGAATTCTCAAGCTGACCAATTTGTTAAAAAAAGAGTGACTTTAATAATTGGAATTGTTAATCATCACATTTGTCATATCACATTAATTGTTATTCATCTGCTCAGACCAAATAGAAGAATGTAATGATGAAAGGAGATATCCAAAACTCGGGTTTTTTTTAAACATGTATATAGTTATAAATGAGGACATTTTTGAGGCAAACTTTCAATAGGTTTAAATTTTGAATGACTTTCCAAAAGCTCCTAGGGTGGTGTCCCATACTCATATTTGTGTCACTGTTTTACGTAAAAGATAAACATGGAGCTCATGAATGCTCCTAGTTACTAAGCAGCAACAAACATAGAAGTATAACCTCAATTTGTCCTTTTATAAAAATATAAACACATATTTTTTTGTTTTTTTTTTTTTTTTTTGTTTTTTTTAACCCGAATTAGGATTTCTCGATTGATCATGACACAAAGTATTTTCGTTTAAGCAAAATCCAATTTAATCTCATGACATTATACCCTTTTGGTTAAGTTCATCCTTTCATTAGAGTCACGCAGTTTAAAATATTTTGGCGGTTTGAGTTTTCAAAAAGAGGGCTTTTTTGGGAAGAAAATGGTTAAAACAAATCCACAAGCAACCTATCTAATTGTGATAAAGACATCTCATAATTGTTCGCAAGAAAGTGCATAAAAGGAAAGAAACGATCAAATTACCAAAAAATAAAGAAAAGGTTAAAAGAACACACAAATCTCACGCAAAGTTTTAACAAATGTCTAAATGTCTAGAAGTACTAAGAAACCTCACCACCTCCAACTTCAAGGGCCACATTATCCTCAATGTGAAGAAGGGATGAGATAAAATATGGATCAAAAGAAACTAGAAATGGAACAAAGAAAAATACGACCTTATGGTGGCGGCGGGAAATGCCCTTGAGAAATATGCCATTGGTGGAATTGAGAAAGAATGGCGTATTGTTGTTGATTTTGCTCGCGAATGTCACGAATGGCGCCAAATTGTTGCTCCATCATTTGTTGTTGGTGGTCAAGCATACTTTGTTGGCGTTCGAGCATGGTCTGTTGGTGTGATAACATGCCCCTTTGTTGTTGTTGTTCCCGTAAGATAGCTTGGAGGTCATCTTGGTCATGATGATGTGGTGGTGGGAGAGATGAAGAGGCCCGGTGTGGTGAATCCCGTGGAGGAGATGGGGAATGAGGAGCATGATCTGAACCAGGGGGTAGAGATAGAAAATCACCCCCTCCAGGTGGGAAACCATCTGCCAGTTATCAAGATTTCGTACAGTAGTTCGGGCCGGGTTGGGAAGTGGAATTTGGGCAGCCGTGTGCCGAAAACATAGATGGTATTGATCATTGATCTTTTAAATTAACTTCATGGCAACACATACCTCAATATCAATGTGTGAGCTCTCGCGCGCTTGTGGTAGGCCAGTCAAGTCGTGTTCGAAGTGGAGGGCGATTGGAGTGATTAGGCCGCCAACAAGGATCTTACTACACTCTCCCTTCTCGACCTTTTGAAATTGGCATGCAAGGTAGGCCCCAGTATCCATGTGTTTACCGTTCAACATGGCCCAAAGAAACATTAGTTTGTCCCTCCTTAGATTACCATCACTCTCCCGCGCCCCAAACAATGTATTAGCCCTAACACGGTGAACATAATGAAAACAAGGGTTAATTACTTTAGATACCTTGCACGCACGAGAGGCGTTGTACTCATTCAAGATTATCCGAGGAGTAATTCGACTCCAGAAAATG
Source organism: Rehmannia glutinosa (assembly GCA_016081115.2). Classification (NCBI taxonomy): domain Eukaryota; kingdom Viridiplantae; phylum Streptophyta; class Magnoliopsida; order Lamiales; family Orobanchaceae; genus Rehmannia; species Rehmannia glutinosa. Next base: position 344,425 of record JABTTQ020002245.1, read on the forward strand.
TGCGTGTGAAATTTCCCAGGTGTTCGGCGTTCACCTCCGACCGGAAGACCATAAATTTGATTAAAGTTGGCGAGGGTTAGTATGTACTCTGGATTGAAAAGCCTGAATGACATGAGACCCTCCGTGTCATTCGAACCCTGAAGAATCTCGGCATTGAACGAACTGAGATATTCAAGAGTTATGCGCTCGTATGTTGGAGATTTAGCGCCCATGAAACGTCCCAACCAACTTACTTAAACATCCATTCTATGTCCTCCTGTAACCCTAAAGCTTCTAGAGTCATGTCATCCGGGTAACGGGTGTTGTGTAATGGTTTCTCCAACAGTTGTTGATACCAGGCTTTATGTTTGTCATCCCGGTATAGAATACCGTGACGATTATTCGGTGGATTGGCCCGGGAGGGTTGACGGGAACCAGAAGGTCCCCTAGATCCGAAAAGAGCGGTGGAACAACTGCGTTTTGACATGATAGACCTGAAACGAGAAACTTTGATTGCAACCAAGTATACACCATTAATAGACACAACAAAAGGACTGTTACCACGAATTCGTCTATTGAAACTCGATATAGGTAGCATGCTATACGTGAATAACTAGCAAAGGTAACATCAAATATTCAATGACTCAATGCCACATTCATCATCACTCTCACATCAAAATGGCAAGCAATCCATAAGAAGGCATATCAAATATATGGGCATTATATGATTTCATCAAGTAAACAACAACTCCTATATCAATAAGACCATCAAGAGATAAGGCATGATTTTGATTACAACAACGAAATTGTCTATCAATTGAGATCACAACAAAAACAACAAATTTCCCATAATATTCTCATTTCATCCATTTGAGCAAGATGATATCAACAAGTGAATTTCATATGATGTTATCAAGAAAATGTCCATGGAGCCAAAATCATCAAAAGAATTCATGTCTTCAACACTTAAACATAGATATCCCTAAAAATTGCAAATAAAATCAAAAGCCCTAAAAAAAAAATTACACAATGGCAAGAACAAATGAAAATTAAAAGAACAAAATTAAGAAGAGTAAGATGAAATTGAACACCCACAAAAAAAATTAAATAAATAAAACTCATACCTCTTAGTCAAGACCCACAAGAAAAGCACCAAAACCCACAAAATACCCAATCCTTTGAAGAAAACAATCGGTAGAATCGTTGAAAAATAAGACAAGATGGTGTTTTTGTGGAAGAATGGAAGTTTAAATGGAAGAGTGGGAAGGATTTGGGAGAAATTTGGGGAACAAGATGAGCGTCTAGGGTTAAAATTGGGGAAATTGGGGAATTTTTGAACAAAAATCGCGCCCCCTGTTTTTTTAACAACCCGGACATGACCGAGTCGGGTGACACGGTCAGGCCGTGTTCCAGGCTGTAATGTGCATGCTTTTGTCAGCCCGAACACGGGCATTTCGGACGACATGGCCCGGCCGTGTTCGGGCTATTTTTTGATTTTTTTTAAGAAAATTAGAAAATGGAGAAATTTGAAACGGGCGTGTTGCTGAACATGGCATGGCCGTGTCCTGTGGTCATTTCACCGATTTTTTTTTAAAAATAAATTATCCCAAGTATTTTGAAAAAAAAATTGACCCTAAGAATTTGTGCAAAATATGAAAAATGAAAACAAGTTCAAAAGAAAAACATGAACACACAAAAATCATTGGGTTGCCTCCCGAGTAGCGCTTCTTTAACGCCGTATAGCTGGATCGTTTTTAACCTCAAGGGAGCAAATATGGATGGCTCGATAATTATGGATGGTTCCCCGTTTATGGTGTCCTTAAATGTACCCATTTCCTTGTGCATGAATTCAATAGTCCCGTAAGAGAACACATGAGTGACAGTAAATGGGTCAGACCACCTGGATTTTAACTTACCCGGGAATAGTCGGAGTTGGGAATTGAATAGTAACACTTGATCACCCGGTTGGGATTCCCTCATGTGCTTAATGTGTTTGTCATGCCATTGCTTTGTTCGTTCTTTGTAAATTTTCGAATTCTCGTATGCTGAATTTCGCCATTCTTCGAGTTTGTTAATCTGCAATAAACGGTTATTTCCTACACTTGCACAAATCATAGTGAGTCAAAGTCGAACTCACCAAACTTCCAGCGTTGCCCATGCCACCTATCCTCTGATTCCGGTGAGTGTGAAGGTAAAGGTAATTCGAACGCCGCTCAACCACAAAACCGCTTTATTGCAAAGAAGTTGATTTGAGAACAATGATTTCAATTGGGCTAGGGTTTGTGAGAATTTGAGATTTGAGAGTGAAGCTCGAATTCGATGGGGAAAGAATAAAAAATATTTCGCGCGTAGACTAATATTTTGCGCTAAATAGAGAAATAGAAGTGTAAAGTTTTGGGCCAGAGGAGAGTTTTAGAGACGAAACGATACCAAGAATTCGTTGCCAATTTTTCTGGTTTATTATTTGAACTGATCGGACGACTTTAGTAATGAATTGAGTCGATTTGTCTCAAAATTTAACGAAGAACTTGATATTTTAGTTGCAAACACTGATTTTGGTGTCAAATTTTAAATTCGCAACAGTTTTTTCCTCACTATTTTCCATCTTTCTTGTAGTGACTAAAAGTATCACCCGTCGAATCGTTCGATCGTTACACAAGTTTTTGCCATTGTTTTTAACTAAACTCTATATTGATACGTGTTTACTAAACTGAATATCTCTAAGTTTGAGTTTGGTTCATTTATATTAACGAGTCTTATTAAATGAATTCAAACGAACTCAATCGAGCTACGAATAACTCACGAGCGGTTCAATTCATTTGCAGCCCTAACCCACTCTATATATTAATTATTATATTACCTAACCTAATATTAGTGAAAATACATGATAATAATATATCTTAAATAAGGTATGGTAATAATGTAGACCTAAAGAGAGTCTAGCTAGATACATAATAAGAAAAGCGACTGTGTGATATTATATTTATATACACTACAAAGAAATCCAAGTTTAGCGACAAAACTATCAACATAAATAATTTTGCAACTGAATTTTACATTTATCTACAGAATACTTCAAAATAACAAAATATTAGTTTCCCCCCGAAACTATACAGACTAGTTATCCATAAATCACAAACAATTTTTAAATTTACAGGCAGAAATACTGTAGGCATTTAACAACGTACAATTTTAGATTTTGTTGGTAAATATTTACCTACAATGATTTTACCTACACTTTATAGTTATCTTAACTTATCTACAAAATTTTTCTCTAGGTAAATTGATTTTTTTTATTATTGTGATATTGCACATATATGTTGTATATGCAATTTCGATGGAGTTGGGGCGACTTAGGTATATGTGTGATTGTGCGTTAACTTTTATGCAATTTCATTCTTAATAGTTTATATGATGTTGACACTTGTTTCGGTCAATGACAAGTGCAAAATGTTGAATATCGAATTTAAATAATAGTTGGATAAAAGACAAAAGTAAAAGTGTATTTTATTGAGCAATTTCTTTTTTTTTTTTTTTACCATACATGTGGTCTATTTATTCTAACATAATTAGTCGGTGAGTAATTGTTCCACCAAATCTTGAGTGGGAACACTTATCACCTCCTTGTTTTGCACGAGTTGCATGGTTGACAATAATATTTTATTATTTGTCTTATTGTCTTGGCATTAGCTTTACAGGTGGAATGTTTGTCTGCCACTTGGGCTTCACCTCGGTCATTGTTGACTTCTCTAGCTCTTTTAGTTGAATTCTCTCTAGAAGACTAGGCAGACCGGTCTTAATCTTTTCCATTATTTTTTCGACTAGCTGAGATGGTTCTTCATTGTCTACGTAGTTTAAGTGGGTCCAATGATGTTCATTAACCCAATGATGTCCATTAATTATAGTACGGATTGAAATGGGCCCAATGATGTTCAATTCTGAAGAGGGTTAGATTTGGATTTAGGGATTTAGGGGCATTTGTTGGATTTGGATTTAGGGATTTTCTCTAGGTTTGATTTTCTCTAGGGTCGATTTTTAAAATATTAGGGTTTGATTTGAAATGGGTTTTTGTTCTGGGTTTGATTTTTGTATCGGGCTTGATTGGGGAAGACGATGGGATTCAATTTGGGGAAGACGGAAAGTCTTCACGTTATAATTATAACGTGAAAATATTTGTCATGTTATACTTATAATGTGACAACATATATCACGTTATAGTTATAACGTGACAACATACACGATATACATGGAATTATAAATATAACGTGATAATATTTTTCATGTTATAACTATAACGTGATATATGTTGTCATGTTCATCTTCCCCAAATTCACGTTAGTCTCACGTTATGGGTAAATTACGTTATAAAGTGATAGTTTATGTCATGCTATGGTTATAACGTGTATTGATATGTCACATCATATGTTATTCAGTAAATATAGGTGAGCTTGGACCGGTTGATCAACATTCAGTGTCTGTGCAGAAGGGACCACATTACGGTTGGACCCAAGATGATCGCAGGACAGGGGTTGAGTATTGTATATTGTTGGAATGTCTAGCCGAGAACATTTGACTATAAAGTATATTCTGTGGAGCCCATTAGTTGCATAAAACCTCCTCCCGCACTTGCTCATTCGCAACTGGATTATAACCAGACTGACTACCCACCATATCATGTGAGGTTGTCACTGTATTTTTTCTTTTTACGGTAACAAAAATAATGGATAAATCGGTGTTTGCAGAAGTACGATCAATATCACGATCATTAATTTTTCAGCTTTAGCATCCCAATCTTATTTCCGGGACTATCCACAAAATGGTACATCACACAGTTGTATATGGTCCTATCAGCTTCAACAACTCCATAAATCACGTCCAATGAATCATCATAATTAATTTTACCTAGCTCAACACATAAAACCTCTTTTTCACTATTTTTATAATTCAAACCACCTCGGTGTCCCCCAAATCGAACAACAATATATACAGAATTCATCTGTAGAAAATATAAATTATCACAAAAATAAAAAAATCACAATCCACGTTATAATTATGAAGTCCACGTTATGTTATATATTATCACGTTAATATATATAACGTGATATAATATATAACGTGGTTACGTGTATATAAAATATCACGTTATATATATACGTGTATATATAATGTGGTAAATATACCACGTTATATAATAGCGTGTATAATATACCACGTTATATAATATAACGTGTATAATATACCACATTATATAATGTAACGTGTATATACAAATTATTTGTATATAATAATGTATCAACAAGAACAACAAGCAAGTTAAGTTGTTCACTTCCAATAAACGTGTCAACAAGAACAGCAAGCTAAGCTAAGCAAGTTCTACTGCCTAGATTAATTTGACAAATAAGAAAAATTACCTCCGAAAGTTGTTCATTTCGTCCGATTTATGAGAAGAGAGCCACAAAGAACAAAGAAAGAAGAAATAAAGAGAAGAAAGTATGAGAAGGAAGAAAGAGAGAGAGTTGTTAGATATGAAAATGTTGTCTGCAAAGAAGAGAGAGAAGAAATGAAGAGAATAAAGGGACCTACGTAGGTCCCTTTATTCTCTTCATTTCTTACATTTTGAGGAATTGAGAGTATTTGGGTAAAAGACCAATAAAAGTGGGTAGGAAAAATTGTTTATTATGTTTAATGTCAAAAAAATATTTGACGAATCCAATGTGGGTATTTCCCACAATTTCTTCTTAAATCTGTACATAGCAATCAATAAAATGCAATATCCTAAACAAGGTATGATAATAATGTCTATGACCTAAAAAAACGACTGTGTCATATTATATTTATATACACTACAAAGAAATCCAAGTTTACTGACAAAACTACCGACATAAATAATTGTGTAACTAAATTTTACATTTAACTAAAAAATACCTACAAAATAAAAAAATCTTATTTTCTCCGAATCTATACCGCCTAATTACCACAAATAACCAATATTTTTTTTTTTTTTTTAAATTTAGAGGCGAGAACGGTAGCCATTTACCAACGTACAATTTTAGATTTTGTTGGTAAATATTTACCTACAATAATTTTATCTACACTTTGTAGTTATCTTAACTTATATACAAAATTTTTTGTATGGCAAAAATACCCTAAGATCTGCTTGTTTCTTATTGGGGTCATGACCGATGATCCGGTCGCCTCATGACCCAACACCGTTGATCCGCACCATGACGTGATATGTGGACTTAGGCGATCGACGATGGACGTGGAGCTAGCTTATGCAGACATCGAAGTTAAACCAAAAAACACAATACAATTGTTTGCTACAATCATCTCATAATCAATTAATGACCTCACTTTTCAGTTCGTAATGACCTTATCACCTGTAACTGACTTTAGTGTCGGAGGACCTTTGTTGATGGTACACCCAGCTAGCTTAACGTTCGTTCTATTACAGGTCCTCGAACTAAGTATATAAGCTCGTGGCGAGGCGACCTAATCCGATCATATACATCTAATTTATTTACCCAAATTCATAATATACAAAAAGTCAACAATGATTTGAAGAAAGAATTAATGGACAATAATTCCCTAAGTTAATACAATATTTGAAATATTGTTGCAATATGCACCAAAATGGTGCATCAGAAAAATTCTAATAAGTTTCACATCAAAGAAAACTTTCAAGACTCAGCAATGCTTTGCCATATAGGTGACTTAATAATGAAGATTTACAGTGTCTCTCAAATAGAGAACTTATTACTATTTATTCTAGTTCTAGAATATATTCCAACAAATCACGTATAAATTACAAACACTGGTTTAACCTTATTACAAAAAACTCAAGTTATCTGTCAAAATTAAAATTTCTCATTAAAGCGTTACATCCCCTTGTAATATTGAAAAACAACTGAGTTTATTATTATTTTTATTATATATATAACTAGACTAAGCTTCAAAACCAGCCTTTATAATTTACCCAACAAATTAAATATCTCAGTTTGCTTCTAGAAAAACTTTACGAAGCACATTACGTGCCTTGCACATGGCCTCGAGAGGTACAGCTTTGGGCAAGGTCACCCCTTTCCCTTCTGTCAAATCGACCAAGCCCTCACCAACCCGTTGCCACTCAAAACATTGTATCAGAGACCCTAAGACCAAGCCCACAACCCGATGGGCCAAACCCATAGCCGGGCAGAACCTTCTTCCCATTCCAAATGGTATCAGCTTCGGAGGCCCAATTTTTCCAACTTTGAAACGCTCAGGATTGAAGTTTGTGGGGTCGTCCCAAATCTTGGGGTCCCTATGAATGGCCCACGCGTTCACGGCCAAGATTGTGCCACTTGGTATGTCGTATCCACTAAGAGTACAATCACTTGTTGCCTCGTGTGGTAGAAGTACTGGCGCTGTTAGGAATAAACGAAACGTCTCAAACATAATATTTTGAAGGTATGGGAGTTTGGTCAAATCTGACTCGTTGACTAGACGATCATTTCCAACAAGATTGTCAATCTCTATTTTGGCCTTCTGTAATTTTTCAGGGTGATTGAGTAGAGCAGACATTGCCCATTCTATGGTGTTTGCTGACGTGTCTATTCCAGCAATTAGCATGATCTGTCATTTGGAATTCATATAACCATATTAGGATAATGAGTATAGAGTGGATGCCTGATTAATCAATTGGCTCTTAGAAAAAAATTAGTTGTTTATCGGTAATGCAATGTTCATTGTCAGTATTGAAATGTGAAGTCGTGGTTTCATAGTCTAATAATAGGTCATGTGAGGCCAACTTTATATTTATCCATGTCAAGTCATCTCATTCATAGTCTAATGGGTCATGTGATTATATATACCAATTTCATATTTATCCAATGCTACGATTTAGCTCGGTTGGTACCTAAAAATGGACTCATATAGTCGAATTGTTTTATCTTAAAATATTAATCTAAGTTAAGAGCAAAAATATTAATTGTAATACTAATTATTCAATAATAATAATTAGAGAAAATAATTATGTAATGAGATCGACTATACAACTAATTAAGAATAGTATTATGCCGACAAGGTAACAATAATGTGTATACTAACAAACTGATAATCATATTTAGAACAATCAATAAATGGAAATTAATATTCAAGCAGGGGAAATGACTAGTTGAAGGTTAAGAGCTTGACTCTTGAATGAAAAAGTGAAGGGTCGTGACATGTTTTTTTTTGTTTACTTTTGGTGCAGTGTGGGTGAACTAAAAGTTCCCTAAACATTTGAAGCCTTAACTTCAACTTGTTGGTCATACATGAGGTCCGCAAGGCGGATTATATACATCATGATCTCATAGGTTTAATGTGTTTTATATAATGTTGCAATTTATTACTTGACGTATACAAGATAAATAATATAATTATTGTATACATGATAATATTCACTTAATGTGTTAAACACAACACGAAACACCATAATGGATGCAAGTATGATATGCCTATTAATCCAATTCACGACTCAGAGTTTTTTTTTATAGTTAAATTCGAGATCCAGTCGTGATCTCAATCGAATATCTACTCATTTTAACTGGCGCCTACACTTTTTTTAATGGATATTCAAAAAAAATTACAAATTATAAAATACATACATACACCATTTTCGGTAGATTTTTTGATCCGTCAATAATCGTGATTAATTGACAGCCCACTGGATTTTTGTTTCTTTTGCATTTATTCTCCAGCCGTGGACTGAGATCACGACTAGAACTCAAATTTATATATAAAAAAAACCCTGAGTCGTGAGGGTCGACTTTATTTTTTTTAAATCTCTCCCAATCTATCACATATTGTGTAATAAAACCTACAATATATAATATTCTGTTAAAAAAAACCAAAGATATGCTCATTTTGGTCATTAAATAAGAAAATTGATCAGAAGAAAAAAATTAGAAAAAAACTTACCAATATGATCCCTTTGATGGTAACATCAGTATAATACTCAGGCTCCGACTCTTGCAAAGAAAGCATATGATCAATCATAGTATCCGTTTTACTCTTATTTCGTCTCTGCTTATCAATCAAACGTTGCAGACGAGAATCCATTTTTCCACCTAACCTCGCCAAATTCTTCTCAATTCCTGTATAATCAATCCATCTAACCATCGGAAAAAAACCTACCATATTCGCTGCCCCACCGTAGGTTAAAACCTCCTTAATAAGATCCCAAAACCTCTTCGCCTCGTCATCGTCCTCATCCTCCCTAACATATCTCTTCCCATCCACCATTCTCATTATATTATTAAAAATCACCTCCGAAAAACAAGGATCGAGCTCAACTCGCGAAATTTTAAATGCGAGTTTTTATAAATCTTTTTCAAGTATAAGTTTAATATCATCTGTCTCGATGGATTGAAAGGTGTCGAGCCGAGCCATCGAGAAAAATTCGACGTTGTACAAGCGGCGGAGGTTGCGCCGATGAGTCTCCGTGCGGGGAGTCGAATATAGTGGTGTAATTGTAGCCTATATATTTGCCGATGATTAGCGAGGTCTCACGGCTAAAACTATGTCGTTTTGGTGAAACACTCCTCGACGATGGTGGGGAGGACACCACCACCATGAGACGGTTGCCCAATCGGAGAGAGAATATGGGGCCTAATTTGTCGAGAGAATTTTTGGAAAGTACGATGAACAGGGGAATTTAATGAGGTGGAGGTGGCCTATGAGGGGAAGTGTGGGGAATGGACTTGGTGGGAGTTTTCTTTTTGGTTTTGTTGAAAATTTGAAGGCGATGAGGAGAACGAGGAGAGAGAGGAAAGTGTAGAGCCAGGTTGTTTCCATTTTTTATTTATGAATATTATATTTTGAGTTCTTTTTGGGGATTATGTATGTATGAATGTTTTGAGTTGTAGTGAAATTATATAACCTTTATATATATGGTGACGATGTCGATAGCTGATGGGGTTGCGTTAGTAATATTTTGGCAGTTATTCTAGCTAGCATAAGAATCAAAATAGGTTTCTAAAGTGGCTTCCTTTGTCTTTTTGTTGACTCTTCGTCTTCTGCATCCTTTTCATTGAGCAAGGGAAAATCTTTTGGGCTGATACGGCGTGGTGTCATTTGAAACTACTATATTTGTACTATTTCTATTGAGATATTTGGATTGTATCAAATTATTTTTTGTTTGAAAAACTGTGATTATATTTGGTTGAAGTACAAATATTGAGAATATATATAGATTTAGAAGTGAGATGATTCTGGAAAAAAATTTAAGATGATGTTTAGTAAAGTATTTTTAATAATAATTTTTTTGCATTGTTAAAATCGTAGAAGTAGAAACATATTTAAAGTTGTTTATAAATATATTTTTTACATATTTATTGAGTTGTATTATGAGGAAAGGTGGAGAGATGGTGATGTAATGGTGTTGATATATGTATGAACGTTGATTTATGAATATTATCTTTTGAATTTGTTTTGTGGATTATGCATGTAAAATGTTTTGAGTTATCGTGAAATTATATAAACTATATATATATGGTGACGATCGATGATTGATGGCTTTGCATTAATGACATTTTTCATCAGTGGTTTTTAGAGGACAAGTTTTGTCCTGCCTGCTGAACTTTCTAGCAAAATATCCAAAATTGGTTTCCAACTTTCCTCATGGCTGGGCTTCCTTTGTCTTTCTGTTTGACTCTTAGTCTTCAGCAGCATTTTTGGTAGGGGTGATTGCGGTGCGGTTTGGTGATTTTTTTAATATTTTCAGACCGAATTGTTAAATGCGGTTCGACTACAAGTTTGATTTCAAGTCGTGGCTTTTTAGAATAAAACAAGCATGCGGTTTTCAACGGTTTCGGGCGGTTTTGCAGTTTTGATGTAAAATACGTGAATATTATATGGAACAATCAAAATGTGCAAAAGAATCTTATCAATTCGATAATTAAAAAATTAGGATATGTTGTAATTGCCTAAATTGAATATTATAACAACTTCAATAACATATAGTAGTTGGATCTAATAAATATAGGGAGTGTTTGCAATAACTAAAAAAAATGTTTCTTATATTTTGGCTTAAAAAAACATGGAGATTAGTGCTTTAGATTTTTGTTTCTGCTCCTAGTTTGATTTTTACAAACAAATAAGCACGTCTACAACTTTTTCACCGAACAATCTCAACTTCTGTTTCTCAACTTTTGATTTTATTTTCAAACTCTACCAACTTCTGATTCACAACTACTACTTTTGCTACAATAAATTATTTTTTTTCTAAAAGCATAAGTTTTTGCAAACTCTCCCACTTGATCAATATTTCAATCTCCATGTCACAAATTCCCCATCATAAATCTCATTCTACAATTTACATCCATAACAAGAAATAAAGGCTTTGATGTATTAAACTATTAAGTCAATTGACGTCTAATATACCCACAATAAACCGGTGAAAATAATTAAATATGACAATACATAATTATACACAAATATACTATAGATTAAGAGAAATGTAATAATATATACAGAATATATATATGTCGTATTCTACTTGCGGTGCGGTCGGTGCGGTTTGAGATTTCAAATTGTAATTGCACCATCTTATGTGGCGTGGTTTAGATTAAAAATATTAATTGCGTTTTTCAATAAATAAGCAATTGCGGTGTGGTGCGATTTAATTGATCGGTTTTAGCGTTTTCGGTTTTTGTTGATCAACCCTAATTTTTCGGTGAGCAAGGAAACACATTATATTAAACCCGGGGTTGGCAAGGGATTGAGCTTGCTTTTATAACCTTCATTCTTGGATTTTAAATAAATACCGACTATCGCGGGATGTATTAGGGTTGTCCTTTGGAGAAGATTAGGATCATCCCACAAAATCGATGTCCTTAATAACGAGGTATCGCAAGGTGTATTGGGATTTTAAATTTTTTGACACGTTTGAAATCAAAGTGCCACGTTCATGCAACACGTCAATCTGCATGCAACCATTAACCAACTTACCTTCGCATATATATATTTAGGGGGATCCAATGAGACCACATATTATAGTGAGACAATGTGAACTCATCTCAACCCTCCTTTATCTATATCAATGGCTAAGATAAATAGGGTTAAAATTACATTAAACATTTAATTATGGCAAAATAAGGGTATAATTGTCAAAACAAACATGTGGGGGACCATCCAAATATGAAATCAGTTATTAGGAAAGAGAAAATCACGTGGGGAGAGAGAAAATCGCAAGAAAATCGCGTTGGAGAGAGAAAATCATGCATGTGCTCTGCCATGCAGTATGTTGTATACTTAACACTGTTTTACTGTATGTTTAACATAATTTTACTGCACATTAAAATGGTCAAATAAAAATATGTGGGGACTGTGAATCAAGGAATCGATTATAGATAGATAGAGAGAGATAGAGAGAGACAGAGAGAGAGAGAGAGAGAGAGAAAAATCACGCTCATTATTTAACTGTATATTTCACATATATTTACTGTATATTTAACACTATTATGTTGTATATTTAACATATGTGTACTGCATATTATAATTGTCAAACAAAAATATAAGTATACAACAAAATACCTATAAATATACAACAAAACACATATAAGTATACAACAAAAAATACAAATATACAACAACAAAAATACATACATCAAAATTTAACTACTTATACAACAAAACACATCTAAGTATACATCGAAAAACATATAAGTATACAGTAATCCTCACTGCCTCCTCGTAGTCCCTCGTTTTCTTAACGCCATCATCGTCTTGTTCACCAATCCTCCAATTCAAACACGTAATAAACAAATTCACTATAGTCATCCCTAAGAATTAGAGGACCAAAATTGCAATTAAGCTAAAAAGTTGAGACAAAAAAAAAGGATGATTCCTACTTGCTGTAAAAACGACCGCTGACATTCTTGGGGTGAACTTCCATTTTACCCCTGAAAAATGCGAAAATATCACGGTGCTCTGTCACCGGAGACTTCTCCAGGGTGGCACGTACACTTTCCGGCGAGATATAAGGCGGAACCACCACATTTTCCATATCCTGACATGGGTGTTTGTGTTTCACCCCAAAAATTTGCAAAATTACAGAATTCCTCAAAAACTCAAAAACTCAGGCACTCCATCTGCAATCGCCACATCTTCCTCCATACATCATTAACCACTGATCAAACAAACCCATAGCTGAAAATAAAACAAAAATAACAACAAAAAAATTAATTTTATACCAGGGTGTCAAAGCAAGAACCATAATCATGGGACGCGACGAAAACATGGTTCATCAAATTCAAACAGAAAATTCTTTTTATATGTATGTAATTACACAATAACAATGTTTCCCTTTTCAAAATTAAAATAAATCAAAAATATTTATTAAATTGGATAAATCTTAACCACCTAAAATTATAAATTTGTGGACAGGATTAGTCCACACTGTCTTACTCTAATTATGTGGTCTCATTTGATCCAATCCCTATATATTTATATCTAAAAGATAGGCATCCTTTCTAAATACAGAATTAATATTACCAAAACTAAATAAAAGCAAATAGCTAATAATAATAATAATTAGAACATCTGAAAGAAATGGAAGGAGAAAAGTTTCACGATCGAGTTTACAAAATTTCTACCATGATTCTAAATCTCTTTATTTGGTGAGTTTACACAATATCTACCATGGCTTTGTGCATGTATATATTTTTATGGTAAAATAGTCAAATTGGTTCCCTAACTTTAGGGTGGCGTCAAGAATGGTCATGTTTGTTTTCAAATGTTCAAATTTTTCCTCTTATTAAAATTGGTTAATTTAGTCTTTTTTTGCTGGAATGTTGAAACTTAATATTGAGGTGATTTTCGCAATTTGCAGAAGACTCTGATTTTTTTTTTGGGTTTTTCTTTTTTTTTGTAATTAGGCTAGACCTCAGGGGAATTTTGTAGTTATCACTTTTTTCACCAAATTGTGTTATGTCTGATATTTCAAATATTAATACAGTTGGTGTGTATAATTCTTTTGATCAATTTATATGAATTAAGAAGCTTTATGATCAATTTTGGAAAGATGAAGTATGATATTTGAATTACACTACTAGATTTTACATCGAGGTTTAACATCAGTTTGCTAAACGAATGTAAAAAAAAGGGCGGTGGCATAATTGTAATTTTTATAGATTGGAACATCGGTTAATAAAGAGAACCGATGTAGCATTATTCTTTGCATCTCTTTTCTAGGCAAACGATGTAAAGTTGTGGTTCTTTACACGGTACTTTACACCGGTTCTTTAAAACAACCGATGTCTCATCTCTCCGGCAATCCACCATCATGGCTTGCCGCTGCGGCCACTTTTTCCTCGATCCCTCTGTATCCTCTCTTTAACACGAGAAAACTCAGTCCAAAACCTTGTTCGAGTATTTGAGTACCGATCTGAAGAAATATAATCCCAACTGCCCAAACCCTAGTAGCAAAATTAATGTATAGATATAATATACATTGCGGTTCTTTATGTCATGTTTGTTGCATAATTAGTTTTGTGGAGCAGTAGCAAAATTATTGTATAGATATACTTCTTTTTATACAACAAACAAAAAGTATGTATACAGTTAGTTTAACATAAGTATACAGTGTATATTATAAAATAAGGGAAAAACTCACTTTTGGTCCCATTAGATTTACCCTCTGATGATTTTAGTCCCATAAGATTTTTCTTATCTCACTAATGGTTCCACCGTTAAAAGTTTAACGATCAAGCCTGTCAAATTGAAAGTCAAACATGCGATTTGGGACTAAAAGTGAGAACAATGGGATTGAAATCATCAGATGCTCAGTCTAATGGGACCAAAAGTGAATTTTTCTCTAAAATCTAAATATAACTAATATCTATTTTAAAAATATATATTATCATTAAAGTTACTATTTTTTTTATTTGTTTTAATTAAAAAATTAACAAGTAAATTAAATGATAAAATTTATAATTCAACTTATATAATATAAATTTTAAGGAAAATAATTTTTAAAAATAGATGTTAATTAATTGTTTTTCGTGAATATGTAATATAAAAAAAAGATGAAATACATGTATCATTTATTTTAATTAGAAAATTATCAAAGTAAAATAAATGACAAAATTTATAATTTAACTTATATAAAATAAATTTTCTGGAAAATAGATGTTAATTAATTTTTTTACGTGAATGTGTAATAAAAAAAGATGAAATACATGTATCATTTATTTTAATTAGAAAATTAACAAAGTAAAATAAATGATAAAATTTATAACTCAAATTATAAAATTTAAATTTTCTGAAAAATAACTTTTAGTTTTTTTTTTTTGAGTCCCTATGTTCTTGCACCAGGATACTGGTCTCATATAACCCACTGCATGTATATGTATATATGTAAAGTTTAAATTTTTTTTAGGAAATGTAAAATTTGATTTAAAAACATAAAAAATAAAAATATATATTTGAAAATGAAAAAAAAAATGTGAGCTAGGTTAACATTACTAAAAAAAATTTAATAGTATTTTTAAGAATAATTCTTATATTTAAAAATTATGAAATTATTTAATATCGTAAATTTTTTTATTTTATTGATAGTTGAACTACATATATTTTCCAATACGTAAATGTGATTTTTGTAATTACTTGTATTTCCAAAATCAAGAAGTGATTTAAGCCAAAAAAAAAAAAAATTGGAAAATTATTTGTTTTTCTAAGTATTTTAAGTAAGAGAATTTGTTTTAGTGAAATAAAACACACTGGAAAAAGATATTTTTTAGAAAAATATTTGAAGGACAGAGATTTTTTTTAGTTTTCAAGTTAAACATTCACAATATTAATTTAAATAAATAACTCAAAATATAAAATTTTAAAATAATTTTATCATCAATAATATTAAATTTAACCAAAAAAAGAATAATGAGACCATTTTTGGTTAAAAATTTAACTTTGGTGTCGTATGGGACCATTTTTCGTCGATTACAAATTTAACTTTGGTGTCCTATGGGATCATCTTTGTCATCACTAACGGTTTAGTTAATTTTTTAACGGATTTTCGGTTTTAGAGTCTATGGGACTATTTTTGGTGAAAAATATCGATTTGGGACTAAAAGTGAGTCTAATGGGACTAAAATCATCAGGGGTAAATCTAATTGGACCAAAAGTGAATTTTTCTCTATAAAATAACAAATCATTAAACAAGCAATGTAAAAAATACACACATAATTGACAAGCTTAAAACATCAAAAGTGTACTAAAAATACACACCACTATCCGAAAACAAAAGCTGGAAATAACTTTTTTGCCCCAGAAAAAAACTGGAATCAACATTCTTTCCCAAAATATTATCATTCCAATTCAACAAAATGCAATGACAAATACAGTAAATTTATTCTAACACTACACAAACATGTGATGACAAATAAGTTAAAATTGTATTATATAGCTACCATTAAAATTAAGCTATGTTGAAGACATACACAAAATTGTATTGCATAAAACAACAAAAATGTATTAAATAAGCATTAAAACTAAACTAAGTATACAACACAATAATTGACCCATTCGCCCAAACACCAGACAAGAAAACTTGGAGTACTAGAATCCATGCCAATTCAATCATGTTGCAACACCAAAATCCATTCCAATCCCAAAAACCAGTCACGACAACCCGTTGGAAATTCCACTGAAAACTCCACATATAGCCCAATCAAAAAAACAAACGAGAAAAAGAAAATATAAGGAGAAGAAAATACAGGCAAAGATGTAAGCCCAACCACCACCATAATCCACCATAGTCGCCACCATCAAAGCACCACTTCCTTGCCGTCAGAAAAATCCAAAAATTACCCCAACCCCAAATCATACGACCCAAGTTCCGCCACCAACAACCCCATATTCTCGACACCTAACTTCGCTTGATATTTCATACGGACCAAACGGCTTAAAGCGTATCTTCCGAGAGAGCCTTTGTCAAATCTTATAATGTCAACCACATTTTCCATTAAATGCGTACCTAGGCTTTAAGAACTCCACAATATCCATAAAGATGATAATTTGACGGTTTCTTTCGTCGTCCAATGGGGAATCGAAGTTTCTGTATCGATTATAGCTGCTAATGCCTTGACATGTACAAATGGAGGAATAAAGGTTGTGGGCATGAGATGGTGTAGAGAGGACGATAGGAGGGGATAAGGTGGAGAGGTTTGAAAATTCTCTCCCACGATTTTGTTGATTAGGTTAGTAATTAAATCCCTAATTTGTAGAAAAGATATATGGAAGTTTTGGATATCATATATATTGACTATTTTACCCTTACAATTATCAGTTTTAATCATTAATTTATTTTTTTAGTCATTAAGTCTACACCATCAATCAAAAAACTTAATGGCCTGGATTAGTCCCCATCGTCTCATATAAGGGGGGGTGTCCCATTTGAACAATCCCTATATATACATATATATCATTAAAAAATTTGGGCCACTAAATTTTATATTTTTTTGGGGCCTCGAGTCCTTTAACTCAATGGCCTCAAGCAAGGCACGACCATGCCCCCAGCCTCTTCCCCATAATTGATCATTCATAGTTTCCTTTACCAACTCTGAACATGCGTTTCTCACTACCACAACCATGGAGTCCTTCACCACGATCTCAAGCCCCAAAATCTACTGCTCGATAAGGACAAGGGAATCCTTAAGATAGCCGATCTCGGCCTAGGCAAGTCTTTCACTACTCCCCAAATGACCTACACGCACGAGGTATGAAAAAAATTCACTTTTGGTTCCATTAGACTTACCTCCAAATGATTTGAGTCTCATGTCTTGAAAATAGTCCTATAAGATTTTTCTTGTCTTACTAATGGTCTCACTGTTAAATAATTAACGGTCAAACCTATCAAATTGAAAGTCAAACATGCGATTTGGGACTAAAAGTGAGAATAATGGGACTAAAATCATCAGGAGCTCAGTCTAATGAGACCAAAAGTGAACTTTTCTCAAAAAACTAAATATAACTATAATATCTATTTTAAAAAATATATTATTATTAAAGTTTACTACTTTTTTATTTATTATAATTAAAAAATTGTCAAGTAAATTAAATGATAAAATTTATAATTCAACTTATTTAAAATAAATTTTCTAGAAAATAATTTTTAAAAATTGATGTTGATTGTTTTTTTTTGTGAATCTATAATACAAAAAAAAAAAGATTCAATACATGTATCATTTATTTTAATTAGAAAATTAACAAAGTAATTTAAATGATAAAATTTATAACTCAAGTTATAAAGTTTAAATTTTCTGAAAAATAACTTTTAAAAGTAGATGTTAAATAATTTTTTTTTCTGTGAATGTGTAAAAAGAAAAAAAAAGATCAAATACATGCATATATAACCCAATGCATGTATATGTATATATGTAAAATTTGATTTTTTTTGGATCCCTATATTCTCATCCCAGGATACTGATCTCATATATCCCAGCGCATGTATGTGTATATATATATATATAGTTTGATTTTTTATTTATTTGAGGAAATATAAAGTTTGATTTAAAAACAAAAAAAATAAAAAATAATATTTGAAAAAATAGAAAATAAAAAATGTGAGCTAGGTTAACATTACCAAAATATTAGTATTTACAATTTAACAATACTAAAATATTTTAATAGTATTTTTCTAAAATTTTTATAAATAATTCATATATTTAAAGATATAAAATTATTTAATATCGTAAACTTTTTTATTTTATTAATAGTCGAACTACATATATTTTTCAAAATCAAGAAGTGATTTAAAATAAAAAAATGTAGGAAAATTATTTATTTTTCTAAATATTTTAAGTAAAAGAATTTGTTTTAGGAAATAAATAAAACACTTTGGAAAAAAGATATTTTTAGGAAAATATTTGAAGGACGGAGATTTTTTTAGTTTTCAAGTGGGACATTCACAATATTATTTAAATAAATAACGAAAAATATAAAATTTAAAATAATTTTTATCATCAATAATATTAAATTTAACCAAAAAAGTATAATGAGACCATTTTTGGTTAAAAATTAAACTTTGGTGTCTATCGACCATTTTTGTCGTTAAAAATTTAACTTTGGTGTCTATGGGACTATTTCTATCATCATAACGGTTTTAGTTAATTATTTATGAGCAACACCAAAATTCAGTTTTCGGTCTTATGGGACTATTTTTAGTGAAAAATGTCGATTTGAGACTAAAAGTGAGTCTAATGGGACTAAAATCATCAGGGGGTAAATCTAATGGGACCAAAAATGAATTTTTCTCCACGAGGTATCATCAAATCTTATTATTGAGTTCATTGATTGATTTATTTTAACTAGGAAGTGTGAATTACGAGTAAATAAATTATATGACCCACGATGTGCATACTTGGAGGATTGGGTCACCAAGTGTGAATTACAAGTAAATTATACTTGGCTTTGTTGATCAATTCTTCTTCTGCAAGTTCACTTGTTTATAAATCAAAACTTTCAACAATTTTCGTTTTTGGTGAGATTTTGAAATTATTGTCTGTGATCTCTGTGGTTTATGTACGTACAGTTTGTCTATACTTATCATTGCACTTAATGATCCTTTCTCCTTTTAAATTAATTTCATAATGGAATGAAGATTAGCACAAAAAAGTAAGCGTACTGCCGTTTGTTTGCTGGGTGGAGGGTGTTGTTTTTAATTAATCCATCCCCCTCTTGAACTCATTCTCGGCAATGTTGAAGTACCTCAATTACTAGACATTTTTGTCCTTGTTGGAAGCTATTACACCGTGCCAATCACGCATATTACCTGTCCGAAAGCATTTATGAACTTGGTGAGTTTCCATACCTGCTTTAACAGGAAAAAAAATAAACCAATATATTTGTAACAACCATATATTGAGTTTAAGTTTATGTGTAGTAGTATATAATCAGTTGTTTTCACCTCTGCATATTGTTGTTAAATTGTTTCCACAATATAAAGTCACACGTGGAAGATTCCATATGGATTCCCGTGGAACTTTAATTGGAACTTCACTGGACTCATCATCGGGTTAAGGTACACAATTTGTTGCTTGAAGCTGCAACGGTGTGAAATTTTCTATACGTGCAAGTGAACTGATGGTAATTTCCAAAATAAACTCTAATAATAAATAGGAATGTACCTAAATAGCTACTCCTCCGGGACATTCAGGAGTACTCTTCATGAACAAATAGAGGTTCGGTCTTCAGAGAACTTCTTCAAAAAAGAAACAAAGCAACAACATCTTGTCAGCAAACATACTCATACCTATGCTCAATCCATTTCATCAGGCTAAGTACTATAAATATTCAAGAGAAAAATTCACGTCGACTATGCTCTCCAGCACTGATGACTTACCTGAACTCAATAGGTAAAGTTTGTAATATGTCAAGAGGGTATTTGTAATTTTGAAGTATAACTTGGTTTTTCGTAAATAGACTGAAACTCACGGGTAGTATTTGTAATTTGAAATATAACTTGGTTTTATTGTGAAGAGAGCCTATATCTTATCACTCTACCTTGAATCATCATCTAACAAAAATGAATTACTATCAGCATCATTAGAATCCTCTGTCATAAGTATCTTCATGTTGGAAATTACCTATTGAGACCAGCATAAAGTTGGTTATAAAACAGGAAATAGTTAAAAACAATCTGAATTCAAAATTCAGGAAGACCACAACAATGTAAATGATAAAAGTTGTGATGTGAACTAGAGAAAAAGGACAATGGAAAACTTACTTCTGGAGCTACGCTTGGTGTATTAAAGTTGTCATCGCCATAAAGAGTATAAATTCTATAAAGCTGTTGAATGCTTGGTATCTGTGAATAGATTATACCACATATATAAAAGTCCTCAAATCTCCCGTAAGCAAATATGCATCAATAAAAGGCTAACAGGAATATCCAATCAGAAGACAAGAAACAAAAAAAAAAACACAAAAATTAAAAATCTATGTCGAATGCAACTCCATTTTGAAAAAGAGAAAGACACACGCATACACAAATATTAAAAAAATGGGGGGGCCAAAAAGAACAAGAATCAAATTGTAGTGAGCAAAAAATGAGAGACTTACAGGGCAGAGGTCAGTAGTGAGATCGTCATAGATTATTCGTGATTTTGGTGTATGACCTGCACAAGAGGTAAAGAATTATTATATCTCCTATAGTGAAACATATGTTATCTCAACATGTGTAAGACATGTTCATTCATCTTGCAACAATACTGATCCTATATTTAAATGTGGAAAATGTAATATTTATAGTAATACCAACCTGAAGCTAAAAAAGTAAAATCTCATTTCTTTGCAGAATTTAAAAATCAATGCAAAAATTAACAACATCATCGTCTAGGTTCAAAGATTAAGAAGACTAATATTCTAGGATTCCATGATAACCGACATATATTAAACGTAGTTCGCGTAAGGAAAAAACTCGAGAACATACCAAAAATCCTACAGCCTAAAAGGCTAACAGGAATATCCAATCAGAAGACAAGAAACAAAAAAAAAAACACAAAAATTAAAAATATATGTCGAATGCAGCTCCATTTTGAAAAGAGAAAGACACACGCATACACAAATATTAAAAAAAATGGGGGGCGGGGGCAAAAAAGAACAAGAATCAAATTGTAGTGAGCAAAAAATGAGAGACTTACAGGGCAGAGGTCAGTAGTGAGATCGTCATAGATTATTCGTGATTTTTGGTGTATGACCTGCACAAGAGGTAAAGAATTATTATATCTCCTATAGTGAAACATATGTTATCTCAACATGTGTAAGACATGTGCATTCATCTTGCAACAATACTGATCCTATATTTAAATGTGGAAAATGTAATATTTATAGTAATACCAACATGAAGCTAAAAGAAGTAAAATCTCATTTCTTTGCAGAATTTGAAAATCAATGCAAAAATTAACAACATCATCGTCTAGGTTCAAAGATTAAGAAGACTAATATTCTAGGATTCCATGATAACCGACATATATTAAACGTAGTTCGCGTAAGGAAAAACTCGAGAACATACCAAAATCCTACAGCCTACCGTACATATTTCAATTCATCCCATGGTGGGCCTGCAAACTGTAAGAGACAACTAATTACTCAATCTAAAAATGGCACGCGGACTAGAGCACGAATCATACATAGTAACTATGATAACAATACAGTAACCATAAACCTGTACTGCTCGTGTTATATACCAATTTAGTGGCATGAATAAATATTCACATGCTACAATCAGTATACCTCTTGTGCATGTCCGCACCAAATTTCTAATTCATCTAACCCTGCTTTTACATATTCCTTGTTGCTAAACGTGCAACACTCTCTATGGAGAAGAAGGCTGAAGAAACATGAAACATGGTTACAAGCCATAATAAATCTGGTAATATATAACAAAAGGAAACCCGCAATGAAGGTATATGAGCTACCTGTTGAAAAGCTGAATGTTTACATAGGAGAAAACTTGCGTGAAGATATTTTGTACAAGGACTGGAGGAACCTGAAACAACAACTTCTATAAGATAAAATGCAGGTGCTTTATAAAACAATAATACAGTTAGTTAGATGTACATACAAAATTATTTTTCAATGTATTAAGAATCCCATTTAGGCTGTCAATGATGCATTACAATTCATGCATCCAGAGACTAGTAGTAACTTTGAAATGTTTATTACATGCACCATACATCCCAAATTCAAAGCATATCCGGACTTTGTCCTCATAAAATGAAGTGATATTTGAATAACACAGTCTATTAAGCAGCATAAAAAACATTGCATACCCCAATTGGCAGGATATTGATATAGAAATCAACCAGGAGTTCTGCTATCCACCTGTATCAAAAACTTCCATGACCTGTTGGATCCAAGAGTTGGTGAACCGGCATCCAAATAACCTGGAAACACATAAAATCATCGGAAACACAAGCACTCGGACAAGATGGAAAGTCATTATATAGAAAAAGGTTTCTCGTGTCAAAGAATGTTGCAAAAATGTTTCACAGGAGAGATTCTTCAAAGGAGAAAGCTACTCCACTACTTTGATTGCCATGCCAAGAAGTCAGAAAAATAGGTCATTCCTTGACTTAAAGATTTTCTCAGTAAGAGACTTTTCGATAGAAATATAGGATATCCTAGTCATAAACTGAATAACGTCATAATATCTTCATTTCTCTACTTGACATTGATACTCAGTCCGAGCAATGTTGGGCAAAACTAGTATTTCAAGAGTCAAATGGTAATCTCTTAAAAGATACAATATTGAAATATAAAATCACAAAATCAAAATGTTGGCAAATATCTAATAAAAGGGTAGTAGGTTACCAGAGCAAATTTTTACCCAAATTGCTTACTTCCCCAGGAAGGCAGTGGTCAACCATTGCTCCAATAAGAAAACAAGGAACATATGCAAAACAAAAAAGGAAAACATGGCCAGAATTAAAAGGAGAAAATAACCTTCTCAGGTTAAAATAAGAAAAACCATGAAAATCGGGCAGCCATTAGCCTAAATCTAAAATCCTAGGGAAATCAAAAGATTTGGCCATATATATATAAAACATAATAAAAAATCAAACATTAATCACTACATCAGAAAACGAAAAGGTATGAAAGAGAGAGACCTGGCCTTAGACTTTGAGATTGACCGGGAGTCGACATCCTCTCTCAGATGGCGATTAATCGTGCGACGCTGTTGCTTTGAGGAAACAGGAGTTTTATGTCGCCCTCTCAAACTAACGGCGTTCAGGAAATCTGACATTATCTCAAGGATATCAATAGTCTGATTTCCGATAAAATAAACAGTAAATGGAATCTGCATTGAGTTTGGGGATAACTCATCGGCTAACCTCAGTGGGAAGCTGTTAGGCAAAAATGTTTTTTTAGTCCAGTAAGTGGACGATTTGAGAAATTTAGTCCACACTTTTAAAAAAAATTGAAATTGGTCATTGGGCAGCGAAAATTCGAATTTTTAGTCCAAAGAACTTCTTCTGCAGTAACAATCTATGTGGAATTTTTTCTTTTTCTTTTTTTTTGCCTTCAAAATATGAATTGTTTTTGTTGATGTGGCGTTTTGGAGGGAAAAAAATATTATTTTCAATGTAAATTAGGTAAAAATATAATATTTATTATGAATAAAATAAAAATAATTTACATAATATATTTAAATTATTTGTTAATTTGAAAAACGAAAAATAATTTTAAAAAATCCATGAAAAACAAAAATAATGTTAATATTTAAATTATTTGTTAATTTGAAAAACGGAAAAATAATTTTAAAAAATTCATGAAAAACAAAAATAATGTTAATAAAATTTAAGATATTTTAATTGGAGAAATATATTCGAAATTATAAAATAAAAAATTATTTATATCATATGTTTAAATTATAAATTATTTAATTGTATAAATAACATTTTATATTTACAATTAAAGAGAAATAATTAAATTGTTTTTATGCAGTTTTTTAAATTTAAATATCTTTTATGCAGATTTTTGTAATTAAATAATTTTTTGTACAGTTTTTTAAAATTTACATAGTTTTTATACTGTTTTTTTTATAATTCAAAGTTTTTTTATACAGCTTTTTTAAAAAATTCTTGAAAAATAAGAATAATGTTAATAAATTTTAAAATATTTTGAATATATTTATTAAATCAAAATATTTAAATTATATTAACATTATTCTTATTTTTCATCAATTTTTTTAAAAAAAAATATTTTGTGTTTTTCGACTAATAAAAAAATTAAATATATTCTGAAAATTATTTTTATTTTATTCATAATGAATATTATATTTTTACCTAATTTACATTGAAAATAATATTTTTTCCTCCAAAATGCCACATCAACAAAAACAATTCATATTTTGAGCAAGAAAAAAAGCGAAAAAAAAAAAAAATCCACATAGGATTGTGACTGTATTGCAGTCACTGGACTAAAAATCGAATTTTTGCCACTTAGTGGACTAATTCAAAAAATTTAAAAGTGTGGACTAAATCTCTCAAGTCGTCCACTTAGTGGACTAAAAAACATTTTTGCCGAAGTCGTTATATTGATTGGCCCATTTTGTAACATTTCTTGGCCCAAGTCAGCAGCCCAATATGCAACAAGCCTTGGATTTGACCCGCTTGTGAATCCGGTCGTGGTTTGGATTGCGGGATCCGGAAGCTTGGTCGCGGATCCTCTCGCTTCTAATCATGTTCGTCCATTCTTGCTATGTGATGCTGGTTCGTTCATTAACCCTATTTAAACTCCCCAACCCCGAACCCTAATTCATTATTCTCTGTGATTTTCTCTCTCTTCTCTCTCGATTCTTCTCCGAGGTTCTCGAGCTCTCTCTCTCTAGAAATCTCACCACCTTGTTGGATTTACGTGTGATTCTGGGGTGTTTGTGTTAGATCCGAGTGTTATCTAACTCGTTCACTTCCCTCTCTGTGGACTATTTCCTATTTTCGAGTGATATTAGGGTTTGGGTGGTTCGAGGGTTTTCTAGGGTTTCTTCCGGGTTTCGAGGTTCAAACACTTTGGGTTCTTGAGGGCTATTGTTGGCTTGGTGCTTGGGTGCCATTTCTTGGTTCTCTGGTTGAATCTCTGGTGTGACTTCGTGGGCAGGAAAAAGCGGTCTGCGAGTAGTATAATTTTCAATATTCGGATCTTGGGGTTTTATCCCTTTTATATATTGTGTTATACTTCATTTACTTTGATTAATCTTTTGTATTTTACTTTTCGCAAAAGAGTCTAAAGTGTAAAAATTTGTATTAATATGATTCGATTGAGTTTGTAATATTTGGTTGTTCGGTACTCAGTGTATCAATCTATTGAGGCAGATAGATACCCAACAATAGTGGTATCGAGCACCTATCGCCTCTTGGTGGGTTGGTGCTTCCGGTTCGTCTTTGGATCTTGGTGATTCTTGGCTCTGGTGAACTCGATGTGACCGGTTTGATACCCAGGACTTGCTCCTGGTAGTAAGATTAATCTCTCCTCCCTCCTCTTTATTTCTTTGTTAGTAGTAGTTTTAGGAAACCCTAAGCTTCAAGCCTCTTGACCCGTGCCCACGAGCGCTTGATGGAATCTCGAGGCGCGAGGGGATCCACCCTAGGGCCTTACTATTTTCTCTGGACTCTGTGTGGTCCTTTTATTGCTTTCCTGTTGGACTCTGTGTGGTCCTGAATTGCCTGTTGTTCATTTTATTGTTGCATTTGCTTGGACTCTGTGTGGTCCACCTACATTCTTCTGGCGATTCATTCTTGTGATTTCTTGGTGTACTTCTTGTGTACTCTGTGAATTACATGTCTTATCTGTGTGATATATTCTTGAGTATATCTGTGATAATGACTGGTGTTTCTGGCTATCACTTGGAACCCTTCAATGGAAAAACTGATTTTTCTATTTGGCAACAAAAGATGAAGAGCATTTTGATTCAACAAAAATGTTTTAAAGTTGTTGAACAAAAATATACTGATAAAGATCTGCTTGATATTAAAGTGAACTTGATGAGTTTGCTTATTCATCCATCATCCTAAACCTTTCTCGATTACGTGTTAAGAAAAGTTGGCAAGTTGTCAAGTGCGAGGAATTGTGGAACAAGTTGGAAGAACTCTTTTCTTGAAACCTCACTACCTTCCAAACTATTCTTACTTGAAAAGTTTTTTAGATTTAAACTTGACTTGACAAAGGATATGGATGAAAATCTTGATGTTTTTACTAAACTGATTCAAGATATAAAACTTACTGGTGATAAAAACATTGATGATTATACCCCTATTGTGTTGCTAAATGCCATCCCTGATTCTTATGCTGATGTGAAATATGTCATTAAGTATGGTAGAGACTCTATTACCCTTGATACTGTGATTAATGGCCTTAAGAGTAAGAAATTAGATCGAAAATATCCAAGGGAAATGAACAGGAGGAGTCGGGGAAGGTTATGCATGTCAGGGGTAGACCTCAGAATAGGAGGAATGGGAATAACTCCAACAATAAATCAGGCAGGAAGAGAAGTAAAAGCAGAGGTAGGTCTAATTCCAGACCTAGGAATAACATGAAATGTTATAATTATGGTGAACATGGCCATTACATAAAAGAATGTACTAAACCCAGGAATAACCAAAACAACAATCAAAACAATAATCGAATAACAAGAACCAAACCAATGATTACGTGAACTTGAACTTGACTACTTCTAATGATCACATGGGTGATGTGTTTATGGTGCATGAAGTGCATGACTCTGTGAATGATGTGCCTTCAAATTCTTTCAGTAAAAATGATTGGCTTATTGATTCTGCTTGCACATTCCACATGACACCTTTTAAACACATATTTGCCTCATATCTTACGTGCAAAATGGATGCATTTCTATGGCAAATGATAAGAAATGTCAAGTGATTGGTGTTGTAATGTGCTTGAAACTTGATTCTAGTTTTGTTTTGACTTTGAATGATGTAAGGCATGTTCCTGATCTGTCTAACAACTTGATCTCATGTTCTATGCTTGAGCATGATGGCTATGAGGGAAGATGGGGTAAGGGTTTGATGAAAATCATGAAAGGCTCCCTTATTATTGCTAAAGCTGAAAAGAAAAGGAACTTGTATGTTTGTAATGCTGAGTCTGTCTCTTGCATACTAAATTATGTGAACAATGTAAACTCTATGACCAATGTGAATTCTGTGATTGATAAAACTGAACTTTGGCATAAAAGGCTTGGTTATATAAGTTCTAAAGGTCTTGAACTGTTGCATAAAGAAGGATGTTTTGGAAATGATAAACTTACTTGTGTTCCCTTCTGTGACTCATGCATTTATGGTAAACAACAAAAAGTCAGCTTCCCTACTTCATCTTATCCTAAACAATCTTCTTGCACTGATATTCTTGAATACTTACATGCTGATGTTTGGGGACCTGCTAGTGTTCCTACACATGGTGGGAACAGGTATTTTCTATATGTGATTGGTGACTTTTCTAGAAAAGTGTTTGTATTTCTTATGAAAAACAAGTCTGATGTTTTTGAAAAACTTCAAACTTGGAAAATCTTGATAGAAAATCAGACTGGAAAGAAAATTAAGTATTTGAGAACTGATAATGGGTTGGAATTTTGCAACCAACTCATTGATCAACTTTGTGTTGATTCAGGAATTGTAAGGCACAAATCAGTGCCTTACACCCCTCAGCAAAATGGGGTTGCTGAGAGAATGAACAGAACTCTTTTGGAAAGGGTGAGAAGTATGTTAAGTACATCTGGACTTTCCAAAAGGTTCTGGGGTGAAGCTGTTCATACACATTTGCCTATGTGATTAATAGATCACCATCCTGCACCTTTAAAGGGAAATACCCTGAACAAGTTTGGTGCAGTAAACTGTGGACTTCTCAAATTTAAAATTTTTTGGTTGTTCACCTTTGTCCACCAAAAGGTTGACAAACTTGATCCAAGATCTTTAAAATGTCTTTTTTGGGATACTGATAGGGTTAAAGTGCGATTGTGGTCTAAATCGAAAATGGTTTTAAAGTCTTGATTAGCGGGGATGTGGTTTTTAATGAAAATGAGTTTCCCGCCTTGATGTTTCTAAAAATGTTTACGCAACTCAAAACCCCACTACTCCTAATAAGGTGGAGCTTTCTAATGTGCCTTTCTATCTCTGTTAATGATAACTCGATATGATTGATGTTGAGCATGATCCTGTGAATGCTAATGATGTGCACAATGATATTGAGAATGATAATTTGAATTGAATGATAATGAGCATGATGAATTTGCCCTTGTTGATCTTGAATTGAATCATGAGCATCTTTGAAAATGATAACTTGAATGATTATGTGTTAACAAGAGATAAAAGAAGAAAGAACATTAGAATCCCTAATAAGTTTCTGATTTTCACTTAACTTCTTATGTGTTCTCGGTGTTTGAATCAATTGAAAATTCGAGCCTAAAACCTATCTTGATCTTTGTGAATTTGTGTGAATTACGTGGAAGTGGCCGAGTCTTTATGCAAGATGAAATGACCTCTTTGTATGTGAATAACACGGGAACTTGTCCCAAAACCTATTAATTGTTCCATTGTTGATTGTAAATGGTGTTTAAAATCAAACAAGAAAATGTAGGTGTTAGATACAAAGTTAGATTAGTTGCAAAAGGTTTTACACAGAAAGAAGGCATTGATTACACTGAGATTTTTGCACCTGTTGTGAAGTTTGTAACTGTGAGAATTATGCTAGCTTTAGTGGCTCGGTTTTTTGGGAACTAAAGCAACTTGATGTTAAAACTGCTTTTTTACATGGTGATTTGGAAAAACAAATTTTTATGAAACAACCTGAAGGTTTTGAAGACAAATCCAAACCTAATCATGTATGTTTGCTGAAAAAGTCTTTGTGTGGTTTAAAGCAATCACCTAGACAAAGTGGAATAAAATATTTGATCGATTGCATGCTTGATTTGAAATTTGCAAAAGCCAATTTGATCATTTACGTATTTCAAACTTGATGCTAAGTCTCTGTTTTTCTTGCCGATTTATGTGGATGATATGCTTTTGATGGACCATGCATTAAGGCTATTGACTATGTTAAAAACTACTTAAGTGCTAAATTTGACATGAAATTCTTAGGTGATGCTAAGAAAATACTTGGTATGAACATTGATAGGGATAGAATTAACTCGTGCTTTATCTTTATCAATCTTCATATGTTGAGAAAATTTTACAAAAATTCTCTATGAGTAATGCAAAATCTGTGAATGTCCCACTTGCTTCTCACTTTGTGCTAAATAGGGATCAATCCCCTAAAACTGATCTTGAAATATCTTCTATGCAAAACATTCCCTATGCTAATGCCATTGGTGATTAGCATCCGAATATATGTTGTTTCCCTTAGTAGATTTATGTCTAATCTTGGTTTGGTGCATTGGAATGCTTTGAAGTGGTTATTAAGATATCTACATTCAAGCGATTCCCTTATCAAAGTTCAAAACTTGTTTGAAAATAATGAGAAAATCAACAATTTTGACTTTGTGTGGTTCTTGTATAAGTTGGTGATTGATTACCCGAGAATATGTTGGTTAGTTACCTCTATGTTGGGTTTAACGATTCTTGTGTGTTTATGTTGAATCCAAAACTGTTAAATTGACATTTGCTTCTGTGCTTATGTTAATTCAATGGGGGAACTTGACTTGTTTGTGTGCTAGTTGAGATCCTTGTGTTGGGTTTCGATTCTTGTGTGTTTATGTTGAATCCCCAACTTTAGTTTCTTGCCAGAACATAAGTCCTTCTTAGCTTTAAGTCATAAGTCCTTCTTGGAAGAAGGCAATCGGCAATGATGATGACCAGTTATTTTCCCTAAGTTTGTCTAATGATTCATAATGAGCCAAAGGTGGAGATTGTTATATTGATTGGCCCATTTTGTATGATCTATTTAGTAACATTTCTTGGCCCAAGTCAGCAGCCCAATATGCAACAAGCCTACTGGATTTGACCCGCTTGTGAATCCGGGTCGTGGTTTCGGACTGCGGGATTCGGAAGCTTGGTCCGCGGATCCTCTGCTTCTAATCCTGTCCGTCCATTCTTGCTATGTGATCTGGTTCGTTCATTAACTATATTTAAACTCCCCAACCCTGAACCCTAATTCATTATTCTCTGTGATTTTCTCTCTCTTCTCTATCGATTCTTCTCTGAGGTTCTCCGAGCTCTCTCTCTAGAAATCTCACCACCTTGTTGGATTTCTGTGTGATTCTGGGGTGTTTGTGTTAGATCTGAGTGTTATCTAACTCGTTCACTTCCTCTGTGGACTATTTCCCATTTCTGAGTGATATTAGGGTTTGGGTGGTTCGAGGGGTTTTCTAGGGTTTCTTCTGGGTTTCGAGGGTTCAAACACTTTGGGTTCTTGAGGGCTATTGTTGGCTTGGCTGCTTGGGTGCCATTTCTTGGTTCTCTGGTTGAATCTCTGGTGACAGCTTCGTGGTTTGGGAAAAACTGGTCCTGAGCCAAATAATTTTCAATATTCGGATCTTGGGGTTTTATCCCTTTTATATATTGTGTTATACTTCATTTACTTTCGATTAATCTTTTGTATTTTACTTTACGCAAAAAGAGTCTAGTGTAAAAAGTTGTATTAATAGGATTACGATTGAGTCCGTAATATTTGGTTGTTCGGACTCGTGTATCGATCTATTCGAGAGAGAGATAGATACCCAAAGAAAGTGTGCGATTACTTGTGATGGCGGTTGCTTGAGTCTAGAAGCGGCGACGGCGGCGGCTCCTTGCTAAAGAGCGATGGCGGGGTTGCTACACGAGAAGAAACTCACTTATTATAGCGCCCTTTTCTAGCTTATTTAAATTTTAATGCAAAAAATAATCCTACTTAGTTCGAAAACTTGCAGTGAAAATAAATACTAAAAACTATTAGTCCAAAACAATCATCTTGAAAAATAAAACGGCGTTTAACATTAAATATACTAATAAGTCAACTCAACAAAAACATAAGCTAAATCGAAGGACATGGGTTCTTCACCATCGCGCCCGCCATCTCCTTCCTCATTATTCTCAAAAAAAAAAAAAAAAACAACATTCGTGGAATGAGCTTAAAGGAGCTCAACAAGTAATCTCATGCATGATGCATGCTTAATGCAATGACTCAACTTACTTAAACCGTATAATTTCTTTACTTAAAATCCTTTCGTTTACATACTTAAAACTTTCTCTTTCTTTCTTTCTTCCTTTTCGTAAAAGGTTCTTAGGATGCGAGCTCACTTGGTGACACATTGTTCTAATCAGGGTCACAGTGGGCCTTGTTATTTGGAACCCGATTAATATTTTGCTCGAAGGCCATTTCCTTTCATTTCGCTCGAGGGCCTTTTTTCTTTAACATTAACGTTAGCCGCACGCGGCACATTGTTGGAACGTCGGTCCCCCCACGCCCATTTCCCACTCACTCCAGCATCATAGAACAATGTGCACCTATTTTCTTTTCGAACAACATTATTAATCCTAAACCTTAAAAATTGACTATATATGCTTGTGAAATGCTTGCTATAAACGTACATTTAACATGATGTATGAAAGTAATGCAACTTTTCATTGAATGAGAGAATAAACATAAATGAATAGCATAATAATAAAATCACATTAAGTTGAACAATTTGAGGATAAAACACTACACTCAACTGATTAGGGAAAACCCTATATTTAATTAATTAGGGAAAAACCCTATATTCAATTAATTAGGGAAATTAAATACTTACCTTATTCAATTCCTAAAGCAATCAAGTTACACATATAATTCATTCAGTCCATACAGTACACATATATATATGTTACCAATTTTAATAGCATTTGACTGTATCACGTGATTAAGATTTATGATACCAATGTAAAATCTTACTGCCCACTACTAATCTTACATCAGACGTCTAATGGATCTAATCCATTAGACGGAACCCTACAACCAACCCGACTCGGCATGCTCATCTCCTCCAAAAAGGAAGCTCCTGAACGAGTATCTCTGCAAATGCTTCCTTAAAACATAACATTTTTATGCAGGTGAAGCTCATGATTAACGAACAAGCAAAATAGCATCGCCATCACATCACCATCACCAC
The DNA here is from genome assembly GCA_016081115.2 of Rehmannia glutinosa. NCBI lineage: Eukaryota > Viridiplantae > Streptophyta > Magnoliopsida > Lamiales > Orobanchaceae > Rehmannia > Rehmannia glutinosa. The sequence goes on from JABTTQ020002245.1 coordinate 376,994, forward strand.
CATGAAATACATTATCTGTATACCCTTTTGCACTTTCTTCCGCCACACCAACCATCTTTCATCACCAATTATTCTTTATTTTTTCCAACAATCAACTCAAAAATCAAAGAATCAATTTAAAAATATAATTTCAAGTAGCTATTGCTTTTGGCAATGTGATTATAGCAGAAAATCAAAGCCCTATGCAAACAAGGAGAATAAATCGAAGCCGGATAATACATAGACATAACGTCCATCTCTTGTCGAATCGATGGCCCGCGATTTTACGTTAACACCACAAAAGACTCGCACACTAAAATGCATTAATTAATTCTGAATTAATTTTGTGATTTGCGGCTTCGATCTCTTCTCCATTTTTGAATAGATCTTTGATTTTAATTAACTAATAATTTTTAGATAGCTACTAATACCTTTTGTGGGATTACTAGTACTTTTTTCGGGGAAAACTATTACTATTCAGGGGAATAACTAATACTTTTCAGTGGAACTACTAATACTTCTTATTAGAAAACCTAATACTTAATTTTCAAGAGAATTACTAAAAACTATTATGGAAAAACTAATATTTTTTAGGGAAACAACTAATACGTTTCAGATGGACTACTAATACTTTTGATGGAAAAATTAATACACTTTAGGAAGATTATTAAATATTTTCAAGTGAACTAAGTACTAATACTTTTCAAATGGACTACTAATATTTTTCGGATGAGAAGATAATACTTTTGGTGCTATCAAATATATTACAAAAACTATACTTTTCAAGTGAACTACATACATTCAGATAGTCTGCTAATACTTTTTAGTGAAAAAATTAATACTTTTCGATCCATAAAAATTACAAAAACTCCATCGGTCCCTGAATATTATAAAAACATCACGGGGTCAGTTTTAGAATCCGTCTAACGAATTGTGACCCGTTAGACCGTCTGACAGGAGTTTTTGTCAATAACTTGATGCACATCTCAAAAATGATTTTGCATCGTTTATCTATACATAGAATTTAACCTAAATAAAGGTGTCGGGACAAGCATATATAAGCTCCTCTGAGTATTTTATATGGTATTTTAGGGTTCTATTTATATATATAGCATATTATACAATTGTTTTGGTAAAAAAATAATAAAAATTTATAAACGATAACTGGTATAATTATAATTTTCCTTTTCAATATTATATCATTTATGTAATTTTGCTTTTAATTAATTACTAGCTCATAGAAATTATTGCCCACAAGGTCCAGTTCGTCACATCAAGCCCATGACACTCAACTTATAATATTAGACCCTAGAGGTTCAATTCATTATGTTATGCCATTGCGGCCCAACTTATTCCGCTATGCTCATTTGTCCTACAATCCCAGGTATAAATTGCCTCTCTTTAAGTATTATCCATTACGGACATTTGAACTATTTAATTCTCATACTCACTGGATTTTTCTCCTATACACTTCTGACTTAAACGTCGCAAGAGCTTCCCAAAGTATAATCCTCGGGTCATTCTAACTTTATTTGCGTGTTGTAGGTGATTTTGGTCACGCGGATTGAACATTAGACCAGGAGACGGATCATATACTTGCTAGGTTTGGCGGCATCAGATCAATAACATTGCAAAACAAAAAAAAAAAACATAATAATAAAAAATAGTGGGTTCATTTTAAGAATTAATTAAACATAAATAAAGAGTAAGATGACATTTAAAATCATATAAATTATATTTTTTAACTGCTATAAATTTTAGCATGCACTTATTAAAAAAATATTCGAAAAAAAAATATTGAGTATGTTATGCGTTTTAATTTTTATTTTTATGCTTTTTAAGAAAAATCTTTATAACAATTAAGATTTTATAAAGCTTTTAATCTTGCTAAAATCCAAAGATCATAACCAAATTTCAAAACAATAATTCTCCTAATTGACTACACACTTTCAACACGAACAAATATTGAGAAGGGTTCGGGATTGTTCCAATAAAGCCTCTTGGATTCTTAAGTCAACAAAAATTCTTAATATAATCTAAAAACGACTAGACAAAAATTGATAAAACAATTATTTGTTTACCTTGTATAGGGGAATGGGTGAGTATTTATAATTGAAACTTTGGGCCTCACTGATATGGAGGTTGCATTACAACTGAAACCCGACTAGTCGAAATCCAAAAATTATCCGAAATAGAAGTTTTTAAACTCGATATACATCATAATTTCCCTCGCACGCCGTCGTAACTCTGTGACGATCAATGGATTGATTTTAGCTCTGACATGTCCATTGATAGAAGCTCGACTAGTCTGATAATTCTCCCTCCTCCGCGAAAGTCCAACCTAATAAATTTTCAACATAAATTTCACTAAATGCAATACAAAAAAGATGAAAAAATAAGATTAAAAATTATCTAGAAATTTTTCCATGTTATAAGATGTATCCCACGTTATGTGGGTCACGTTATATATATGTAACGTGGATATCTCACATTATAATATATATAACATGAATATATATTCACGTTACAATATATATATATATAATAATCACATTATAATATATATAATAATGTGAATATATTATGTATATTAATAACGATATAAATATATATAACGTGATATAATATATATACATATATATATTATAACGTGAATATATTCACGTTATAATATATATATATATATAATAATCATGTTATAATATATATAATAACGTGAATATATTATATATATTAATAACGTGATATAATATATATACGAATATATATATATATCTCATGTTATAATATAAATTGTATACACGTTATATATTATTTATTCACGTAAACATATATTTACGTTATAATATATATATTCACGTTATATCCGCTTCTAATCTCTCCCTCTTACGTTTTTCTCTCTGGGGAAAACCTAATTAGGGTAGACATACTACCGGGGTGTAGTCATCTTCCATCAAGGTATTTCGCATATCTTTGGTGGGAATACGGATCGAGATTCAGCAACGTTTAAGGATAGAGCACGATGAGATCTTACGGAGAATTAGTGAAATAAAGTTAACACATAAGGGCGAACCTCCAACGCTAACCCTAGATCGGGATCTGCGTAGGAGAGGAGAAAACAGACTAACAAAGTGCTTGGTGGCAAAGGTTTTCTCGGTCAAGAGAGTGAAGCAGGGACACATTCAAACAACATATTCCACGCATACTCCAAGCCACAAAGCAGATCGATATTGAGGTGGTAGGAGAAAATCTTTTCATGTTGGAATTCCAAAACCCTATCGATAGAAAAAGAGCAATCAACGGAGGGCCTTGGCATTTTTTTCGAAACCTGGTAATATTCAATGATGTGGTAGGAACTCAAAACCATGAATTGATGAAATTTGATGATATGGAGATTTGGGTGCAGTGCCATAATATTCCTATTGCATTCATGCAAGAGGCAGTGATCAGGCATGTGGGGGAACAACTAGGAAAAGTGGTGGAAATCGACAAGGGGGACTCTGGCAATTTTTTGGGGAGATATGCACGTATCAAAATAAATAGAGAGATCGGCAAGCCGTTGCAAAGCCACATAATTATTAAAGAGGAGAATGAGGAAGAAGAATTTATGGTACTGCTCACTTACAAAAAGCTGCCAGATTTCTGCTACACGTGCGGAAAAGTGGGACATACGTGGAGAGAATGTGCGGAGGAGGCCGTTGAAGAACAAGGGAGGAAGTATGGGGACTGGCTACGGGCGGCACTTCCTTTCGGAGGGTCACGCTCTAGGGCAGGGACCAATGAAACCAACAAAGAGTAGGAAACCACTCAAAAAATACCAGCAAGAAATTGGTGACACAAAAAAACCGATTGCTAGTGACATGGAGGATAGGGCTGCGGTTGTGGAGGAATGCATTATCGAAGCGGTGCATGGAGGGGTGGGGGAAGGACGTGATGTAAACCACCCAAAAGTTACTGAGGGAGCGCTCATTGTGTCCAGAATTCTGCAACATGAGGGGTCATCATGGAGGGGGGGTGACGCTTTAGAGGAAATAGAGACGACGGAGGCGATGGAGGGGTCTCAGTTAGCACTTCAAATGATCGAGATTACTGGGGAAATGCAAGTATCAGACGTATCAATGGGGAGAAGCCCTAAAAAATGGAAAAAAGGAGCTAGAAATATGGGAAGGACTGAGAAGGTAAAAGTGCAACGAGACAAGGGGATTAAACGGAACTTGAGGGATGAAGAGGATGTGGAGATGGAAGGACGTGGGGATAACAAAAGACAAAATGTCGGGAATATTTTAGAATCGGGGTTGGAGGAATTAATATCTATGGATACAAATGAATGGCGGGGATTGCGGTACAACCCCGCCGAGAACAATGAGTTGCATCATGTGGAATGCTCGAGGGCTTGGGAACCAGCGAGCATTCCGTGAACTTAAGCGATTAATCGCTGAAAAGGACCCACAACTCTTATTCTTGAGTGAAACAAGGATGAGAGGGTATAATTGTAGGCGTTGGAAGGAGTGGCTGGGGTTCAAAGGTATGTTTATAGTTAATTGCGAAGGTAAGAAAGGAGGGTTAATGCTATTATGGAAGGGCGCTATTTCGGTTACGATACAGTCATACTCTCCAGGCCATATTGACAGTATAATCCAGGATGGGGACAAGCAATGGCGCTTTACGGGGTTTTATGGAAATCCGGAGACCACACAACGAAGGGATTCATGGACGTTGATGAGGAGGCTTGCATCGATTAGTACTTTGAGAAATCTACCATGGTTGATGGGTGGGGATTTTAACGAGATATGCCACCAAAATGAAAAATTGGGAGGTCGACCACGACCCGAAGCACAAATGGAGAATTTTAGAACAGCAATTGAGATGTGCGAGCTGAGAGATATTTACGGCGACGGTGATTTTTACACGTGGTGCAATAAGATAAGTGGTGTTGAAGAAATATGGGAGAAATTGGACAGATTTTTAGGCAACTTAGCCTGGAGGTTATTATACCCTGCGGCCACATCCCAAAATCTGGAGTTCTTTGGCTCGGATCATAGGGCATTAATAATTTATTGGAGCAAGAATGGTGAAGGAGGTAGGAATGTTAGAATGCCCAGCAACAAAAGGTTCCGTTTTGAGAAGTGTTGGTTATGGGAATCGGATTGCGGAGAAATAGTAAAGAGAGGGTGGCTAGCGCAAGAACAGTCGCCCACTATGCAAGAGAGGATTCAGAATTGCAGTCTGGAGCTACAACAATGGGCGGGTCATCGGTTTAAATAAATTCGATAAAACTGAGAAAAGCAAGGGAGACACTTAATAATGCCAGGAGTTCAAATAACTGGAGGAAAACCAACATGCAGATATTGGATTTAGAAGAAAAAGTGGAGAAGCTTGCAACGCAAGAGGAAGTATTTTGGAAACAACGTAGTCAAAACATATGGCTTAAACATGGGGACCGAAATACACCGTATTTCCATGCATAGGCATCACAGAGACGAGCAAAAAACTGGATTAGGGGGTTGGCGTCGGGACAAGGAGATTTATGCACGAAATAGGAGGAAATGGTGGATATCATTACCGAGTATATTCATGGAATTTTTACATCCCAAAATCCGGCACAAGAGGTAATTGATGAAGTAGCTCGGAAAATGGAGAAAAGAGTAGATAGTGATATGAATGACGAGCTTTGCAGACCATTTACGGCAAAGGAGGTCAAGCGAGCATTGTTTGATATGCATCCTGATAAAGCACCAGGGCCCGATGGCATGCCAGCACTGTTTTATCAAACATTTTGGGCGACTGTGGGGGAGGCCGTCACTACGGAGGTACTGAATATTTTAAATGGGGAAGGTGAACTACACGATTGGAATGAGGCTATTATTACCTTAATTCAAAAGGTAGCAAACCCAGTCATGATCAAAGAATTCAGACCGGTGAGCTTATGTAATGTATGCTATAAAATAGTGGCGCGGGCAATAACGAATAGGTTGAGACCTATTATGCGAAACATAATGGATGAACACCAGAGCGCCATCATTCCGGGCCGAGTGATTACAGACAATGTGATACTGGGGTTCGAGAGCATTCATTTGATTCGTAATCACAAAGTAAGTAATAGGGGGTATGCAGCGTTAAAGTTAGATATGAGCAAGGCTTACAATCGCGTCGAATGGGGTTTTTTAAGAGCCGTGATGGAACGTATGGGATTTGCGGAAAGGTGGATGGACTTAATTATGAAATGTGTCACAACGGTGAAATATTCGTTCTCTTTAAACCAAGAGGTGGTTGGGAGGGTGAAGCGAAATCGGGGGCTTCGACAAGGAGATCTGTTATCGCCGTATCTATTTGTTTTATGCGCGCAAGGACTGTCATCTTTATTTACTCATAACATGAGGGAAGGAGTAATTAAAGGGGTTAGGATTGCGCCGAGGTGCCCGCCAATTTCACACTTATTTTTCGCGGATGATAGCCTAATCTTTTGTTGGGCGACAGAGGAGGAAAGTGGAAAGGTGGCGATGTTGTTGAAAAAATATGAAAGTGCGTCGGGCCAGGTAATTAATTATGAAAAATCTGCTTTAACATTTAGTCCGAACACGCAAGATACAATAGTGGACAAGTTTAAACATATTTTAAGAGTCCCAGTTGTGCAAGGACATGAGGTTTATCTCGGATTACCAACGTTTACAATGAGAAGTAAGAGACTCAGTTTGGATACTTGAAAGAGAGAATTCTTAAGAAAATATCGGGATGGAGTGGAAAAACCTTTACAGAGGGTGGAAAAGAGGTGCTAATTAAATCCGTACTACAGTCTATCCCGACATATGCGATATCTTGCTTCAAGATACCAAACTCCATTTGTACGGAGATAGAAAGTGCGTGTGCGAATTTCTGGTGGGGTATGGAGGGGGGTAAAAAACGAATGCATTGGAAGAATTGGAGAGAACTGTGCAGACCCAAATGCGTGGGGGGCATGGGATTTCGCAGCTTGGTCGATTTTAATATAGCGTTGCTGGAGAAACAGGTTTGGCGAATTATTCGTGAACCGGACAGCCTAGTGGCCCAAGTTTTGAAAGCCAGATATTTCAGGCATGTGGATATAATGGAGGCTGAGTTGGGTAGTAAACCTTCATACATTTGGAGATCATTAATCTGGAGTCGAGAGTTATTGAACGACGGGCTATCATGGCGGGTGGGGAATGGTAGACAAGTGCGAATATACAAAGACCATTGGATTCGATCGCTGCCTTCCACAATCAGGCCGGTGCGAGGGGGATCCGATGAGAATGCTACAGTGGATAAGTTGATAAGGGATGGTCATTGGGATGAGGAGGCTGTAAACAGAGAATTTCTACCATATGTGGCAAAGAAAATACTTAAAACCCCGCTGCAAAGAGCTCGTACTGAAGATAACCGATTTTGGAGGCACGATAGCAAGGGAGTGTATACGGTGCGAGATGGATATAAGGCTGCTATAGGATTATTTAATCCACATGAACAAAGTACATCCGGGGCAATGGTGAAGTGGTGGAAGTATCTATGGGCGATGACTTTACCTCCGAAGATTAAAATATTTTGGTGGAAAGCATGTAATAATTCGATTGCTACGATGGAGAATTTGGAACGTCATCACGTACCGGTGGAGGGAGGGTGTCGGATATGCCATGCCCATCGAGATGGCACGACTCATGCCTTATTCTACTGTACATCAATCAGGAAGATATGGAAGGCAAGTGGATTCTGGGACCTACTGAAGTTGGGAAAGGAAGGAAACATTTTGGATATTGGAATGTGGATGAAAAATCAGTTAAGTAAGCATCAATCTGAAAATTTTGTGGGATATACCTGGGCCATTTGGAAGGAGAAGCAGAGGTATATTCAGGATGAGGGGAAGGAAAAAATGGTTGATTCTGTGAATTGGGTGGAGGAGTTCATACGGGCATTTCAGGAAGCGAATAAAGTGATGAAGATCACAATAGGGGATGGATTGAGGGCTGATATAAAATGGAAAAAACCAGAGCAGGGGACCTTCAGATTGGATGTTGATGCTTGCTGCAATTTGTCAGATGGACGGTTTGCAATAGGTGGCATTGTGAGAGATAAATTTGGTGTTGGGCGATTGGTGTTTGGTAGGAAATTGGACCAGCTCTCAAGCCCTTCTGAGGGTGAAATACAAGCTTTAGGTGAGGGACTAAGGTTGGTAAAGGAAAATGGATGGCAGCCCTATTCAAGTGACGACGGACTCTTTGATTCGGTGCAAGCAGTCGCGACTTCTGAAGAGGATTTGAGCTACACAGGTTCCATGGTTTCGGAGGTTAAAAATTTACTAGATAGCCTGAACGTAGTTAAATATTTTCACATTCGTAGATAAGCTAATAAGGTTGCGCATAGTTTGGCTAGTTTTGCTTCTTTTTCTTCATCGCCCTTTGTTTGGTTGTATGGAGATATCCCTCGTTGAGTTGAAGACATTATATCGGCTGATATTTCTTGATTAATAAAGTGATACATGTTCTTCTCAAAAAAAATATATATATATTCACGTTATATAGGATAATTTTACGTTACAAGTTATAACGTGCCAATATATGCCACGTTATAACTTATCACGTTCCAATATATATGTCACGTTATATGCTATAATGTGACATATCAATACACGTTATAACCATAACGTGATATAAACTATCATGTTATAACGTAATATACCCATATCGTGACACTAGCGTGAATTTGGGGTAGATGAACAATTTTCACGTTATAAGTATAACGTGATAACATATATCACGTTACAGCTATAACGTGAAAACATATTATCACGTTATATTTATAATTCCATGTATAATGTGATAATATTGTCACGTTATCACTATAACGTGATATAATTATAACATGATATATGTTTTCACTTTATAATTATAACGTGAAGACTTAGGCGGAGTCTTAAATATATCAAATTTTTGAATCCCATACTACATCAATCTATAAATGATATTTAAAAACATATCTAATATTTAAGCTTTAAAGTTTAAAAATAAAACCAATAATCTAATAAAACTATAAATCATCTAAAATCAAATTAACAAATATTGCATTGATTTATATAATAAAAATCAAAAAAGAGAGAAAATTTTGTTTCATTTTTTTATTAAGAAAATATAAATTCCAACAAACTTTGGAAAAATCGAGTCGTTTTTAAGCATTTCGAAAAAAAAACATCTAGGGCACCTCTTTGGAATAGAAAATGGAGCAAAAAACTCTGGTGGTAGGGGATTTTTAGGCTTTATAATTATAACGTGAAGACTTGTCTTCTTCAAATTGAATCCCATCGTCTTCCTCAATCAAACCCCGATATAAAAATAAAACCCAGAACAAAAGCTCATCTAAAATCAAATCGTAATATTTCAAAAAATCAAACCAAGAGAAAATTCTAAATCTAAATCCAACAAACTCCCCTAAAAATCGAGTTAAGTCTAACCTCTTTGGAATAGAAAATGGGGCGAAAGTCGGTGGTGGCTTCAATGGCGCATCGCATCGGCAATGGCGGCGGCGGTGAACCCACGACATCATCACCGGGAACTTCCATCACTACTGGCGCGCAGAGAGATCACTGGGAACTTCCATCACTACTTTTCTCATGGTATGCTTCTCACAAGTTTTCTCACATTTTGAAAAGATAAAGTTAAAAAATAAAAGTGAAAGTGAGATAAGGATTTTGACTGAATTTGAGTTTTAGGGGCGTTTTGATCATTTTGGATATAAAAGAGTTTGCTGTTAAAAAAATGGGTAGAAAGAGGTTTTTGTAATACTATATGACTGCTACTTTAAAATTTTTCTCTTTTTTAACTACCGGGGGCTATCCCTTGGGCATTTCCATAGGCTATCTCGTGGGCTTTCCATCCGCGTGGCACTCATGGACTTCCCATCCCTTGAAGTGGGTTTCATGTCTTCTCCCACACTCGAATCCAGGACCTACAGGATAAATCTTAAGCTATATCGTACCACCAACCTTTTTTTTTTGTAACGAACGGAGGCTATCCCTTGAGTTTTCCCATGGATTTTCCATCTGCGTCGCAAAGAAAGTACTGTTAGGAATTTTAATTTTAATTACTATTTTTGGATTTTATAAAAATATTTATTAAGTTTTGTCTTTTTAGAGAATATTTATTTTGTATATATCTAGATTGGAATATGGTTTAAATTGATAAAGTTTTGTATTCCATATATTAGGATTCGAACATGTTGGTATCTAGATTTTTTTTCTTCGGTTTAAATTTCAACAAGTTGAAGCCGTACAAAAAGAAAGGTTAATGGCATGCCACTTGCTCAAAAGCCTTTGTTGCCATTAATTTATTGTATTGAGTCTCTTGACCAAAGTAAGAAAAAAAAATGCTTCTTATTTCTTTGATCTTGAGAACATTATTTTGAGGGTGACTTTCACATTTGCAGATGAGAGTTAGTTTTATCCTTATTTGAAAGCATGGGTGGTTTTTGTAATTAACTTAAACCTCAGGGGTTTTGCAAAGTGTATTCGAGACCTTCTGTAGTAGTATGCAATGTTAGGGATAGTGTCCTTACAACAATTGTGAATTGTTCTTTGATTATTAATAAATGCGACATTTATTTTCGAACTCTTTTGCATATAAGAGTTATATACAAGAGGATTAAGATTATGGATAATAAACTAAAATTACGTCCGTGATGAAATTAATTAAAGTATGAGATCCTTAATTAAAACATCATTAATGCGGCCCAGAACATTTTGAATGTGACTATCTTATCCGGACCATCGATGTGGAGACATCTTAGTGGGGGCATTTATATATGATTTGATCATATTGACTCGGACCGATTTAATTTGAATTTTTCATACAAAATCCATTGTAGAAATGGAAAATCAAATTAAATCACTAGATGATCATATATGGATACATCTTAATCCTGAGTGATTATAGACTCATGTTTATTTCTATGTGATTCTTAATTTGTCCTACGATATTCCCAACACCTGAATTTTAGATTCACGTTTGAATTAAATAGCTGGGAATATAAATTCACAGTGTTTGGAAATTTATTGTTTAGATTTTGATGAATGCCATGTAAAATTTAGACTAGAAAGTTGGCACCCCATTTTTCTTGTAATTATTATCATAATGGATAGGGCTGTATAAGATGAGTCAAGTCAGCTATGCCTGGAAATACAAGAAGTCAACTGAAGATGTGAAGTGAAGATTCCGCTGAGGAACAACTGAGTATGGCCAAGATAGAAGACCAAGGACTCGACTGAAGGAGTATCGACTGTGAGACAGCTGTGAGAAGAATCAGTTAAGTCAACCCTAGAAGCCAAGTCAAGCCGAAGTGACATATGAGTCTTTCAATCATTATAGCAAACTCAAGTCACCTGGGGAAAAGACAGCTGCAAAGAGGAGTTAACTGAAAAGAATCCGTTGCACAAAAGTCAAGAACATTACTTAAATAAGTAATACTTCCATGCTGCCATGTCTTAAAGTGCTCAGTCCCAAAAGCGTGCAAAGAGAATAAACCAATGGGAAGCACTGCACCTCGTGTCAGAGCCTGAAAAGCTGGACATTCATTTAATACGAGGAAAGGTCTAAATCTCAAGATTGAAGACCAAGAAAAGACAAGCCAACGAACACACGTGACTTTTGAAAATCAGCCTATCTCTTCAACGGGCAGATTTTTGAAAAGTTCCCTATAAAAAGCTGAGGAATCAATTTGAGAAAAGGTTACCTTGCATACCTGAGATAACAAGCTTTATTCATACTGTAACCTGAAAAATATTCTCAAGTTATTCAAGCAAAATCCTCAAGCCTAAATCTCGAAGGAAATCGATCCAACACTAAGCTGTGAAGGAAAGACAACTTCAAACTGTTGAAGAGGAAACTTTTGAAGAATCAAAAGGGGTCTACTTTCCAAGAATGATTGTAGGAAGGTTCAAGGTTGAACCAATCTCAAGTTATTGGAGGGCTTTGTGATCAAATCCAAGAAGCTTGAGAAAGTGAGCTGAAGTAGCAAGGCAACCGCCCTGTGAAGAAGCTGAGTCGGACGAGAAGCCAGCTGAGTGACCAAGGCATCTCAGACTGAGTCCGAAAAGAGCAAGTCATTGTGTGATCAAGACTTGTATTTGGGTGATAACCACTTTGTACTGACGATCATTACTTAGTGGATTCCTCCAGGAGTTGGAGAAGAGAGGAGTATAAGAATTACCCCATCTTCGAACCTTTATAAAAATTATTGTGTCATTTACATTTCAGCATTTTATTTCTGCATATCACTTTATATCTGCTAATAATTTGCTATCCAACTGATAATTAACAAAGTGCTAAAATCAAGTGTTAAAACAAACTTAAATCAAATTCAAGGGTGTTAAGTCTTCCGCTGAAAATCTCATCACAACCAAGTTAAGGTTTAGTCTAAATAGCTGAGTTATTCTATCAACAGCTCTTTCGAGTCTGTTGAGTGGCTAACTCTGCTGATTAACTAACTTAGCTGTCCATCAAGGACTTAGTTGTGTAATTAACTCTGTAATATTTTAAAAGGACTAAAATCGTAAAGTTGGTAAGGTTTATTCAACCCCCCTTCTAAATCTTACTTACACCCCTTGGGACCTACAAGTGGTATCAGAGCTTCATTGAGCCTTCCGCACTGGTTACTGAACTAGATTTCCAATCTTTCAAAAGAAATTTTTTTAACACTTGTTCTTTCAAAGGCTACTTTTATTCAACAAAGTTAATATCATGGAAGAAAATTTGACATGCATTCGTATGTTCACTATTGAGGAGTTTGATGACTGAAAAATTCGTATGCAGGCTCATCTATCTGCTTTACATGACGAAATGTGGCTAGTGATAGAGGATAGGCCACTGCAAATATTGAAAGTGAGCACAGCTACAAGGAGAGCAACTGCAGCCGAAGGAGAAGAAGTTGTGGCTGAAGTAAGACCAGCCTTAGTTGAAAAACCAAGGACTGAATGGACCAATGATGACAAAAAGAGATACAACTTGGACAATGTGGCCAAGGATATTCTCTACAAGACTCTGGACAAAGCAATGTTCAATAAAGTCAAGTCATGCAAAACAACAAAAGAAATCTGGGATAAATTAACTTTAATTTGTGAAGGATCAGAGCAAATTAAAGAAAACAAATTATCTGTTGTTGTTCAAAAGTTTGAAAATTTTAAAATGCTTGCAGGTGAGACAATGGATCACCTGGATGCTAGATTCACTGAAATTACAAATGAGCTCTTAGCACTTGGAAAGGAATACTCACAAAAGGAGATGTGCATGAATTCTAAGGAGCCTCCCAGATGAATGGGAAATGAAGACCATGGCTCTAAGGCACTCGATGGACCTATCAAAAACATCCAATCATGAACTATTCTCAGACCTCAAAGCTTATGAATTTGAGATAAGAAGAAAGGATCAAGAGGAGACAGTTGTACCCAAAACAACTGCACTTATAGTCAAGGATGGGAAGAGAGCTGAGGTCAAGGAAGCTATTGACCAGGAGGAAATTTCCTTGATGGTTAAAAGCTTCAACAAGTTCTTCAATAAGAACTATAAAAGAAACAAGGGTGAATCCTCTAGGAGACATTCAGCTCCCTCCAAGTCAAGGGAAGATAGGCCTCCCAAGAGAGTTGAGCACCAAAAGGTTGAGTATCAAAGGGCTGATAATTCAAGAACAGAAAGAGCTGATCAAAGAGTTGAGAACTTGTGTTGGGACTGTAGACAACCAGGACACTTTGCTATTGACTGTCCATATCCTGTAGTCAATAAATACAGGAATGAAGAAGAAAGAAAAAGAGTCTTGAGAGAAAGAAGGGGGAGAAAAGAAAAAGGCCATGTTGGCGAGAGAGATGGCCGAGACGGCTAAGTCCAAAAAGCAAAAAGTGGACTCGAGAGAGTAGTGAAGTGACTACTCAAGTGATTACGAAGAAGAAGCATTGATCTGTCTAATGGCTAAAGAACAAGATCAACCTGACCTAGAAGATGAGGTACACTCTAACTCATCTCACTCAGATTCTAGTGATAGTGATTGTGACACACACACTTAATCACCCATCGATCTTTATGATTCATTAGGCAAAATGATGAAAGATTTTGAGCACATTAAATCTTCACACACACTATTAAATGAGGAAAATAGCCAGCTCAAAAGTCAAAACTCACAGCTGACTAAGGAGCTGAGTACCCTAAGTCACATAGCTGATGAGAACAAAGAGCTGAAGGCTGAGAATGCTAAACTAATAGCAGAGATAGCTGCTATAGAAAAGAGGGAAAATAATCTCAAAAATGTGATTGCATCATTTACAAAGGCATCTAAATCATTGGATGACCTTATTATGAGCCAAAAAGAGTGTGGAGATAAGACATGCATATGATTCAACTACTTTGTGCACAGTCAAACTCCCAGAGTGATTTTGGAAAAAGGATCTTCAAGTAATGAAGCATCTCAAAAATCCAAGACACCAAATGTTGCACCCACATTCACTCCAAAGCACAACCACAAATAAATTGGCCTTGAATATAAAGGAAACGGAAAACAACTTGATTTGCGTATCTTTGAGAGGACAAGCGAGAAGAAATCAGAGTTCCTCGGTGAACTCCAAATAGGAAGTACTCTGTGAAGAATAAACAGAGCTACCAAAAACCCCAGAAGTTTTATCAAAGAAACACATATGATGGGAATAGTAGAAACTACCCAAGCCAAGCTGATTGGAATTATGTGAAATATCAGCAAAGACCTATGGAATATAAGCCCAAATGGCAAAGGCCTAGAACTCAGCAAAGGTCATTCCAAAGGCAAAAGAACTATCATCAGCACACAAATGCACCTAGACACTACACTCAGAAATATCACAACTACCCAAAGAAGGCAATTGCTAAAACACACACATGCATACAGACAAAAGAGACAGTTGTATGAACCTAAAGCCCCCAAGCAATTTGCTAAAGTAAACTATGATTATGGCACAGATAGATGGCAACCTCTTAGAGTCAGATTATTTGGCTATAAGTTGGTTGGATCATCTTACAACACTAACCCCTCAGGACCCATGCAGGTATGGGTACTTAAAAACTAATTTCCTTGATTGCAGGTTCAAGGAACAGCTGAGTGCCAAGGAACCTGGTACATGGATAGTGGTTGTTCCAGACACATGATAGGAAACAAGAAAAATCTTTCAAAATTCAAGGAGATTAGAGGCACAAAAGTCATATTTGGAGGAAATGAAGCTCCAGGGAAAATAAGAGGCACTGGATCCATTAAGAAAAATGGTTTAGAAATCACAGATGTTGCATATGTCAAAGGTCTCAACTTCAATCTGTTAAGCATCAGCCAACTCCGTGACAAGGGCTACAATGTTGGATTCAACATGGGAGTGTGCCAAATTAAAGACATTGAATCAAATGAAATAGTGTTGCAAGGATCCAGAAAGAAGAATATGTATGTGGTAGATTGGTCGACTGCCACACCAAGCACTTGTCTGTTAGCAAAGATACAGCCGAATCAAGTTGGTTGTGGCACAAGAAGCTGAGTCATTTGAACTTCAAGACAATTTACAAGCTTGCAAGGAGTCATCTTGTAGAAGGACTACCAGACTCAGTGTACAAAAAGGAAAGTGTTTGTGATGCATGCCAGATGGGAAAACAGATCAAATCATCATTCAAAGAGAAGTCTAGTCCATCTTCAACAAGAATATTGCATCTGTTGCATATGGATTTATTTGGTCCAGTTGAGCCAGCTAGTATAAGTGGAAAGAAATACACCTTAGTGGTGGTGGATGATTACTCAAGATATACATGGACAATCTTCATGTGCAAAAAAAAGGAAATCTTGCAGAAGTTACCTCAGCTAATGAGAAGAGTTCAAAATGAGAAGAGTCAAACCATTATAAAGATAAGGTCGATAGAGGAACCGAGTTTGTTAATGGGATAATAACTCGATGATTGTGTTGAAAATGGTATTGCTCATGAATTATCTGTGACAAGGACTCCACAGTGAGAATGGAGTAGCGAAAGAAAAAGCAGAACTTTCAAGGAAAGCCGCAAGGACCATGTTATTTGAAGCTCGATTGCTAAAAGATTTTGAGTCAAGCCATCAATACCGCATGTTATACTCAAAATAGATGCATGATTAATAGACAGCTAACAAAGACTCCCTATGAAATCTGGACAGGGAGAAAGCCAAATGTTGGGTACTTTAGAATATTTGGATGTAAATGCTTTATCCACAACAATGGCAAGGACAATCTAAAGGCTTTTGATGCTAAAGTGATGAATGTATCTTTTTGGGATACTCGGTGAAAGTAAAGTAAAGCCTATAGAGTCTTGAACAAGAGGACTATGGTCACGAGAAGAATCCATTCATGTGGTTTTGATGAACCTAATGTGAATGGAGAAGATATTGAAGAGTTAGGCGATAAAATTTGAATCACCAACTATGCGAGAAGAGTCCCTATATTGAAGTGAAGTGGAATAATCAATCAAGATGAAGATGAGACGGCTGAGTCTCAAAGACAACTGGAAAATCTGCAGCTGAATGAAAATGAAAGAGTTGCTCAAGACAACATAGCCGCAAGACAACTGAACCCAACTGATTTACTCCAACCTGATGTGAGATGGCTGAGAGACCATCCACCAGAGCTAGTCATTGGAGATGTGAGAGATGGTGTAAGAACCAAATCCAGAGCTCAACAAGAAGCAATGTTCACTTGTTTTATTTCCCAAATAGAGCCAAAAGATGTGTCACAAGCATTGGATGACACACATTAGATTCAAGCCATGCAAGAAGAGCTGAATCAGTTTGAAAGGAACAAAGTATGGGAATTGGTGCACAGACCAACCCATCAAAATGTTATTGGCACAAAATGGGTTTTCAGAAACAAGATGAATGAAGAAGGTTCTGTGGTAAGAAACAAAGCAAGATTGGTAGCCAAAGGGTATTGCCAAGAAGAGGGAATAGATTTTGATGAAACATTTGTTCCTGTTGCAAGATTAGAAACAATAAGGATGTTTCTTGCCTATGTTGCACACAAAAACTTCATTGTGTATAAAATGGATGTGAAAAGTGCATTCTTAAATGGATTGCTGGATGAACAAATCTATGTTGAGCAACCTCCAGGCTTTGAGCAGAAGACCATTGGAGATAAAGTGTAAAAGCTCAAGAAAGCTCTATATGGATTGAAACAAGCACCAAGAGCTTGGTATGATACATTATCTCAATTTCTGACAGATAATGGATTCACCAAAGGCAAAGTGGATTGAACACTCTTCAGAATTCAAGATGGGGAGAGTATACTCCTTGTTCAAATATATGTGGATGATATCATTTTTGGATCCACAAACAAAAAGCTGTGTGATAAATTCTCAAACCTCATGCAAGGTAAATTTGAAATGAGTATGATGGGAGAACTGACATTCTTCTTAGGACTTCAAGTTAAACAGCTGAAGGATGGAACTTTCATAAGTCAAACAAAGTACACCAGAGATTTAATGAAGATGGACATGGATGCAGATGGTAAAGCTGTAGATCAAACAAGATACATATCACTTATTGGATCACTGCTCTATTTAACAACAAGCAAGCCAGATATCACCTTTGCAGTAGGTGTATGTGCAAGATTCCAATTTGCTCCAAAAGAAAGCCATATGACTGCAGCTAAGAAAATCCTAAGATATTTGAAGGGATGCCAATAAGTTGGCTTATGGTATCCAAAGGAAGGTGGATTCAAGCTTATTGGTTATTCAGACTCTGACTATGCTGGATGTAGAGTTGACAGGAAAAGTACTTCAGGCACATGTCAAATGCTTGGAAACAGATTGGTTTCCTGGTTTAGCAAGAAGCAAAACTCAATAGCCACATCCACAGTTGAAGCAGAGTACATAGCTGCGGGCAGTTGTTGTGCCCAAGTCTTATGGATTAGACAACAACTGAGGGATTATGAAATTGAAGAAAAAGAGATTCATATTATGTGTGATAACACAAGTGCTATTGCAATCACTCAGAATCATGTGTTGCATTCAAGAACAAAACACATTGATGTCAAATATCATTTTATAAGAGATCACGTTGAAAATAAAGACATCACTTTGGAATACATCTCAACTGATAAACAATTAGCTGACATATTCACAAAACCATTATGTGAATCAAGATTTGAAGAGCTTAAGCATGAGTTAGGGTTAATTGAGCTGAGTTGATACTCAGAAGACTCAATGAGAAGAGATGGAATGTGAGAAGATGAAAATAGAACAAGTCTCATGAATCACCCACGTGAATCGATCGTGTATCGGGTAGCTTGATTGTATTGAGTTAAGCTGACAACCGAGTCACTATACAAAAAAAAAGAGAAGAAGAGTTGAGTCATTGTGTAATAAGCTGAGTCATTTATGAGCTAAGTGACAAAAACACAGTCGTTTTTAATAAGCCAGAATGTTTTTAAGAATGATGTCAGCGTAATAATGACGAGTACAGTCAAAAGCTGCATAGTAAGCATATGATTGGATATAAATGCTGCCGCATTAAATGCGAGCAATTAAATGCAATGAGACGTGCTAAATCTGAGCCGTTGGTCTTGATCAAAATTCAAAAACCAAAAACACGTCCTTTTATAACCCTTATATACTCATTTCTTCAGTTTTCTCTCTCACACTTAAAAAATGTTCATCTTCAAGCATACGGAAGCAAGTCTCTTTTTCTCTCTCGAAAACCCTACCTGTTCTCAAAGCAATTTCATTAAGATTTAATAGGTAAAATCCTCTAGAAATAGCACCAAAGACTGATTTCTTTAAGTATTGAAGCAAATCCACACAGGCTCCTCAGTGGATTTGAAGGCCTGATTAAGGGGGTTCGGATGCAACCCTTGTGAAGAAAATATCAGATATGTTAGAAAAATCAGGCCTTAAGGGCTTTTTGATGATAGAATACTCGCACACCTACCTGGAAGAGGTGACGCAGTTCTATGTGAATGCCAAGGTGCAGGACGAAGGGATTAAGTCCTCCATCCACCGCAAGGACATCATGATCACTGCTAAAGACCTTGTGGAGCACTGCTTATTACCGTCGGAGGGTATGACGGAGATATACGGCGATGTGGACTTGGATTTATTTGCATGGAAAGAAGTAGCCAAACCCGAGTGTCTTTGCAAAACTAGTCACACAGTGAAAAGAAATTGATGAAGGACGACTATCACAAGATGATGGATGTCGTCTCAAAATATGTGGATATGAAGTTTGGCAATTTCAATCAACTGTCAAAGACTAAGCTGATCGTCATGGCTGCGATCATGCAAGGGAAGAAGGTTAATTGGGCTGAGTTCGTATACATTAGACTTTGCCAGAATGTTGCGAACAAGTCTTTTAAGGAAGATGGATCCTTTGGAGGATCACTCGGCTATGGCCTAGTTATTGGCCGCTTGATGGAAGTGAAGGGCATCCCCTTCAAAGATGGAAAGTCTTTCCATGTAAACAAGAAGATGTTTAGGGCTAGCCTCTCGGGAGCCCGAGAAGAGAGCTCATGCGAAGAGGGACACACGGTGTGGGGAATCGGTGACCCCAAGGAAACAACTGTTGCCTCCCCTCTAAAGAAGAAAGATGCCCCTACAGCTGCAAAGAATAAAGCCGCACTGCAAAGAAAGACACAAGATACACTGCCCGCACTGGAAGTCACCCGCCCGAGAAAAGCAGCCGTGTCTCCTGCCCACGCAGCCGAGGTGGAGAAGGAAGCCCTAATACCTTCTCCAACCATCAAAAAGAAGAGGACTGTCAAGCCAAGAAAGGCAGCTCCTCAGTCAAAGAAAGATGCACCAGCCCCCGCCACCAAGAAAGCTGAGGAAGAAGTATCCAACAGTAACTTCCTCTGGTAAGGACAAAAAGAAGAAGAAGAATCACCAAGCTCTCCTGAGCTTGAGAAGACATGAGTCCGCCACTCGGCAGAGAAAATATCCGAGATCGCTGAAGAAGTGTAGTCTCGAAGTTGTCATTAAATTGACCAAGTCTCACGAGGCCGATCAACAGAGGCAAATAGAAGACCCAACTATGGATGATGTTAAAGGTAAAAAGAGTGATAAGAGATTATGTTGCCTTCCATTCCGAAAAAAAGGAAGGGCAACAAGAAGAGGATGAAGATGATGATATATTCATGTACTCTCCACTATACCCGAGAAATCCGAGATAATCGTCTGCGAGAGAGTGGAGAAAATGGAAGTTTGAGTCACTCAAGGGTGCGGTTTGCACACCCGAGTATATTGAGGAAGAAGAGGAGCTTTTCAAGCTTCTTGAGATTGACACTGTACTGCTGGCCCTGGATGAGGATAACTGCATCAATATGCTGCAAATTTGCTGAGGAAGCAGAAGCTCGTGAGAAAGCCAACATTTGCCCTTTCACTGGAACCAGTGACCATACTCATCCTCACATTGATATGCTTTCAAGAAGTGATGAAGACATGGATCCTGCTGCTGCAAAGGAGAAGTTGGACATGCAGCAAGCTATGCGGGAATCCAGATTAATGCATGAGCAACAGCTGAGGGAAGGACCTGGAGAGTCTTCTAAATTTCAGCTGGAAATTGATCCGTTGGGAGTGGTACAACAGATTGCCACAGTTATTGCTGCAACCACTTCTCCAGTTCACTCAGATGACGGATCTAAGGGACTTGGCGATGACACTGGGAACTTGGGCACCCAAGTTGAGCCAACCTCTGTTGAAGGTATCTTACTACCTGGCCCCACGGCTGAACACTCAATGGAAACAGCCGGGAGTCTGGAGCAGAGTGACCCAACCATCAGTCACTCAGCTAGTGCGCCAACTGAAGGGGAAACTCATTCCACTGTAGCTAGGTCGGAGGATGCTAGAGATGACTCCACTATGAAGGAAGGAGGTGAAATGGAGAAAGAGAAAGAAAAATAACAACAGCAAGTTGTCACTGACGAAGCTCGAACAGTTGAGTCTATCCCAGCTGAAGTGCCAATAGCTTTGCAGGCTGAGGACGCTGCTGATGCAGTCGAGATGTAGGATGGATCTGCCCCGGGAGTTAACACTCTGGGCAATGAAAATGCAATCCAGGGAGTTGAGACTCTTGTGGATGCCACTGCAGAAGACCCTAAGACAGTTGCGTCTGTCGAAGGGAATGTACAAGGCCTTGCTGCAGTTGAGACTGCAGGAGGTAATGAAGGCCTAAGGGAGGTTGAGACTTCCCTGGGTAAAGAGGCACAAATGCAAAACATCCCTCCCGTTCATATTGAAGAATCTGAGAAGGAGATTAGTGCTCTTCATGATTCCCAAGACAACCCTGACATATCATTTCTGGGATCTGAAAATGAAGCTGAGTCCACCCCTGTTGTACATCAAAAAGACCCAGTTGAGGATGTTCTTCCAAGTACGAGTAAGCCAGATTTCAAAGCTACTCGTCAAATATTCATTTTTGATAATGAGCCAAGCCCTCAAGTCTCATCATCTTCCGATGACGCCACTGATACGGCTGAGGAATAGCAAACTCAAAAGGACAAATCAGCTGAGACCGAAGAAGCTTTTCGACAAAGTGAGGCTCGGCCAGTGGTCAATACCATCAAAGGCCCCAATTTGAATCACAGTCAACTACGCAGGCTGCCAGAGCTGCAGCAGAAACGACCTCTCGTACGATTTCACATGTACGAGACAATGCATTTGAAGAGACCTTTCCTTTTTCAATCGAGCTACCTGCACTAGAAGCAGAAACTGCAAAAGAACAGAAGAAGTACTCTGCACGCGAAGAACCCATCATCCCTACTGACTCCATTGTGCCACCAAAATTTGATTTCGACGTTGAATGGCCGGTGAATCAGTAATCAAGTGAAATCAAACGTGAAGTCTTCAAGAAGATCGTGGAGAGATTGAGAGGATCGAACGGCATCGGCATCATTGGACATGCGTTTGCCGACAATCGAGATGCTACCCTCACGGCCGACTTGAGAGGGATAGTGATAAGAATAAGGGAGTGGTGTCAGCAGCAATCTGCAATGCATCTCGAACAAGTTCGTTACTTCAAGGCTCTTTATAACAGGATGCTTGTTTGGAGCGCATACAATGCTGACATGAAGCAGAGAATGTAGGAGTACATTGAGAGGTTGCATGCCTCTCACAAAACCGAAATGGAGCTGCTGGAGGAGTTTCTGAAGAAAGAAATTATGCGACTTGAGGAGACTATGAATGCCAAATTCAGCCTCCTCATGGCTGAAATGAAACTTGTTACAGCTGAGTCGAAGGCCACTCGTTCTGAATTTCGTACAACATATGCCGCAGCCGACTTCAAAGCGAATTCACCATCACCGATTTGGACTTCATGCTTGCGGGGATGTTTCCAGGGGTTCCTCTGTCTTTTGATGATGCCAAAAAGGGGGAAGATGAATACCAAAAGATGTTAAATGAGACAACTGTTGTAGAGAAGAAAGATGCAGCTGTTGATAAAAGGAAAGAAAAAGGAAAAGCTGTCGAGGGAGAAAGGTCAAAGGATGTGACCTTAATGCTTCTTTGAAACCCTCAAAGCAAGGTCATGTCACAACCAGCATAATCAGCAAACTTCCTGTAACTCTGCCGCTCTATCACTCTGTTGTGCCCATGTCTCATAAGAAGAAAATTGTAGAAGCAGAGATGGAGGATTTCGACAAAAGAATGGATGTCCGTGTTGAAGAGATGTTAAAACAATTTGGAGGCATTCCGGCAGGTAAAGATACAGATGCCATTCCAG
Source organism: Rehmannia glutinosa (assembly GCA_016081115.2). Classification (NCBI taxonomy): domain Eukaryota; kingdom Viridiplantae; phylum Streptophyta; class Magnoliopsida; order Lamiales; family Orobanchaceae; genus Rehmannia; species Rehmannia glutinosa. The sequence goes on from JABTTQ020002245.1 coordinate 399,695, forward strand.
ATGATGGACAAGAGCCAAGATCTGTTGAAGAATTCAAAATGCTCGAGTTCGAAGGATATTTCAAAAACATGTCCATAGCCCAAGCCACGGGACTTGTATTGGGAGAAATGACATCAAGTGCGAAGAAGGCGATAGCAAAGCAGACTACTAGCGATCCATCAGATCTTGGTAAGAAGAAAACTCCGGTACAATATACGCCCAAAAAGAAGGAAGAAGTGGTGGAGGTGGAGGTTTTATACCCGGACCTCTACCCAAAAATATTGAATATGTAGATCTAGGCAAGAAAGGAAGGATCTTTTGGGTGGATATGATGCTATAGCCAATCACGGAAGTGGAAAGGAAAAATGTTGAGTATGTCAAGAGAATCGAAGAAGAAAATAAGAGACAAACTCATTTGTGGCAAGAAAGACAAGAAAAAAAAGAAAAGACGAAGCCGCCAAAAGAGCCTACGAAAAGAAGAAAGCGGTGAAGAAGATGAGAAAAAGAGGAAGAGAGCTAACAAAGACAAAGAGAAGAAAAAAAGAGGAGCGGTGAAGGCGATGAAGTGTTGTTGCTAACCCCTTCATGTATTTTACTTTTGTAAATACATATGTATGTAAAAATCAGTATTTTGCGTAGATATAGAATATGCTCGATTGCTCGATACACATTGTAAATAGTTAGTTGTGTAAAGAATAAGAACGATATGATCAATAAAACGATCTATTCAACACATACATTCTTTGTTTCTGCATTGTCTGTATGTATCTGTGCTGTTTACATTTTACTTAATTTGTTAAGTTTTGGCATCATCAAAAAGGGGGAAATTGTTGGGAAATTTATTGTTTAGATTTTGATGAATGCAATGTAAAATTTAGACTAGAAAGTTGGCACCCCATTTTCCTTGTAATTCTTATCATAATAGATAGGGTTGTATAAGCTGAGTCAAGTCAGCTATGCCTGGAAATACAAGAAGTCAACTGAAGATGTGAAGTTGTTCGCCTTTATTTTTAGCTCACCGCAAGTGAACGGTGTACGTTATAGAAAAGTATAGCAAGGTCGTATCCACGGAGACTAATAAATTTATGTACTAAGTATTGAACTAAGATAGCTTTATTTTTATTTAGACGATTGTAATTTGATGATTGTTGTTGTGAGATTAAGAAATTTTAGACTACTAAAACACATGATTAAGATAATATAAATGATAGAAGTATCAAGATGGTGAAATGGATTTCCGAGTTTAGGTTTTGATTAATATCCCTCTTGTTGTCCGATTTAATCCAAGCCAAGTTATTATCAATAATCCTATAAAACGATCACCAAAATATTTTATCCTCCCTCTCGAGATGCATATAAAACGTAGATTGAAATACTTATGCTAGCATCTCTACTCAACATAAAGTACTCAACTCCAAAAGGTGCAAAAGATCAAATGTCCTCACAAATATTTACAAACCTCTATATTCATGCAAATATTTGTGTCGGATACTCAAGATCTAATATTGAAACTCATCTCTCGAATTATGAACCAATATATCAAACAAGTTAAATCATTGATCAAGTGATAAAACAAGAATAAGCTCAAAGTATTCAAATAGGCTTCAAGAGAATAACTTCAACTAAGATTAAAACATCCAACAAGATTTCATTAATCTACTTCCACAACCCGGAAATCTAAAGAGTTTAGCTACGCATGATTTCTAAACAACTCGCAGACAAATTGTTTATAGCCATGACAACTAAAAATGAAAGATGAAAACTAAAAATCAAAATCTGCTTCTCACCAACTAACGCACGGGCCATGCGTCGACGCACGGGTAGCCCGTGCGAATTGCCGTAGGATCTTTCCCTGGCTTTAGTTGCGCACAGGTGGTGCGTGTACGCACGGGCTTCCCGTGCGCATTGCCGTACCCTCAGAATTTCTTTCCCAGGGGCGCACGGGTGGTGCTCATTGCCCTACCTATGCGTCTTCTATTTTGCGTCATTTGTAGTATTTCTTCTCCGCAATGCTCGTATTTGTCTCCAAATTACTTCAAATATCGTTAAATTCCTACAAAACGAGCAAAGCATAATATCTTTCCCATAAAGAGCGAATATGAACCGTTTCTTATGAGTTTATGCACGATTAATTGCCATTTTAGCCATAAATACGCCCCAAAATACATGCAAAACTCACACCTATCAAAATCCGTCAAACTTAAATTGTTGACCGTCCCGATCAACAATTTTGAGAACAATATAAAACAGAACAGGGATATAAGAATGTTAGCGCACACAAAGGGACCAAAAAGAAATTCATATTGTTTATCATGAATGTCAAGCAACAACCTAATCAAGCCTCAAATATCTACTCAAAGGGCACGCATCAAACAAAACATGGTGAAATGCTCTGAATTACAACTCTCAAAGTTAAGTGTATACTCTCATCTCACGAGGATATAGGACGTGTTTACGCTCAAATCACTTCAATGTCGCAAAATTACCATAGGCTTGCAATTGCGTCTCATATCTCCGCCACTAGAATGTATGCAATTTATGAATCAAAAAGGACTTTCTCATTTGGTTGTAATGAAGGATCTTTGGTCAGGGTAGGAAATTTTGGATAAAGTGACTCCAACTCGAGCATATAGATCGGTGAGCATATCAATCATCTAAATTATAATCCCATATGCTACTCCAATCACCCCTTATTTTTTTTATCAACTTTACTAATCTCCATCTCCTTTCTTTCCTTTGAGAATCACCTCAAATTACAATCCTTCGCCCTCCAAGTTCGTTCAGATGAAAATTCACGTTAGCGCCATTGTTTTTTTTTCCAATTATTTTTGTGAATTTTCAACATTTCTTTTCAATTCCTTTTCTTCCTCTTTTTGTTCCAATTAACCAAACATGCCCAATTATCCCACTTTTCAATTCCCACTCATTCAACCTCTTTCATTCCCTTTACTCAACGCTATACACTCGAGTTTAGGGTGACGGATATATCAAGTTCAAGGCTTAAATTTGTGGTTATCAAAGAAATAGGCAATAGGCTCAACTTGGCTAACTAGTAATTTCAACATCTTTAGGTAAGCAAAAGGTTTGAAAGGCTAGCAAAGATGGCCTTTAATCACCTTCACAATTCGCATACGATATGTGGCCTTGACAGAGATGCCCGAGCAAGTTCTAGAATTCTAACAACATGAATGATACACTCAAATCACAACAAGACTGCATAGATATAAGTAGTAAAAGCTCACAGGCTGGTTATGTAATTCAAAGCATCAAACCAAGTTTTCCATATCCACATGCTCAATGTTATCTATTCAAGGCTCAATCAACTCATACCCAACATCCAATCTAAACAATACAAATTTCCAATCAATACACAAACAACAAATTGCATCAATCCCGGTCAACTCACTCCCTATCATCTATGAAAGCATTAAACGTGTTAAAGCCGTAAATGTGCTTCTAATGCAATGCAACCTAGAATGCTCTATATGGAACTATATGAAAACACAAAACACACAAAAATGCAAGATTTGTTTTTTAGCATCTACACTTTTCACATATCAAAATACTACCTCTCCCCCAAACTTGAATGAAATTATATTTTTGTTTTCGAGAGGGGAAAATAGAATTTTAATAGTGAAAAGTGGAGATATATCTGAATCACTGCGGAGGTGGTGGTGGAAAGTGGCCTTGTGAAATATACCACATTTGTATCTGCTGGATTACTTGCCACGTCTCCATCTCCCTCCGTTCCTGGGCCGCTTGCGTTTGATCCTGGGCCGCATATCTTTCCTCCTGAATCGCATACCTTTCCTCCTGAACCGCATACCTCTGTTCTTGGATCAAATATCGTTGTTCGAGCTCTAAGGACCTCCTATTATAGTCCTCCCTGAATGCGAGAAAATCAGCCCGATACTGCCTCAAATCGTCTCCTTGACGACGCAAGTCCTCCCTAAACGCATATAGCGTATCCTGAAAGTCATTGCTGCGTTGGGGCTCACCACTATGAGAGGTACCGGGACGATCCCTGCTATGTGAGCGTCGGGGGTAATCGCCTCCGTGTGAGGACTCGGGGATGTCATATCTAAGTTGAGGGTGATGAGGTTCCACCCGCATTTCCTATCTATGTAGCTCCTCTTTCTCCGCTACCATATCATCCACATCCGGGAAGCCGTGAACTCGGCGCATCTTCCTCGTACCTATAGCTTCCGTAATTCTGTTATGCACTTCCGAAGTTCATTAGGAAGTTTGTTGTGTCTGCCAGAGTATCGACAATGGTGTACGTCGGGTTAGGCAATGGAAATGAGGCACCTTTCTTCTGTAGAAGAACCAACATATTGTCTTCATTCGCGATAAACTTCATGTGGTGCAGAGATGCCAAATTAACCCGAGTTCTGCCCGGTATAGGCTCCAGGCCTCTAAATTCGATGTTGAAATGTCGGGCAATAGGGGTAATCAGACTCCCTATAGAAATAGCACCACCTCCCCGCTTTGCTAAATGATCCACTTGCTCAATGAAGTATGCGGCCGTGTTGTAGGGTGTACTTGTTAGCATACACCATAATAGATATAGCTCTCTGACCGTCATTCCCCCAATATTCTCTCTCGCAAAAACCGAGGGTGACGTGACATTGTCAGTATATAATGGAACACCGGATTTTTCGGATCCAAGAAGATTTTGCGGTGCGGGCCTCGTAGAGCATGGGACCCATTTTAGCGTTTGGACAAGTAGGTGCCAAAAGTCGTATTGGTCATATCGGTATACTGGTCGGAAAGGTGCGTCTGTGGGAACTTCAAATATGGCGTTTAACTCTTCTATGGATAATTGTCGCATCTCATTCCCCAACTGAAAATTTACCCCAATGACCTCGCCACCTATATTTTTAATCATCTTTACTGTGCTCAAAAATTCGAGCGTGAATTTCTTGTAACTTGGCAATCTTCTCCTCATAAAAGTTGTCCAACCGACCCTGTCAAATAATCGCCACACATCCTCGTGTATCCCAAGAAATTGGGTGTAGTCATCATCGGCGTATTTTGAGGGACCCATCTGTCAAACAACGAGCTTATTCCATCGTTCTAGAGCATCCGCATTTGGTAGTACAACTCCAAAGGCCGTCGGGCTATCAGGTTGTATTTCCTGTGGTGGTTCCGCCCGGGGTCGTCGTCTCCGTCCTTGAGGGTTTTGTCGATTCGCCATTTCTTGTGAGTGAGAACCTGGAATAACGTGTATTAGCAACCGAAAACAAACCAAGTACAAGCACAATCATGATGAATGTAGGCAAATAAGTGATATGGGGCGTAATAGTTCTCATACGACAATTTGACCGTTCAAGTAAGCTCCATACAATCAATTCATGTGACAAATATAGAGAATCATTATCTAATAGGCCTAACAATTATAGTTCATGCCCAATTCATCATCAATTCGTCCAAATATGTCTCAATTCACATGCTCACAAGGTGTTTGATAACTTGCCTTAAAGAAGAATTCATCAAAAACATAGCAAAAATACCAACACAAGCACCCAATATAATCCCTAATATGTAATTCTCAAGAAATTCACAAGAAAAAATGAAATTCTTACCGAAATTCTCGAAATTTAACAAAAGGGGAAAACTTGGAACCCTAGGTGCCTTTCACCCAATTCGTCAATTCAAACTCGAATTTGATGCACTTTGTTAGTGTATTATGATGAGATGATGAATTATGTGAGTAAAAGAAAATCAGGACTTTGGAGCAATGTGAAAGGAGTGGCGATTTTTCGTGTTGAAGGAGTATGAGTTTTTGAAGACAGAGAGTCTGCCCAGCCCTTTTTTAACCTTCAGCAGGAGGACACACGGGACGTGCGTGGGCGCACGGGTTTCCCGTGTGTCATGCCGTAGGAACAAAAAATTTCATCCAGGTACGCACGGCCCGGGTGTTGGCGCACGGGTAACCCGTGCGTATTACCGTAGCTTCATTTGTTCCCCTTCCAGGTGCGCACGGGTGGTGTGCCAAAGAAAGGGTTACCCGTGCGTCCCTGGGCAGCAATACTAAGGTATTTTCTTTGTTTTTCTCCCTTTTGTTTTCACACAAAACACGCAAAATCGAAACAAAACACCCACACACAAAAAATGAAATCCACACCAAAAACCGTTGGGTTGTCTCCCAACAAGCGCTATATTTAACGTCTTTAGCTCGACGCCTATTTGTTCCGTCACGGGTCTCGCAAGGTGATGGATGTCACATCCTCTTAATTACCTTGGTGAAAGTAATGTTTAATCCACTGACCGTTTACCATGAAAGTCTCACCGTCTTTTGTTAGCAATTCCACGACTCCGGGAGGATTTAATACTTTCTTTATCACGAATGGCCCCGACCACCTAGAATTAAGTTTTCCAGGGAAAAATTTAAGGCGTGAATTATACAAGAGGACTGGTTCCCCTAGTAAAAACTCTCGTTTCTTGATCATTTTGTCGTTCCATCTCTTGGTTCTTTCTTTATAAATTCGGGAGTTCTCGTAAGCTTCATCCCGAAACTCTTCCATCTCATTTAAGTGGAGCAATCTCTCTTCACCGACCTTTTGAAAATCTAGATTGAGTTTCTTGACCACCCAAAATGCTTTGTGTTTCGACTCTACCGGCAAGTGGCATGATTTCCCAAAACAAGTTGGTATGGGGATGTGCCCAATGGTGTCTTATATGCAGTCCGGTATACCCATAGAGCATCATCCAATTTTAACGCCCAATCCTTTCAGTTAATGTTCACCGACTTTTCAAGGATTTGTTTGATCTCCCGATTGGCCACTTTTGCTTGCCCATTGGCTTGTGGATGGTATGCCAATGCAACTTTATGTTTCACCCCATATTTTGCCAACAAGTTGCTCATCAATTTATTTACAAAATGCGACCCTCCATCACTAATTAAAGCTCTTGGATATTTTTCTTAAGGAACCGCATCACAACTTGAGCATCATTTGTTTTGGAAGGAATCGCCTCTACCCAACGGGATACATACTTACTGCATGTAGAATGTATTGATAGCCCGAAGATGATGGAAATGGGCCCATAAAATCAATCCCCCACATATCGAACAATTCAACTTCGATTATATTTGTCATCGGCATCTCGTGTCTTCTGGAAATGTTTCCTATTCACTGACACCTGTCCCATTGTTGCACAAACAAATAACAATCGTTAAATAAAGTGGGCTAGTATAGCCCACTTTGCAATACCTTCGCTGCGGTGCGAGTTGGGCCAAAATGTCCTCCGGAGGGTGTAGAATGACATTGTTGTAAGAGTAGGGGGTCGTCCCATATGTAGAACTTTACATCATGTAAGAACTTCTTCTTTTGATAGGGCGATAGATCTGGAGGCAAAACTCCCGCAGCCAAATAGTTGACAAAGTCCGCATACCACGGAAATTTCACCTCAAGCATGAGTATCGTTCATCAGGAAATTCTTCCTTTATCAATTTCGTGCTTCTTTGCTCTCCCTCTTGATTTTCAATTCAAGACAAGTGGTCTGCTACCACATTCTCACATCCCTTCCGGTCCTTGATTTCTACATCAAACTCTTGCAATAATAAGATCCACCGAATCAACTTTGGTTTTGCATCCTTCTTATCAAAAAGGTATTTGATGGCCGCATGGTCGGTGTGAACAATCGTTTTAGTCCCAATAAAGTATGATCGGAATTTATCAAATGCGAAAACAATCGCCAACATCTCCTTCTCGGTAATAGTGTAATTCTGTTGAGCACTATCCAACGTTCTACTAGCATAGTAGATGGATCGAAACAATTTTTCCCTCTTTTGACCGAGAACAGCCCCTACCGCAAAATTGCTCGCATCACACATCAATCAAATGGTTGACTCCAATCTAGGGGGACAAGAATAGGTGCGGTTACCAATGCCTTCTTCAAAGTTACAAACGCCTGCAAACAATCATTGGAGAAATTGAAAGCAACATCTTTTTCTAACAATTGGCTCAAAGGCTTAGAAATTTTAGAAAAGTCACGGATAAACCTTCTATAGAATCGGCATGGCCCAAGAAGCTCCGAATGGCTTTTTCGTTTGCAGGAGGTGGTAATTTCTCGATCGCTACAATCTTTGCCCGATCTACTTCCAAACCTGCAGAAGAGACTCGATGACCAAGTACAATACCATCGCGTACCATAAAATGGCACTTTTCCCAATTGAGTACAAGATTGGTCTCTTAATATCGCTGTAAGACTAAGGAAAGATTGTGAAGACAATTATCAAAAGAGTCACCAAACACAGAGAAATCGTTCATAAACACCTCCATAACTTTTTCAATAAGATCGTGAAATATAGCCATCATACAACGTTGGAAAGTGGCAGGTGCATTGCATAAACCAAATGGCATGCGACGAAATGCAAATGTACCATAAGGACATGTAAATGTCATTTTTTCCTGGTCTTCCGGCGCGATCATGATTTGATTGTACCCGGAATAACCATCTAAAAAGCAATAATAATCATAACCTGCTAGACGATCCAACATCATATCGATAAAGGGGAGGGGGAAATGATCTTTTCGAGTGGCATCCTGAAGTTTTCTATAATCAATGCATATTCGCCACCCGGTAACAATTCTAGTAGCAATTAGTTTTTCATTTTCATTTTTCACGACTGTTACCCCCATTTTTTCGACACCACTTGCACCGGACTTACCCATGAACTATCAGATATAGCATAAATGATCCCAGCATCTAACCATTTCAACACTTCCTTCCTAACCACATCTTGCATCATAGGGTTTAGTCGTCTTTGGTTTTTGCACTGATGGTTTATAAACATCTTCCATCCGAATTTTATGCATTACATTGGATGGACTTATGCCTTTTAAATCAGTTATAGACCATCCGAGTGCCGACTTATGTTTCCGTAAAACCCTTAACAATTTATCAAGTTGAGTAGGAGTGAGAAGAGATGAAACGATTACCGGATTTGCATTATTCGCCCCAAGAAATGCATATTTAAGGTGTTCGGGTAATTGCTTGAGTTCCAGAGTCGATGTTCCTATTTTAGAGTCACGCACGGGTTGCCCTTGCTCAGGCGCACGGGTCGTGCGTGATCCCCTATCCTCAATTCTCCCTTTGGCAACACACACGGGTAGCTCGTGCATGGACGCACGGGTCGTGCGCCCTTCAGGATTCTCAACCATCGCTTCGGAAACACGCACGGGTTGCCCGTGCGTGAACTCACGGGTCGTGTGTTTCTGTAGGTTTTGCTCCTATATTTCTGACTTTACGTTCTCACCTCTTGCGCTTCTAGGTAGTTCATGCATATGATCTAAGGCACAAACATAGTCGTACAAATCTTGGTTATCAAAATCAAGCACAACACTCGACATTGAGCACGAGTGGGTTAGACCAAATTCCAAATCATCTGTAGACAATGTATGATCAACATAATCCTCAATTGATGAACTAACTATATCTAAAAAATGACAATGCTCCACCGTATCATGAAATTTCATCGCCTTATATATAGAAAATAAAACGTGCTCATCATTAACATGTAAAGTGAGCTCTCCTTTTTGTACGTCTATTAAGGCTTTACCGGTAGCTAGAAATGGACTTCCAAGTATTAGTGGAACATCACGATCTTCTTCCATATCAAGAACCAAGAAATCCACAGGGAATATAAATTTATCAACTTTTACCAGCACGTCTTCTATAATTCCCTTTGGGTAAGTAAGTGATCGGTCCGCAAGTTGCAATGTTTATCGTGGTTGGCTTCACTTCGCCTAGTCCAAGCTTCCGAAAATGGACAAAGGCATCAAATTAATACTTGCCCCTAAATCACACAACGCTTTATTAAAGAAGTTACCACCAATAGCACAAGGATAGTGAAACTCCCGGATCTTTCGATTTTGTGGTAGCTTCCTTGGATTATCGCTACATTCTTCCGTTAAATTCACTTTGTTTCAAAGCTCGTCATCTTCCTCTTTTTCGACATAACATCCTTAAAAAATTTTGCGTAATTTGGCATTTGCTCTAGTGCGTCTGCAAAAGGAATGTTAATGTGCAATTTCTTAAATATATCAAGGAATTTTGCAAATTGATCATCAAGCCTTTTCTTTTGAAATCTTTGAGGGAAGGGAAGAGAGATGGACAATTTGGATATATTAGAGTTAGACGATGATTTAAGCTTCTCAGCCCCTATTTGTTCCTCCTCTTGTCTCTCTTTTTCCCCATCGACTTCAATACTATCTTTCATTACCGATTTAACATCTCCCGCATTGGATGATTCACCCAAATTTTTCAGATTTCCCGACTTTTCTTTAGGCCCCTCATATTCCGTACCGCTTCTTAACCGATTAGCCTTGCATTGCTCCTTAGGATTAACTTCCGTGTTACTCGGATATTGACCCTTTTGATGTTGCCCACCAACAATTGTAGCCAATTGGCCCACTTGAGTTTCAAGATTCTTTATCGAACTTGTCATTTGGGTCATTTGTAGCTCCACCTTGTCCATCCTAGAATCTTGTCTAGTGAAGCGACTCCTCGTGTCACTCATGAATGCATTTGATTGATTTATGAACGACGTGAGTCCATCTTCCAACGATGATTTGCCTTCTACATTAGCACCCCCATTTGATGCATTAAATCCCAGCGGTGGTTGCAACACATTCTTTGTATTGGCATAGGAAAAATTATCATGGTTTCTCAATCCCGGATGGTAGTGTGTTGGGTTTGAATTGTTCCAGAAATTGTTGAAATTCCGGTTATTCACATAACTGACCTCCTCCATCGGGTATAAAAGAGCTTCACTACCCGTGCTCGTGCTTGCTTCTGGCCCTTTCGTCAAAACACTCAATTGAGTTGTCAAAGCCGCCACTTGTGCCGTCAATGCTTTAATCGGGTCTGAATCCAAGATTTCGGCTACTCGTTGTACATTGGATCTTTTAGACGGCCACTGGTAACTGTTCATAGCCATTTCTTCAAGAAGATTCAAGGCGTCTTGTGGAAATCTTGCCAACAAAGCTCATCCCGCTGCAACATCAACAAAGGCCCTCGTTTGCCCCATTAAACCATTATAGAAGAAACATAACTGTTGATCCTCCAGGAACCCATGTTGTGGACATCTTTGTAACAAATCCCGAAATCTTTCCCAAGCCTCATACAAAGGCTCGGAATCAAACTGTCGGAATTGAGTAATTTCGCTTTTGAGCTGCAAAGTTTTGCTCGGTGGAAAGAATTTAAATAAGAACTTTTGGCTCAGATCGTCCCATGTGCTCACACTTCCTTGCGTCAAAGTGCCCAACCAATTCCTCGCCTTATCCCTTAAAGAGAAAGGGAATAGGCGTAATCTTATGACATCATCCGAAACTCCATTCATTTTTATTGTATTGCATATTTGGATGAAATGTGCAAGGTGAGAATTAGGATCTTCAGTTGCGAAACCCCCAAACTGGTTCTGTTGTACCATGTTGATCAGTGCCGGTTTAAGCTCGAAGTTGTTAGCATTTATTGATATATGAGCAATACCACCATAATTACAATTCGTTTGGGGTCGAAATTAATTACGAATAACTTGTTGTGGAACCGGTATTGGTAACTCGTTGATCCCATTGTTACCTCTTTTTTCTTCTTCCACGTCCCCCATATTCTCGATTTTGTTGTCTTTCGGCCCCGTCTAGTAGTTGCACTAATTCTCCTTGCGAAAGCCTCAACCTCCGGTATGAGCGGTATTAAATCTCCTCGCCTTGAGCGAGTGTTCATGCACTACCTGGACCAAACTAAAGGAAACAAGTCAAATAATGAAGGATTTAAGTTAACCAAAAATATTGAGGAAATAAAAAAAATGTCTAAATTAAGAATAATTCTATCTATCGCAATATTAGAACCAAAAATGTATTAGTCCCCGGCAACGGCGCCAAAAACTTGTTCGCCTTTATTTTTAGCTTACCGCAAGTGTACGGTGTACGTTATAGAAAAGGGTAGCAAGGTCGTATCCATGGAGACTAATAAATTTATGTACTAAGTATTGAACTAAGATAGCTTTATTTTTATTTAGACGATTGTAATTTGATGATTGTTGTTGTGAGGTTAAGACAATTTAGACTACTAAAACACAAGATGAAGATAATATAAATGATAGAAGTATCAAGATGGTGAAATGGATTTCCGAGTTAAGGTTTCGATTAATATCCCTCTTATTGTCCGATTTAATCCAAGCCAAGTTATTATCAATAATCCTACAAACGATCACCAAAATATTTTGTCCTCCCTCTCGAGATGCATATAAAACGTAGATTGAAATACTTATGCTAGCATCTCTACTCAACATAAAGTACTCAACTCCAAAAGGTGCAAAAGATCAAATGTCCTCACAAATATTTACAAACCTCTCGATTCATGCAAATATTTGTGTCGAATACTCAAAATTTAATATTGAAATTCATCTCTCGAATTATGAACCAATATATCAAACAAGTTAAATCATTGATCAAGTGATAAAACAAGAATAAGCTCAAAGTATTCAAGTAGGCTTCAAGATAATAACTTCAACTAAGATTTAAACATCCAACAAGATTTCATTAATCTACTTCCAAAACCCGGAAATCTAAAAAGTTTAGCTACACATGATTTCTAAACAACTCATAGACAAATTGTTCATAGCCATGACAACTAAAAATGAAAGATGAAAACTACAAGAGAAGCAAGAAAAACTTAGGAAAGTCGACAATCTCTCGATGTATCTCCGTTCCTTGAGCTCCGATGCAACCCGATTGTCTCCTTGATGTCTTCTTCCAAGAATAGACCTTTGTCTTGTGTTGTAGATCCCAAAAATGTCAGAATATCCCTGGGGTGCGCCCCAAAAAGTGCTTTTATACCCCCTCAAAAGTCTAGGGCATTTGCTAACAAAATATTGCAGTACAGCAGGGACGCACGGGCCGTGCGTAGATGCACGGGTAACCCATGTGTCTTCCCGTAATCAAAATCTGCTTCTCACCAACTAACGCACGGGCCATGCATCGAGGCACGGGTAGCCCGTGCGCATTGCCGTAGGAACTTTCCCTGTCTTCAGTTGCGCACGGGTGGTGCGTGTACGCACGGGCTACCCGTGCGCATTACCGTACCCTCATAATTTCTTTCCCAGGGGCGCACGAGTGGTGCTCAGGCGCGCGCCCTACCCGTGCGTCTTCTATTTTGCGTCATTTGTGGTATTTCTTCTCCGCAATGCTCGTATTTGTCTCCAAATTATTTCAAATATTGTTAAATTCCTACAAAACGAGCAAAGCATAATATCTTTCCCACAAAGAGCGAATATGAACCATTTCATATGAGTTTATGCATGATTAATTGCCATTTTAGCCATAAATACGCCCCAAAATACATGCAAAACTCACACCTATCAGAAGTGAAGACTCGGCTGAGGAACAACTGAGTATGGCCAAGAAAGAAGACCAAGGACTCGACTGAAGGAGTATCAGCTCTGAGAAGAATCAGTTAAGTCAACCCAAGAAGTCAAGTCAAGTCGAAGTGACAGATGAGTCTTTCAATCATTGCAATGAGACTCAAGTCACCTGGGGAAAAGGCAGCTGCAAAGAGAAGTTAACTGAAAAGAATCCATTGCACAAAAGTCAAGAACATTACTTAAATAAGTAATACTTCCATGCTGCCATGTCTTAAAGTGCTAAGTCCCAGAAGCGTGCAAAAAGAATAAATCAATGGGAAGCACTGCACCTCGTGTCAGAGCCTGAAAAGCTGGACATTCATTTAATACGAGGAAACGCCAACATCTCAAGATTGAAGACCAAGAAAAGACAAGCCAACGAACACAAGTGACTTTTGAAAATCAGCTTATCTCTTCAACGAGCAGATTTTTGAAAAGTTCACTATAAAAGGCTGAGGAATCACTTTGAGAAAATGTTACCTTGCATACCTAAGATAACAAGCTTTATTCATACTGTAACCTGAAAAATATTCTCATGTTATTCAAGAAAAATCCTCAAGCCTAAATCTCGAAGTAAATCGATCCAACACTAAGCTGTGAAGGAAAGACAACTTCAAACTGTTGAAGAGGAAACTTTTGAAGAATCAAAATGGGTCTACTTTCCAAGGAGGATTGTAGGAAGGTTCAATGTCGAACCAATCTCAAGTTATTGGAGGGCTTCATGATCAAACCCAAGAAGCTTGAGAAAGTGAGCTAAAGTAGCAAGGCAACCGCCCTTGAAAAAGCTGAGTCGGACGAGAAGCCAACTGAGTGACCAAGGCATCTCTGATCGAGTCCCAAAGGAGCAAGTGTTGTGTGATCAAGACTTGTATTTGGGTGATAACCACTTTGTACTCGATCATTACTTAGTGGATTCGTCCAGGAGTTGGAGAAGAGAGGAGTAGAAGAATTACCGCATCTTCGAACCCCTATAAAAGTTATTGTGTCATTTATATTTCAGCATTTTATTTCTGCATATCACTTTATATCTGCTAATAATTTGCTATCCAACTGATAATTAATAAAGTGCTAAAATCAAGTGTTAAAGCAAACTTAAATCAAATTCAAGGGTGTTAAGTGTTCCGCTGAAAATCTCATCACAACCAAGTTAAGGTTTAGTCTAAACAGCTGACTTATTCTATCAACAAGCTGACTCTTTCGAGTCGTTGAGTGGCTAACTCTATTTGATTAACTAACTTAGATGTCCATCGAGGACTTTAGTGTAATTAACTCGTAATATTTTAAAAGGACTAAAATCGAAAAGTTGGTAAGGTTTATTCAACCTCCCTTCTAAACCTTACTCACACCCCCTGGGACCTACACACATATATGGAATCCATTCCTTCTTGCAAGAAGTAGAAATACGATTCTCTCATTTGTTAATTCTGGAACTGAATGGTTTGAGATTTTTAATTTATAATCTGATTATAAATTAACCATTCGCTAGTGAATTAATGGTAAATGAGGATAAGAGGTAATTGAAGATGTTTAACGGATACTACCTAGCTTCAATTACGAATTGTCTATGGAGGATTAATCTATATGTAATGATTATATCAAATTGGATTTGCTCAATTCGTAGAGTAAGATATTCTATAATATAAGAGTGCAATTCCGAACTTATACTGGAGTAATATCGAAATTAATAAGCCGAATAAATTAATCAAAGAGTTAATTATTTATTCGATTTATTGGAGCTTATAATTATAGGTCCATTGACCCCGGTTCGCCTTTCTAGAGTAAACGGGTTAGAAATAATATTTTCAGTTCCTAAGGATTATGGAAAAGAGTTTTCCAAAATATTTGGGCTAATATATTAATATTAGTTAATTCCGGGAATATATGATATTCTACAATTTTGATCGTATTTGGAATTAAATAAATATAAGATATTTATGATATTAATATAATTATTAAATTGATAATTATATTGGATAATTATCAATTAGAGTTTGAGTCTATCTAGAATTATGAATTCTAGATTAGAAAGAAATTGAGTTGGAATGGAAAACTGATTGAACTAGAAATTTTGTGAAAAGGGGACGACATTCTCACAAATGGAACACAATTTTCGGCCACTTTTTAGAACAACCAATTTCGACCGCCTCGCTATTACTCAAAAAGTTTTTTCTTACATCAAGTTTGAGAACAATTTATTTGGCCACTTTCACAAAAATTGAGATATCTATTTTCAGCAATCATTACAATTTTTGTGAATTCAAATTGAAGACTTTGCTTTGTTCTTTTTTTTTTCGAAAAAAGGATTTCGACGGGCGGCCACTATTTTGCTTGTTAAAGTGTGAGATTTGTAGTTTAGTTTCAATCCCAGTTTAATTTCCCCTCTTATCCAGTTAGCACAATCCTACGATCTCAAGAGTTGAGTATATCGTGGGAAAATAAAAGTTAGGAACTTAGAATTATTATTTGGGTGCCCACACACTACCGTTGATAGGGAGGATCGGATTGAAAGATCGCAGTGTCTACGAACTTCGGGGATTCGAATGATTGACAGAGAAAAAGCGAAGAACAAGAAAATCGTCGAAAGAGGTAAATTTTCTTTTCTTCCTTTAGTATAATAAATTTAATAAGCATGATCTTGTGTTCTTATATCTAAAACTCGATTTTTGAAATCCCTCGCTTCCGCTTCCGTTTGATTTGATCGAAAAGCCGGATCTTATTTGGCCTGGATTAGATCCGGGACCGGAATAATTTCCAACATGCAATGTGTCAGTTGAAGTAGTTTGCTATCATATCCGGCACTATCAATGTGGTCGTTAATAATTTTTTTAATGTAGTAGTTATTGCTTCTGCCTCCACACGTTGTTACTGAACTTGTTTATAATATCGTGATCTGGTATAAATCTATACAAAGAGAATCTCCGCAACCAAGATACCCGACTGAGCGAAATTATAGTGGTTCGCTGCAGAATCGCCAAAAGAAAGATTTTAGTAATCCTACAGCTGGTAATTTTAGTAAAAATTGCAACATTACTTTAGTATATAAGGATAAGCTTTTCTGTTAGTATTCCTACATTATGTGTTTATGCTCCAACCGTACTTAAACGTGCATTATAGGGGATGATGCATCGGAAGGTGCTGTTGTTGAACACAGAGGATGTTTTAATGTCACTTCAGCATATTTGAATCTCAAGGTATCAATTAAAGTTTTTATTTTATTTTTGTATAGCATGAGTACTGTTCTACCTAGCAAGCAATAAATATCGTGAGAGCTATAACTGGCAAATCTTGCTTGTACTATGATTAGTGTCCATGTTTATCCATTAGTTGATTTAAAATGCCAATGGTCTTATGTTTTTTTGTGTCTTTCTACTCTAAAGTTGCTTGATTAAACTATCTTTTTGCATATATATGTGTGCACCTAACAAGTAAAATGATTCATGCATAGGTGTGTGCACCTAAATTGAGGACCATGGTCCCAATTCACTGACATAGTACATGTCTAATTGAGGACACACTTTAGATTATGCAAATTTCGGTTCCTAAATTAATAAGTCTCGAGTTGCTGCAAATTCCAGAACTATATATATTCATGTTCTTTTTGTCGATTATAAGGATTATGTTCAGTTTTTCTTTAAATTCTTTTGTGCTAATTTAAAATTCAATCCATGATATGATTGATTAGAAGGGATTCAGTGAGTCAACTTCATTGCTTCAATAGAGTTTATATTTTGGTCAATGTGTGTTTATATTTTGGTCAATGTGTGTGGGTGAAACATACTTGGGATCCCTTTAGGAATGGGATATAATTACAAAAACTATCCCTGAGGTTTGAGTAATTACAAAAAAAATTTGGGGATGTTTAAAAATTACAAAAAAAAAAATCCTTCAGGTTTGATTCTTTGTTAAATGTAACTGTGTAATTGTAATACGTTTACAAATGCAAAGGGGGCTTGAAATATTTTTGCTTATGAATGGGGTAAAGTGTAATACAAAATCAAACTTCAAGGTTTTTTTCATAATTTCCAAAATCTTTTGGGTTTCATTTGTAATAAACCCAAAGCTTAGAGGTACCTTTTGTAATTATCCCTTTCCTAGATTTATAAACTTTGTTCGTAAAGTCACTCCATCTAATGCCATATTTCTTTGAGCTGGAAGGTATTAATCCCTATTCTGTGTATACTTTTATGAATTGATAAACTTCATTGTTCATTGATTTGTATTCACTTATCTTAAATTGCATTATTGCATGGTCAAATCATATTATTCTGCAAAACAACTTCCTGGTAAAAAGGTAATGCTTTTATGCAGGAATAATATAGTTGCTAGCTTGCATTCCTTACTATTACTAACTGTTATTTGTTCTTGTGTTGCAATATTCTGATTACTATTATTAAGGTGACGAAAGTGGATGATTTCTGTATTTTACTGACAATCGTGTTGGAAATATTAATTTATTTGTTTACACATTTTTGTATATATATATGGATTTGTTATTAACAAGTTGTTTCTAACACGGGCTCCTTGACTATCGGATGGTCTACAGTGTGGATTTTTCGAAATACGATGCATGAGGGAAATAGTTAAAGAACTTACATGCACTACAGTTCTTCGTTGCGAGCAATAGTAATTCTATTTTGTCTAGATTTTCTTAATTTATATATCACAACACCATCGAACTTTATGTTTATACGAGATCTGTATTTATTGTTCACAGTTCACACAAGCTAACTACTCCCGTAGAGATATCGATAAAGTGCATTCTGAGTGGGCAGATTGCGTATCAAATTATATTGGCTAGTGAAAAGGTATTTAGAACTTATATTCTATATTTAATTTTTCTTTTATATTAAACAAAGTTGTGGAATGTTGCTTCGTTTTTACCTATGATTCTTTCTTTTATGGTAATTCATGTAGTTTATGGACGCACTGATGCTGTTGGAGTTGCTATGGGGATACTATTTGGAGCTACTATTTGTATATCATTGGCGTACAAAATTATTGTTGTTTTGGCACTTTTATTTTGACAGAGAATTCTATGTGTAACTGATATTAAATTTTTGTTGTTTTGGGCATTTTATTTTGGTATATGACTTTATATATAACTGATACTAAATCATTATTGTTTTGGACATTTTGTAACATTGAAATATGAAATACAATTTGAAGTAGTTTAATTTCATATTTTATTCTTGTTTCACAGGTTTAAATTGTAATTTACAGTAGCAACAATCAAAAAGTATTGTGGAATATAATTGCAAAATTCGCATTCAAACACAACAGTTTTTCAATGTTTGAAAACTGTTGTGGTTGGAACAAAGACACCAGTGTAAAACTGTTGCAGAATTGTTATGAAACTGTTGTCTTTGTCCCATACTACCCCCTACTACAACAACATCTTCTACAATAATATTTTTTCTTAATAGACAGCAGTGAAAAACTGTTGTCTTTTTGGATTTTTCTTGTAGTTAACATTTTTTATATTCAAAATCATTAAAATGTGAATCAATTATATTAAGATAAACTATTAAAATTTAAAAGTATAAACTGATTAAATCGTCTCATACTCTTTGTATCAAAATTTTACCATTTGCACGAAGTCTCGTTACAGCATCAACTTTAAAATATAATTATACGTTTTACCTAATTAAATATGAGAGAAGAAGTCCCCTCTTTATGCAAACAGCTAACTAGCTTATATACGATCAATTTAAGATATATAAGTGCCTTATATAGCTAGGTATGTAAGTAGGATTTGGTGTCATTATTGGGACAGTAAGTTGTTTCAAATTTCAATGGACTATGAAAATTTTAAATTAAGTGAATGAAATATATTAGCATTTATTAGTATTACTGGACCATATGGCCTCCAAAAGTATCATAATAATGAATGAATCAATTGTGTAGCACTCCATTCGTATTGAGTTACATTCTTCCTCCTACAATTTCATAATATAACACCCATTTCCTATTGAGTTACACTCAATTGGTAGAGTCTAATTTTTTGTTGTATTAGGTGAATGTCATAGTGATGTCATTTTAAGTTGATTTATAGTACTATTTTACAACGGGAAAAGCCTTAAACATTGGCTTCCAAAATTAGATATGATAAATTAGGTTTGTCCAAGTTTAATAGACCTATTAGCCATTGATCAAAACCTTCCCTAGGCCATCCAATATTGGAATTCAGAAGAGCTTGTTAAGGGCCAGGATTTCCCAACCGTCGGTTTCTAAACTGTCGGTTAAGCATCGTTTTTTTAAAATATAACTTCCCAAATCTATACATTAATTATTATATTACCTAAACTAATGTTAGTGCAAATACATGATCATAATATATCTTAAATCTATACATAATAATCATAAAACGTAATATCTTACTTAATATAGTAATGTATATATATAACCTAAAGAGATTATAGAAGCATATTAAGAAAAACGATTGTGTTATATTATGTTATTTGTGAGAAATGCGAAAAATCATTTATAAAATAAACTTCTTCTTTTTTATTTGAAAATAAACTTCTTAATAAATGACTTTTCAAAAAGTATCAAATTAGGAGTTATCTAAACGGATTTTTCGGAGAAGTGACCTGTCCAAAAATCAATTCTTAATTAACCACCAAACATCATTGAAATGAACTTTTAAGATCCAAAAGTTCATCTCAAAGTATTTCCAAACAAGCACTATATATATATATGTGTGTGTGTGTGTGTGTGTGTGTGTGTATTTAATGGAGCTAAGGCAACTAAGGTGGGAAAATTGCAAAAATGGTCTCGTAACTAATATGGTGTCAAAAATGTCTTCTCCGAATTTAAAAATTAAATTTAGTTCTGTAATATATAAAAATGCTCGAATCGAGTCAAGATTTGCCAAATTTTTTAAATTTGTCTGATATTGTCACATGAAATGGACATGATTCGAAAATATTGAGAATTTTTGTATTAAATATGTCATTTATGGTAGCTTAAATGGCGTTTTAATGCAATTTTATCAATATTCTCTCTCACGTGGACACCAAATTACAGAGGGAAGTAAAACAATAAATGATTAAGCCTAAAAATACAATAATCTCCAATATTTAAATTCATATCCATTTCACATGATAATATCCTGATAATTAAAAAAATGGGTAATTCTGGACTCAATTCTAAATTTTTTTAATAGATACGGGACTGAATTGAATTTTTAAATTCGAATATGACAGTTTTTTACACCTCTTTTAGTTACATGACCACTTTTGTATCTAATTAGCCAACCTGAGGCCTATGTGACAGCTTAATTCTTTATGCTATTTTATCCGTATTACGTTGTACGACATATTTATATTTGTTTTATGTTAAGTATATATAACCTAGAAAAACGTAAGAGCCTGCCCATTTGTATTTGATTGCATATCCAATTAACCAGTGCATGAGATGCAAGATATATATTCTTACCCTCGTAAACAGGGGCGGAGGTACATATTAGGGAAGGGCCCTGGCCCTCCCAAATTTTGTTTTTTAATTTTTTATATGTAAATTATTTTTTTCAAGTGTTTGCCCCTCCTCCCCCCAAAAAGGCCTAATTTAATTTTTCATGCACCACCATTTGGTCTATTTCCTTTAACTAAAATTAGTGGATCTTTGACCACAAACCACAACTCTTGTTAATAATTAAAAAAAAAAGTACCATTATGCAAACTAGACACACGTGTATATGCTATATATATATCAACTTTAATTTTATTTTTCTCCCATCAAAACTCACCCAGACCCACACATAAAGAAAAGTTTCAAGACTTTCAAATAGTTATTGGTATATATTAATAATTAATGGGATTCTTTTCTTTTGATTCTCTTGAAATAGTTTTGTATTTGATTCAGTAAAATGAAATAGTTGTGTGTTTGATTCAGTAAAATTTGTGGGATATAATTTTGAAATCAATTTATTTGTTCTGACTCATTTTTAATTTGCTCAAAATATGGTTCATTTCAAGAGCTATTAGGCCAAAATTTGCCACAAACCCTTTTTTAAGCAGTTCTAAAATTTTAGAATGAAAATAGTGCTGAAATTTTTGGCAGGCCCTTTTTTAATATGTTCTAAAATATTTGAGAAGTGGAAAAAATGAGAGATTTGGCAGCAACAGGGATCGAACCCTTCCAACAGGCTGGCCAACTTTTTTTTTTGGGATGTTTTTAATATATCAACATATTTTAAACTATTAAATTTAAATAAAAAATCATGGCCTCGGCCACCCCGGGACGACTCTGGTTGGCCCCCGCAATATCATATCTTGGCTCCGCCCCTGCTCGTAAATAAGCTAAATGGCAAAAATACCCTAAGATCCGCTTGTTTCTTATTGGGGTCACGACCCGGAGTAACGATCTGGGTCGCCCCACGACCCGACACAGTTGATCTGCACTATGATGTGATAGGGGGAATTAGAAATCAAGCCTTCAATCATACAATTTCACTAGGGATGATATGGTGGTGCATGAAACACAGTGTGTGCCAGAAATATAGGCCTCAAAGAAGAGAAAGGCAATAGAATTTGGAAGCGATTAACTGAATGATAAGAGAAAGACAATAGAATTTGGAAGCGATTACCTCGTAATCTCAGCACATTTAACAGATCTAATATATCTACACTTTAATTAAGTTTCTCATTAGTATTTATGCAAATACTGCACCAGTTATCAGGAAAAAGGAAAAAAACTATAATTGATTGATGCAAACACTACAAATAGTATGAAATAATGCAGTGGATTAAATAAGTGCATTCGTTAAATAGCTTCCTTTTATTAAAATAGAATACTGCAAGATAAATTATATACCTCAAGACAAGATGACAAGTCCAAGATATATTGCTCAGCAAGGAAACATGAAGGATATATGGTTCAGAATAGCTGATGAGTAGATGAGCAGCGAGCTTTATCAGTGAAATTTTATCCACATATAGAAGTCAACAAATTATTTTCATATTCATCTCAATAAGAAGAGAAAACAACAAAAGGAAAAGGTAAATAATTGGAGGAATAAAATTGATAGAACTTGCAAACATACCACTGAATACAAGAACTCACTCGACAAAATCTATGAAATTGTACAATCAGTAATATTCTGGCATATATCATCAACTGCCATAATTTATCTCCACTCTACCCCTAACAAAATTGAGGGTTGCTTTACATGCAGAATCTGAATCTTGGTCTTCTAGAAGGATAAGTACACTTGCATGTTATATTATCAACCAAAAAAAAAAAAAGCTTTGTACTCATCAATGTCACTACAAGAAAAATGCTGAAACACTCTAAGAACAACAATTTTACTAAATTGTTGTTAGTTAAAACATAAACAACAGTTTCTCAGAAAACTGTTGTCTGCTAACACAATTTATTTGTCAAAAACAACATATTTTTGCTACTGTTGTGGTCAACGTCTACCACAACGGTGTGTTTGGGTCAAATACAACAGTTTACAAAACTTAAAAAAAACAGTTTTAATAATGCTTAGTAACTATTTTTAAAAAAATAAAAATTTAGTAAGTGATATTAATAATGTTGTATTTTCATTATTTTTACAAAAATTATTAGTTTCTTAATTAAAAAAAAAAAAGAAAAATAGTTCTTAAAAAGAAGTATTGTATTAGTTTCTTTGAAAAAAGAAAAATGTTTTATGTTCTCAAGCCCTATTCCTCCAACTTCGTCTCTTCCCCGAAACCACTGATTTGCTTCCTCTGCCATTCCGCTGATTCACTTCCTCCGTCATGCCGCCGTTACGCTGCCTCCGTCGCTTCGCCTCCACAAATTTAAACGAATTTCAAGCCTTTGTTATTTTGCCCTCTGCCTGTCTATCAGCATGGAGAACCAGGTGCTACTGTGGCTGAACTCCACCTGTTGACATTGTGGTCTTCATGTCTTGACACAGATACTGTCACCGGTATGCCACTTATTGTGGATATTTTTTTTGTTTAATAAAGTTTATCTGATATCAAAACTTTATCTTTAAGAGAGGAATTAGAGATAATAATTTTCATATAGATCGTCTCTCCAAAAATTCATCCATATCTGATATGTAGACATTTGTTTTGTAGTATATTAATGTCAGTTATTCTCTGGAAAAAGAACTAACTCTGATATTTTATTCGAAACCTCACAATAACTTTTGTTAAAACAGTTGGAACTTTCTATGTATACATGTTGAAATTGCTAAAAGTTTATATGATTACTATTCCATTTTACTCTGAGATTAGGTCTTCAGTTTAGTCAATGAATAAAGTACTGAATGTTGTACATTCTGAATTTTAGCTAATAGGATGTGTATGCCTGTATATGGATTAATTATATTGCAGCTTCTTTGTGGTTAAGGCAGGCTGAGATAAACATGGAATTACCACAATGCTAACATGTTTATTTCGTTAGATGATGTTGCCTTAGGAAAAAGGAAGCTAAAATTAATAACAAATTGGAGTAGCAATGGTAACACAATGGCTTATAGTTTGACATGATATACTATTCCTAGTAGAACAGATTGACCAATCATTCTTCATGTGTTCTTTTGTTTCCTGTTGAATTTTCATTAGTTTGGCATGCAGATTAGGAGCTACTCCTCTTATGGAACTGATGATTGCGGCTGGAAAGGTTGTTCCCAGACTGCAGCTAGAACATGGGCTGCCTATTGAGAGAGTATATACTGGTTCATTTATGACATCTTTAGATAAGACATGTATGTTCTTGAATATCTGAATGTATTATTCTGAGACAAAACTAGTTTTTCATTCTGTGTTTTTGGCATTTTGCAGGATTTTTAATCCCTGTGAGACCAAACCATTTTGAACAGTTTGGCTTGAACAGTTTTCATTCTTATTTAAGATGATATCAGTTCACATCTTTTATTTTCTTATGTTATCAACTTATTTTTTCGTCATGCTACAGTCATGCATTTTTACTTGATTCAATTGTCTCAAATGAGATTCTTCTCTTTCATATACTTGTGGGAAACATAACAAAGGCATGAAGCCCATATAATTTGTGAGGTTCTGTTCATTTTCTGAATTTGGTGTGGTGGTATTTAAGGGATGTCTACTTCATGGGGATCACAAGTACTTCAACATGCAACTAATATTTTGTTGGAAAAATGTTCAAGAAAATATTTTGTTTTTAAGAATTGCTTGTAGAATCCCATTGGTATTGTTGGAATTGGTCTTTGAGAAATTGGGTGTTGACCCGATTTTGACCAATTAATTAAGTGGTTTCCATTTGTGAAAAATGGAATTAAATTATTTATAAAAATTCTACTAAGAGAGTAGATGAGAATAGCATTTGGAATTTCTCAAAACCGATTCCAGGTGAATGAGAAATTAATGCTAGAAGTTAGCCACCTAATACAAATAAATGGTATGGAAAATGAAAAATGTGGGGGAGGAGAGATGCTCCATCCCACATAGGAAAAGGGAGGCAAAGTTGCACGCTTAATATATCCCAAGTTGGACATATGGGTTTGGGCCCTTGGGGGCACCCAAGTTTTTAAAGGGGTGAGGACCTACAGAAACCTTCACCTTATATTTTACCCAACAATCGCAAGACGAAAAGATTTTTTTTTTTGACTTTTGTTTCTGTTGAAGACGATGGTTCCAGGTTCGAGGGTTGCTGCTCCTGCTCATGGCGAGAAACCGGCGAAGTTCTCTAGTGCCGACTTCAAGAGATGGCAGCAGAAGATGTTGTTCTACGTACGTGACAACCTTGGGGCTGCCGTTGGTGATGAAGAATCCGACAATGAACGGAGAATCGTTGTGGATGCTTGGCATAACAGTGATTTTCTTTGTCGGAATTATATTTTGAACGGACTAGACAATACCTTGTACAACGTCTATAGTTCGTTCAAAACGTCCAAAGAGTTGTGGGACTCTTTGGAGAAAAAGTATAAAACAGAAGATCGGTGCAAAGAAATTTGTAGTCGGTAAATTTCTGGATTATAAGATGGTTGACACCGAGACGGTGATTAGCCAAGTACAAGAAATACATATCATACTTCACGACTTAGTGTCTGAAGGGATGATTCTGAGTGAGTCGTTCCAAGTGGCTGCGATTATCGAAAAATTGTCGCCTTCGTGGAAAGATTTTAAGAACTACCTCAAGCACAAACGTAAGGAAATGGGGCTTGAGGATTTGATAGTTCGACTTCGGATTGAGGAAGACAACCGGGATTCCGAATGGAAATCGACAAATGTGGGGGTATGATCATACTTTGTGGAACATCAGTGGAGTTTCTGTTGCATTTTTAAATGTAACAGAAGGTGTTGCCAAAAGTGTTGTAAACACCGAAACCACATTTGCATGAGGTGTTGTCGAAAGTGTTGTAACACTAAAGGCAGACACCGTAACAAGTTGAGTCTGAAGTCTTACTAAAGCTGTGATAACATCAAAGGTTACACACCTTGTAAAAGATGGAGTTGTTGGAACTAAGATCTGAAATCTGGTAGAACGAGATTCTAACTGGATTGTCGGGACAATGTTCTAACAAAATAAAATAAAAAAATGGCCGAGAGCCATAAGAATTATGGCCGAGAGCCATAAGAATTCTGGATGATCTTGTGTTAAACAAGATATCAAAAGTTGAAAGGGGAGCTTTACTTTTTAGCAAACCACATAAAGGAGATTGCCTTGAAATGTGGGGGTGCTTTGGGAAAAGTAGAAGCGCCGAAAGAAATAAATTCAGCATTTATGATATAAGTGATGGTACGATCATTAAATCAAGAAATGTTGTATTTATTAAAGGTATCATTTCTTGGAAAGGAAAGAGGTAAGTCTAGACGCTTTTGTCGTAGACATAATACCGATAAATAATTGATTTCGAATGGGGTTATTTCGGTTGACTACGTGAAGTCAAAGGAAAACCTTGCGGATCCGCTTACAAAAGGCATAAATCGAGATCAACTGTATAAGTTGTTAAGGGGAATGGGTTTAAAATCCACAACTTAAAGAATGTTCATATCGGTAACCCAACCTTGTGAATTGGAGATCCCAAGACCTTGGTTCAATGGGACAACTAAGTTATGAATGTTCAGCTGAACACTTGGAAAATGTGTTAGATCATTCTCGATACATCCAAGTGTAAAAAAAAACCTGTTTCTCAAGTTCATTAACACGTGTATTAACCTCTCTTATTCATTCCTTCAATTCTAATGATTTTTTCTCTTATTATAATGGGAAACAAATAAAAGACAAATAATTTATCGGCGTACTAAACATTTAGGAATTAAAAGAGAAAAGTCACTCCATCCAACAAATTTTCACCTGAAGTAATTGTACTGCACTCTGCAACGAAGACAAGCTATTTGAGTTCTCTTCAATAAGTTTCTCCAGTTGCTTGATACCTCTATCCTTTCTGTTCCATTCCCCGGTTTGCTCCTCAATGCTGGTTTCCCATCAAGACTAGTATTAAACATGAAATATACAAAACACTACAGGTGGTACACTACAACTAAGCAAACATTTAAGTCATCTTAAAAAAATCGATGCTATGTAACTCAATCCAAGGTCCATGGAGCATTCATATACGCCAATTTCGATTATGGAAAGAGAGGTGCTACCACTATGTCCACATTTTTATTAACAAATTATATACTTAAGAACAAAAAAAAAACCACAAATTAACTTCAGACAGACCTTAACAACAACGTCTCCAGTTAAAGTGGGCACCTGAATTGTTCCTCCTAAAATTGCATGTAATAGAATACAATAGCTCATTAACTCTACCCATATAATAAGATTCATTTCATGAACAAATGAAATTCAGATGAGCAAAGCAATTTATGTTATCTCAAGTAAAAGAAATGAATTTAACTCGAGTATGTTATGCTCTGATCATTTTACCAACCTAGTTTTACGTACCAAAATACACCAAATTTTCAGCATTTTGAATATGTTAATGCCAAGTTTCCCAATTAAATATCATAATCAATCTCATTATCAGAATTGCTATTTTTTTGAGAATCTTCTTCACTACTAACATAGTCAACTAGAGTGCCATCTAACTCATCTCCCTCATTGGCATCATCTAAGTTTGGTAACTCAGCAACTACCGCTAATCTTGTAATTATTGACTCATCAATGTCTTCGGGATCTACGTCGTCCCTACTTAGTGATTCTATTTCACCAAGACTAACTTCAAATTCATCATTTCCATCATTCTCTTGATATACTCCATCTTCCACAGAGAAAAGTTCGTCAATTTCCATATCTTCTGTAACGCCCCCTTATGGACGCTACAAGGCTCGTTAACTTTAAACTTCTTTAAAAAAAAATTTAGAAAAATTACACAATATAAAACTGAATTTTTTTTTTCTCGCAGTATATTAAAATCGACCATTATATCATAAAAATACAAATCATCACGAGAAAATTTAAAATATCACAAACCAAGAGTTTGAATTCGAAAATAGCGAAAGCATACAATTTGAAAAGAGGTTTTCAATCAATCTTAAAATAAAATATAGCGGAAGCATAAAATTGAAAATAAGTTTCATAATTTGACATCATAAAATATAATGTCTTTCTTGGCGTAATTCCGTTTCCAATCCCACATCGTTGCACATACGCTTCTCATATACTTCAACTTAAGTCATCCTCATTACATTCCTATCTGCAACATGATGTAACTTTTATAAGCATTAAGCTTAGTAAGCACATTTGAATTCTCACAAAAACATTTTTCAAAGTATGAGCATTTATCATGAAAACATAAATATGAGCATGATCATTGTAAATAACTTTTGCATCTCTTTCTATGCATAAATAAAAACATGCATATTAATTCATTTTATCTTTATGGGCCCAAGCGTTACATCGTTAACATCATTAGCGCGCCGTCACGAAAGGAAAGGGGTAGCTAATCCCAAACCAAACGTAACAAGTCCACCTAGCGGGACAAACATCATCATTGGGTGTGTAACGCTTACATTACGTGATACATACATATACATTTACGAAAGCTCATCAACAATTTGTAAAGAATGCCATAAATGCCTTTCATAGAGAATGCTTAAATATAAGATGTTAAAATCAGTATAACTTTATAAAAAGAACATTTCATAAACTTATATATATCATGTTGCAGGTGAGAATGTACTTACTTGACTTGTTTATTTACTAAACCTTTCACTTAAGGGTGATGAACGTCTTGATCACGGTGTGCTCGCCTTCTTGGAATGTTCATGTCAAATATTTTCATGAGAAACACATACAATTAATATAGACATTAAAATTTCATTTATAAATATATATAAGATTTCATAAATGGTCTAAATAATATTCATAAAACTTCATTATTACATGATTAAGCCTAATGCTCTAAATCTGGAAATTCTGACCTATACATACTTAAAATTATTAATCTGATAATATAAATATTAAATTCATGTAAAAATTAGTAATATGATACTTAACATCCTAATAGAGTATCACAAATTTTTCCTTTATAAAATAGATGTGAAAAACATGATTTTCAAATTTTCTAAATGAATACAATTATACAGGCATCTTATATTCTAGTCTGGGCATACTGTAAAGAACGATTTTTAACTCACAACCTAGATACCGTATAAATCTAAAACTTTGCAGAATTATACCTAACACATATATACATGTCCCAAAATTTTCCTAAAGTAAATGATCATCCATTTATAGTTCAAGATAATCATTCAAAACGGATCCTAAAAACTGTCAGGATTTCATACACTGTGAACATATTAGATTATAAATTCCATATCCTCCAAACCGGGATAGATAAAATTCCAATAAAATTACTGGATACTAATAATTCATATAGGAATGACATATCCCAAATTTAGCTATAAATAAAATCATATCCATGCTACACATGCTTCGCAAGTTTGAGATCATACAAGTTTTCAGATTCATGAATGAATATCCAATGGTAAAAGAAAATTCGTTAATAGATCATCAATAACTACAAGGATCTGGAAATTTAACCTAGCATATGTGACATTTAGCTAAGTATTTCTAAAATATAAATGTACTCAAGAAGCAATAATTTGCATATCATAATATTTCACCAATTAAATCCGAATTTGGAAATACATACCTTATTTCTTACAAGATCTTGTATAAGCAAAGTGTTTCACCCAATAGATCCTTTGATGCAACTTTGTTGAAACTACTAGTATGATTACTTCTTGTGTAGCTATATGTTATGCACCATTGAATTCAAGGTAAATAGCATGAAGAAGTAAAAGCACACTTTGGTGAAGAGTTGGATTTGATTCTTTGAAAGGGCTAATGTAGAGATTTTTGAGGAAACTATTTAGAATGAAGGAACTTATTGGCTCTCTAAATTTTCAGATCCACACACCTCTTATTCATATATGTAACCTTGTATTCTCAGCAAAATAACTAGATACAAGTCTCATCTATTAAAGTATTGAAAAAGGGTCCCTATATCTTCACATGATAGTTGTTAGCCATGTTCCAATTGATAAGATAAAGACCTTACTTTTCTTGCTTTCTTCATTGTGATTTAATCATGGAGAATATACCTTACCTTTTGTGGTTCAAAGAGGGAACAACCATGACACTTTACTTGCTTTATACAAATCATAACAACCACACCAACATGATATAGTAAGCTGTCACAGAATTTTCTGGTTTGGCAAGCTTTAGCATTTGGACCATAACTCTCACTTTACATATTCAAATAAGGTAATTCTTCTTCCTATAGACACCTAAGACATGTACCTACATTATCATGTTTAAAAATACCAGATAGGAAACTTATTTAATGGGTAAAATACGTTGGCAAAGTGGCAAATGCTGTTGTGCAGTTTTTCAGCTTTTCAGTTTTGGCATGCCTTAGTGTTTGGGCCATATCTCATAATTTACATATTCAAATAAGGTGATTCTTGTTCCTATAGACACCTAAGACATGTATCTAAATTAACAAGTTCAAAAATCCCAAATAAGAAACTTATTTTATGGTAAAAATATGTTTGCAAAGTTGCACATGTTGCTGTCAAGTTTTACAGATTTTCAGTTTTGGCATGTCACTACAAGAAAAATGCTCAACAACAACACCCCAAAGACAACGGATTTTAGCTAAATCGTGGTCCTTACAATCATTCACAACGGCGTTTTGCTAAACCGTTGTGGATGAGCGGATTTTTTTGTTAACGACAACAGTTCACTCTAGCCTAAGACAATACTTTCTTGAAGCGTTGTCGATTAGCGGTCTTTTAATTTTTTGACAACACGTTTCTCGGGTTTTCGACAATGTTTTTGTAATCCGTTGTCGATTAGTGCCTAATCTTTTTCAAATACAACATTTATTCATCATTTTCGTCAACGGTTGGTTCCACCGTTGTCATTAGCGTCATTCATTTTTTTAAAGACTGTTTTAACAACAATTATAAACCGGAGTCGATAGGCATTTTTCATATCCTTATTTATTATTTATATTAATGGTATAACTAGCACTTTTAGTTAATTTATCAATTTTATTTTAGCAACTTTAGCATAATTCTAAAAGTGCTGAGAGTTAATTTTTATTTTGTTATCAATTTTTTATTTCATGGTATAAATATCACCTTTAGTTAAATTATCAATTTTATTTTAGCTACTTTAGCATATAATTATAAAAGGGTTGGGAGTTGTAATTTTTTTTATTAAATCTTTATTTTATTTTAGCAACTTTAGCAACTTAAATATAAGTCTAAAAATATAACTAGTAATTTTAAAGTTAGATTTTTTACTTTAGCAACTTAAACATAAATATCAATAAATAAAACTAGCAATTTTAAATTGAGTATTAACAACTTACCCAATGCTAAACATAAATATCAATAAATAAAACTAGCAACTTTAAGTTGGGTATTAGCAACTTACCTAAATAACACACAGTCTAAGTTCTCTGTTAGCAACTTAAACAAATCAAACAACTTAATCAAAAAAAAAATAATAATAAAAACGAGAAGGAACATATTGCTGCTGAGAAAGAATTGAGAACGGGCCTAGCTGCTGCGAAGGAGAAGAGGACCGCCGTCCACGCCGCCCCTCCACGCCGCCGCTCAGCTCCACCACCGTCCATCGCGCAAATAGGAGCTCGGCCGCTGCATATCGGAGTGATTTCTTGGTGAGTTTTTCCCATCCACTAAAATCCCCAAATCTTTTAAAACCCTAATTTGTGAAAATTGATTTTCATGGTGTGGTTTAATATGTGTTTGTGTGTGTGTTTATGCATACGTGATTTTCATGGTGTGGTTTAATATGTTTATGCAAACCTCGGTACTGACAGTGATATGTCTGTATGGTTTTAACAATGATTTTTGTAAAGAGAAAAGAAGTGTTAAGTGAAATTAAATTGAGTGTTTCTTGAATATTGTTATTTGGTTAAATCACAGAAAAGGACTGTGACTCTGTGAGTAATGGGCTCCTGCTTTATTCTGTCATTTGGTTGTTTAACATCAATTTATTTGATTTTTCTTTTGTTATTGACATTAATGATGATGGATTAGGCCCTTTGTTTTCTTATTTAGATTGTTTATCTTGGTGCATTTTATTGTGAGATGATTTAATGATAAGAATTCTTGAATATTGAACAGAGAAACAGAGTTCAAAATGGTGCTTTTGTTGTTTATATTCAAGCCAAATGAAGCAAAATTAGGGCTATGATGAGTTGAACTTGCCTTAATAACCATGTTGGTTGGCCTGCTGCTCTTTTGGTTTGGTGAATTGGGATTGGAAGATAACAAAGATTCTCCTCCTTCACATTCTATGGCATTCTATTAGTACAAAAAACAGAAAAAAGGAACTAATTAAAAGAAATCAGAAACAAAGGCAGAGATTTAACTGGATTCTCTTGCTCATAAGAAATGCAGTCATCTATTCCCTCGTCTTGACTTCTTAATTATCAAAATATATTGGGTTGACTTCACTAGTTCCTTATGGAAGTTAAGGTATTTGCTTTGGTGTGCAGTTAAGATGCGTCCAAATATAGAAATTATTATAGGTAATTAGGACTTCTGGAGACCGAATCTCTGTGATGCTAAAGAAATATTATTTTGAATGATTAAATTGAAAATCTATATAGCTTGATATGTAAGTAATCCAGCGTGCAGCCTAGATGTTATCTGGTGGTTATATTCCACACTAGAGTTGGTTTATACCTTCACCTTCGCACTCCACGGAATCAGACAATGGGCGGCGCTAAATTTCGAGGCGAGTACAACTTTAAATCAGTGTGTATGTGTGTGTGTGTGTATGTCTGTGCTTCAAATTAGGTGTAACTTTTACTTGTTGTATTGTTTGGTGCCTTATAATGTCAACATGATGTGCAGATTGGTGACCTGAAAGGGATGTTTGGACTTATCACGGTTTACATGGAACTGCTAAGAGCAAAACTTGAAGTACTCGATTTTACCTATGGATTTGCTACAGGTAGGTTTAATCATGGTGCTTTCTTACCATATAAATGCCTTTGCATTTTATTGTCTTGTCCTTTTGCTCTCTCCCCCCCTCTATTTTTGACTACAGTCAGCTGGAAATATTAGAAAAACCACTATTTCTATTGTTAATAAATTACTAACTAGCTAATATATCTGTGATATTTTTCTAATTATGTTACAGGTGCCACATGCATATGCAGGCGTACCACGTAACTGATTTTGCATCATTTGCATTTCAATTGTTTTTAAATTTATGGTCACAGAGAGTCAATTACTTCATAAACATCAGAAACATTGGTCTACTTTTTCTCATGTATAGGGTTGAGTGTTGACTACTACTGATATTTAGATTGTGGGGTTCTTTTTCAGCTAATACAACTTTAATATACCACCATGGGAAGCTTTTGGCTCTCAACGAGGGGGATAAACCATGTAAGCATGCTTTCTTTTTCATGTCTTTATTCTATAACTATGTTCCTTTTCAAATGCTTTAATTTAGTTTTGCATGTTATTGACTGTAATTTGATAATGCTCTTGGTGTAGAATAAGCTTTTAAAAAGTCTTATATTGTGACATGTACTATCTTGCTTTGATTTAAGTGTTTAATATCTGTCCAACTTTAAACTATAGTTTAGTTTTTAATCAGAACTGAAAAAAAAAAAAAAAAAAGGAACAAAAGCAATCACACATGCAACACTCAATATATGTTTCATTGCTTATCCCTTAATTGAGAGTAAGTGATGGCTTAAAACTGCTTTTTCTATTTTCTCACTCTTGATTGTTTCTTTACTAGGCTATTGTTAATGAAGATGCTTCTGGAGACGTGTTGGCTTTGAGGATTGAGAACCAAAATCTTAAGGTATCAACTGCAAACAAACATCAATTGTATAGTGGATATTCCTGTGTAACTAAAGTCAGCCATGAAATACTTTCAGCAAATTGTTTTGGTCTTGATATGGATTAATTTATTGATCAAAGTTATTGCAGTTACCTCAGTTTTATCTTGATTCTTTGGAGTTGCTTTTCCAAGTGTGAAACCTGTGTTCATGTGATATGTCTGCTACTGTGATATGTATGCTATTCTTCACTTGTGCATTTAAAGTATTTATTGTGAGATTTAATTTTGCTTAGGAACTGCATTCATGGTTTCTTAGGTCATCTTAGCTCTTTCTTGACCTAGTATATTTATAAGTTCTGTGAACAATTTAGCAAGTTCGCTCGCTCTGCCGGTGCCTTTTACTTTCTCCTTTTTACATTTCATTACGTCTTGATATATTACAGTAGATTCATAAAGGAGACTGTTTCTAATGATTATTATTTATTTTGTCTCAGGATATCAAGATGGAGATTTTAGAGGTATGTAAAAGCAATGCGAGCGAAAAAGAAGAGTTGCAAGGCAATGCTAAAGCACGGAATGAAGGCTATACATGGTGTTAGTCGTGGTATTGTAGAAACAAGTACTATAAATGGAAAAAATAAAAGCATATTTGGATGCTAGCCTATTTTCTAATTTGTAGTGGACTTGGTGTGAGTCTTAGTATCTTTTGTTGGTCAACTAGCTATGATTGTACAATTATTCATATTTGGATTAGGTTGTATTTGGAATAATTGATATTTGCAATGAATTTGATTTTGAATTTGATTTATTGTGTTATTAGGTTATTATTTGGAATAACTGATATTTGCAATGCATGCATTAGCCGCGGTCCAAAATTACGACGTTTATTATGGCTTGTAAAACTGTTGTAATACTTCAAACCACAACGGATATAATCAGTTGTGTATTACAATAATCATCCGTTGTCATAGATGGTGTTGTAAAAAAAGTCCGCTCAATGACAACGGATTTAAACTGTTGTCATTGAGCGGACTTTTTTACAACACCATCTATGACAACGGCTGATTATTGTAATACACAACAGATTCTATCCGTTGTGTATTAGCGAAATTCTTGTAGTGTGTTTGAGTGTTTTGAGTATATCTCATACATTACATATTCAAATAAGGTAATTCTTGTTCCTATAGATACTTAAGACATGTACTTAAAATACCATGTTCATAAATTCCAAATAATCACCTTAAGTAAGAAGGGAAAACGTTCACAAAATTGCATCTAAAACACCATATCATCAAGTCCATATACTACATATGAGTTTGAAGTGCATGAAAGTAATTCACTTAATCACTCTTGATTAGCATAATAATTGTCAATATAATATGTAATTTCTCATATATACACACATCACATCATAGTATTATATATATATATAACTCATGTTCCATATATACCGTCATAATTCTTTTGACATGAACTTCCGAGCACACCGATCCCACGTTCTTCACCTGTTAGATGAATCATTAGTGTTAAATATACCAACATTCATTATGATAAAAAAAAATTATATAATCATTAAAGAAAAATGTGGGCATTACATCTTCATCTTGTATCTCTTCAACATCAAAAACATGTCTATGTTGGAATGATTGCACTATTCTCCAATAACGACCTAATTTAGGATCATGAATGTAGAAAACTTGTTTTGCTTGATCTGCTAGTATATAAGGGCCATCCTCGTACCATTTTTCAGTAAGTTTAACACTTATTATATTTCCTTTTTTTTGTATCCCCGTTCTTTTTTTCCTCCCAACTATTTTGAGTTTTACGATGGCCATCACGTTCTTTGGTTAGAAATCTGACTCCATTCACAATGCAACCAGCATACTTTCTTACACATCTGTGTGGTGCACATGCAAGTGAATACAAGGATTCGTTTGCTTCTGATGGTTCTTCCTGATATACTTGAGTCATCTGAAAATATAAGAATGATAAAAATGAACAATGGGTAGAAAAGAAATTTTAATTTGAATTTTCTTGTAGCTTCAACATTACATATTTCTTGAATTATGCAGGAAACTGCTTTTTGTGTTATTGGTCGATATTTTGACAACCATGCAGTAGAAGCTCTCCCTTGTGCCTCCTACAACTAATACAAATATATATTTTAAATTTATAAATACTTGTAGTTTTTTGTAAGTTTAAAATATAATCATATACTTACGCAACAAATGGTTCAACCTCTTCACAATTTTGAAAGACGAACTACTATGTCATATTGAACTACTCTTCTGATAATTCCACAAACTTTGTTGCTCCAAAAGGACGACATTTTTGTGAGAAGATTAACATACTATCATCAATTTCTATGTCATTATTTCGCTCTTCTCGATTAAATCTAGTCTCAATTCCCCTCAAGTACATTGAACAAAAAGTCAAACACTCTTTTGCGATGTATGCTTCTGCAACTGAACCTTCTAGATGAGCTTTATTGTGCACACTATGCTTTAAGTCACATAATGATCTACAGAAAAAAGTTCAACATGATTATCAATGTTTGACTTGGATGCAAGTATTTACATAAGGATTTTAGATTATCGTTCAATAGGATACATCCATCTAAATTGAACCGGCCCACCAAGCAATGCCTCATTCAGTAAATGAATAGGCAAATGAACCATGACATCGAAGAAATGAGGAGGATATATCTTTTCAAGTTTACACAAATCAAGCAAATGTCTTCTCTCATTTTCTCCAAGTTGGTTCTCTTCAACTTTTTACAGCACAAACGATGAGAAAAATGACCTAGCTCAGCCAACACGTCACAAACTTCCTTATTTAAGATCCACGAATTCCAAGGGAAGTATTCATTTGTAAAAGTACGGGACAATCGTGACTCTTCATTCTAGATATATTTTGATCACTTGAAATAACACAACGAGAGATATTTGAAGCATACCCATCAGGAAATTTAACAGATTTTAGAAACTCACAAAAGTTTTGTATGTCTTTCTTTTTCATAACATAACATGCAACAGGCATCGCATATTTTCCATCAGTTCTCTTAATTAAGTGTAATTCCCTGCGAATATTTATATTCGCCAAATCTTATCGTGCCTTGATCGTATCTTTTGTTTTCCCATCTACAATCATCAAGGTTCCTAATATAATCTCACAGATATTTTTTTTAAATATGCATTACATCTAAATTGTGCCTTAACTTTAACTTGCTCCAGTAAAGGTAAATTAAAAAGAATGATACGTTTGGTCCAATTTAACTCCTACGGCTTGCATTTTCTTTTTTGTTGCCATACTTCCTGGTGTCATATTTTCTAGTCTCTCAATTTGCATTAACACATCCTCCCAAGTTAACTCTTTAGGCGTTTCGCTTTTCTTACTTTTTCCATTAAACTTTCTGCTTCTTCTCCAAGCATGATCTTTTGGTAAAAAGTGACGATGTCCCATGTAACATATCTTATTTTGCAATCCTAAGGAATATGTCTGCTCATTAAAAACTGGACATGCCATGTACCCTTTAGTACTCCATCCAGATATATCACCATATGCTAGAAAGTCGTTTATTGTCCACAAAATAGTAGCATGCAATTGGAATTTCTTTTTACATGAAACATCAAAGGTTTTACGCCCTTGAAAGCCACAATTCTTTCAACTCTTCAATTAACGGTTGTAAGTAGATATCAATATCTTTCCCTGGCAAACTCTTTCCCAGAATTATCAATGACAACATAAAGAATGGATGTTTCATGCAATCCCAGGGGGTAGACTCAACGGGGCTAGAATTACTGGCCACATGCTGTAAGTGGTGCTTAAGTTTCTAAAAGGATTAAAACCAGCTATAGCTAGAGCAAGTCTCACATTTCTAGGATCCTTTACAAACCATGGAAACTCGTTATCCGGATGTTTCCATCTTTATGGAATCTGTCGGATGTCTCATATATCCTCATCGATGCATTTTTCTTTATGCCACACCATCTTTTAGATGTTTTATGAGACATGAAAATGCGTTGTAGCCGGGATTTCAACAGAAAATACCTTAAAATCTTTTGTGGTATCTTCTTCCTACACCATCGTTGACTTTCCATCGAGAAGTCCCACAAGTAGGGCATGTCTCGATTTTGATTTTCCTTCCAAAATAAAGCACAATCATATTCTGAGGCATGAATGCATTCATATCCCAATCCCAAATCTCGTAGAAATCTTTTAGCTTCGTAGTAAGAATTTGGAAGTGTCTCGCCATCAGGAAGAGCTAATTTCATCAACGTCAAATTATATCTATAGTTTTATTACTCAACCCGTTATATACTTTCAAGTGAAACAACTGGATGATAAAAGATGTCCTTGAA
The DNA here is from genome assembly GCA_016081115.2 of Rehmannia glutinosa. Taxonomy (NCBI): domain Eukaryota; kingdom Viridiplantae; phylum Streptophyta; class Magnoliopsida; order Lamiales; family Orobanchaceae; genus Rehmannia; species Rehmannia glutinosa. The sequence continues at coordinate 437,717 of JABTTQ020002245.1, forward strand.
ATCTTTTTGCATCCAGGGTATATTTCTTTTTTAGCAATCCTCATTAGTTTCTAGAGATATTCTGGAACACCACTAGTATTTGTATTATTGCCTTCATCCGTTGTCGCTTCATAGTATTGCTCTCCAAGGTCATATAATATGTCATTAACACCATCATCCTCATCTTCGTCGTCATTTTTTTCGAACGACTCACTATCGATTCCATCACCCATATTTAGGGATGTCAACGGGCGGGCGGGGTCGGGAGCCATCCCCATCCCCGTCCCGCGCGATCGCGGGAATCCGTCCGCGATCGCGGGAATCCCGTCCCGTCCCCGTGAGACAAACGGGAAAATTTTCCCCCATCCCCCCCCATGGGGATCCCCCCCCCACGGGGATTCCCCGCCCCCGTTTCATTTTTTTATTTTTTTGCAAAAAAAAATATATTTTTTAAAAATAATCATTTTTAAATATTTAAAATATATAAATTATATAAAATAACTAATAAAATACTAATTAATAAAATAACTTAAAGATTTTTTCATTTTATTATATTTAATGTGGATATATTTATAATATATTATATATATTTAAAATATTATATTATATATTAATAATTCGGTTCCCCGCGGGGAACGGGCGGGATCCCGGGCGGGGAGTATGATCCCCGTCCCCGCCAACGGGGAAAAAAAAATCCCCATCCCCGTCCCCACGGGGGGAAATTTCGGGGAATCCCCGCCCCATTCGGTGCGGATCCCCGCGGGGAACGGGGATTCCCCGCCCCACTGCCATCTCTACCCATATTAGTATGTGAATTCCCTCGATTATTTGAACTTTGGTCACCATGATAAAACCACATGATGTACCCTGGATCTATACCCCGCACCATCATATGATTTTTAACTGTTTGTCGATCTTTTATTAATAAGTTCAAACAATCTATGCATGGGCATCGAATGTCACAATCCTTTCCCATTTGATTTTCAACATATTTCATAAACATGTTTACCCCATCTATGCAAGCCTTAGACCACTTGACTGCCCGCATCCAACTTTTATCCATCTTGTACACAGCCTAATATGGAAAAGCGTCAACTATCACACAAGAAAGGTCGAGCATTTGTATGAATAATGAACAATTTGTATTTATGAAAATCATAAAATTCAATTAGCTTTGTGTCAATCATAAAATTCAACTTTGATGATTTATGTTGTTATATGCCTTTTCTTAAATTCAATTAGCTTTGTGTCAATCATAAAATTAGCTATTGATTTTGGTGAACGAATTGTATATATTGAAAATGTCACTATTTCAATTAAAGATAATATGGAATTATCTATATTTCAGGTCGCTAGTGCAACAACCATATTTGTGATGATGTTCTCCTCATCTTTATCAGTGGTGGAGTTTTATCTCCTCAAGAGATTTCTCAACATTGTTTGTCATACTTCGCTGCTGCATAAAAAGTTTAGCATTATTTTTCCAATATGTTGTTCCTCAATGACAACCAACATCCACGACCATGACAAAGTTTTCTAAGAAATAAATATTTGAATCAAATATCAAAATATGGGCTGCTATGTTGAAATTATTAAAACAAAGTGCTTCCTCTTCGATTTGTTTATTGCAATATATGGTACACAATTTATTACTATTTACTCATTCTGCAGTAAAACTTAAACAGACTTATCATGAACTCAAAGTCTGCTTAAAAACCGCTTACAACTCTAATGAACAAGGTAATTGACACCCTTAGCAAAAATTTGAGTCAAAAGTTCTACTTCTGATCTGTAAATGTATCCTTACACCCCTATGATGAAACATCTTCTACATCAATTTTACCAACTTCTAAGTTGCAAAGAGCTGCTCAGTGACTTCAACCACAAGTTGGATTGAACACCTTAACAAATTAACTCAATTTGATAAAGCCTGACTTGTACATGATTTTTTATCTGCTCTGTATCAGCTCAAACTGATGAACATCTCTTGCAGTGAATTATCTTTGGGGTGATGCCCACTTCAAATTTTAAATCTTGTCAGCACACAAAAATGACACTCACAATTCTAAATCTTGTTAGCTCCCATCAATAATCAAAGCCATATGTGCTTTCTGAAATAATTATGTAAAAACTGAATAAATAATTACCTGGTATGAGTCAGGCATAAACATACCTGCAAACCCCCATTTTCTTTAATTTATTATTATTATTAAAAAAACCACATAGAGAGACACGGAGCTAAAATGGAATGCTAAAAACAGAAGAAAAAAAATAGCAAGTAATTAGTATGAGTACAAGCTAAGGCAGGTTATATCAACAAGCTGCAACAGAGCACATTTTCTGTAATGAGTATACATTAATACATATATGTAAAAGACTCAGTAAAACCAATGAAGATGTGAGGAAAGTATCTTTTTCAACACCATTTTAATTGTATTAGCCGTCTTACTTTCCTTTTGATTAACTATCTATATTTTCCACTCTCATAGAGTTTCACAATAATATTATTTTTCAAATAATTACAAAAATATTTCAGCAACTATGAAGTTGATGTATTGTCCACAGTTTAATAGAAGAGTTAAGAAATAGGAGAGGGAATGGCCATTTTGGACTCATTTGACAGCTTAGACTTCAACATCACAAGATTAAAACAAATAGACCAGTCACACATGTTACCAAGAAACTTATGTTTTATCTTTTTATGCAAATTTTTAATACAAATTGGTCATCTTATACAAGTGTTTCTTCCCAATGCACTAGAAAGATTTATCCAATGGTATCAATCAAGCCTATTAAGTTATTGGTTGGTTAATGGAGCATTAGATACCTAGTGTTTCATTTCATGCACACTGGTCTATAAGAAAATCACTAAAAGGTCTGCCGGCATATTTGTACATGAAAAACTGCCATAACTATGTAAACATATGCCATAACACGGCGTGTCAAAACGCTACAACAATAGAAACATATAGAATGTGATCTTTTACCAACCTTTTAGTATAAGTATTTCAATTGAGAAAAACAAATTAACAAATTCTCAACCAATCAACAAAAACGCCCAAACATATAACAATCTGAACCATCCAAAAGGGAAAACAAGGACACTCTAATGAAGTATAAGCCTATCAAAAATATTCTATACCTAAAAGTAGAATACCAGAATTGCGACCTAAGAGTTTAAAAAAAATATAAATCAAACAAATTCAATTCATTTATGCAATATGAAAAATTGATCAAAACACCACAAAGGAAAATAAAAATTAATGCCTCTTTTTCCTAATTCCTCTCACCGTTGCGTAAGCCGATGCTAGACTCTTCGGCATTGATGTTGTAGAGTATGCCTTCGTACATGATCTCACTCTTCGACATCAGGCTTATCAAGCTGCTGATGTACGAGTCTGCCGATGTGTTTCTCGAGAAATTGGGGTTTTTGGTGATTGGCGCCGAAGAGGAGTTGTCTGCCGGTGGACGCCTGGGTGGTGATTTCAGAGTGGGGCGAAGTGGTTTGCAGATGGCTTATAAAGCTGCCGATGTACGAGTCCACCGATGTGTTTCTCGAGAAATTGGGGTTTTTGGTGATCGGCGTCGAAGAGGAGTTGGCCGCCGGTGGACGCCTGGGCGGTGATTTCAGGGTGGGGCGAAGTGGTTTGCAGATGGTGCGATAGAGAGAAAGAGATGTGATAATTTTGAGAAGCAAAAGACCACAAATTGTTTATATTTTTTTGATGGTGCGGTGTTTCACTAAAAGGTTGCAAATGTCTCCTACCCGAAAAATGTATAAATGACCCTCGTTAAACTCGTTTATATTTTTTTTGACTTTTGTTTTATTTATTTATAGTAGCAAAAGCTTGTTTCTCGAAAGACATTAAAATCAGATTTGACTGCTATTTAAAATCAGACATTAAATGTCGTTTGAAAGAGATGACTTTCTACTTGGCATTTTTGACTATATTTTTTAACATTTCACTTTATGCATTACTTGTGTAAATTATTTTGGAAAACAATATTAACTAGGGATGTTAATGGGGTGGGTAGGGTCGGGTATCTAGATACTCAGATCCACCCCATCCTTAGAACGAAGCGGGGCGGGGTGGGCCTGGTCGACCAGTCCTGTCCCATATTCAATAAATTTAGAAAAAATAAAGGAAAAGAAAAAAATATTTATTTTTAATATATATTCTTTACAATAATTATTATTTACAATACTCTATGAGAACACAGTGGGAATAAATAAAACAGATAATGCACTTCTATATAGATGATAGATTAAGCAAGATAATATAGTGCCTTGTTCAAACCAAAATAGGTGTAGAAGTATTTATATAATATAATTAAAAATATAATTAGTTTTATTAAAATCGGTAAAATCAGCAGTTGAACTGACCCCATCAGTTGAACCGCTTACCGATGGCTTGGCCGGATTGATGGCTTGTACAATATTTAAAAAACTGCTAACAAGAATATTAAACAATTACAAAAAACTACCCCTCATGATTGGGTTAATTTCAAAAAAAAAAAAAACCATACATGTTTCAAAATTACAAAAAATCTCTTGAGGTTTGATTCTGTATTAAATTTAATTGTATAATTGCGTTATATTTGCAAATGTAAGGGGGTGTTTGACATATTTCTGCTTTTGAAAAGTATATTATACTACAAAATCAAACCTCATTGATTCTTTTTGTATTAATATATTACATTAATATTTATATAATATAATTAAAAATTTATATATTTACACCCCTAGTTAAAATCAGACAGAATCAAACCTCAATATAGGCTTTTGTAATTTTAAAAAACGTATGAGTTTTTTTGTAATTAATTTAAACCCCAGGGGTAGTTTTTTTGTAATTAAATTCAAATTCATAATAATAAATTTTTTAAGTCAATATGATATTTTTTGTTTTTTTTTTAATGTTATTATAAAAAAAAACCAAGTTAATGGCAAAATCAAACAAACCTCAATGCATTTATTATTATGAATTTAAAATTCCTTAACTCAAAATACACCAAGTCAAATGGAGCCTCAAATTTAAGCCCTCTTAAAAAACTCTAAGGAATAAAGCCATTATTTTTAGATGGGAGAGAATGAAAATAAAGAATAAATATTGATAAAATTCAAGTTAATGGTAAAATCAAACAAATAAACCTATGCATTTTTTAAATTTAAAAAAAAAATTAAGGAATAATCCTAATAAAATATAATAGACTTTACCAAGATAATAAAACTCTAAACAATATTATCTCAAAGAAATAAAAACTCCAAACAATATAAATCGAAATAGATTAAAGTTCGATTTTTGTTCTATTTGGTGAAAGGGAAAAAAAAAGAGTCTTTGCCAAGAGAGAGAAACAACCTCAATGACAAAATTAGAACATTTACCACTGTGCTAAACTACATTTGCACAAAACCGTACACTATAGTTTTTACATATCCAAAGATAATTTAAATCATTATAGAAAAAGAAAAAATACAGGCTGCCAGGAGTCAGAGGATTGATGCCATGACCTCCAATGTGCCAAAAAACAGTACAACCAGCTTCACTGGAGAATTCTTTGGTTATGTCTTGTAGGAATATTTAAAAAAACCAATTAACACCTACCATTGAAATCCCAAAAGCCCCCCAACAAATTCCTTCAGTCCGTCACCCAAAATTTCCCAATCCTCTCCACCATAATCAGAACCTGCAAGTCTATAAGAAATCGATCAACGGTCATCGGCCATTTGCAACCCTCACCGACGTCAACCAGAAATTCCTTGCACCGTGAGGAGACTTTCGCCACAATTAAAAGTCGATCATCGGTCGTCGGCCATGGATCTTCCAGTACCAGCAAAAGTATTTCCAGATTTGAGTACTCCAAAAGCCTCAATAATAAAGTTAAAGGCAAAAACTGCTAACATATGTACATCACAGGTTAATTTTACTACTTGTCTTTCTTCCAATTTTATTTACTGTATATTAGTTGTTTTGTATATTGAGATATAGTTAGTGATAATCATGTTTCTCATTGATTTTGGTTATTTGGTAAAATTTTGTATTAATAAATAAATGGGTAGCTAAATATGTAAAATATGTAAAATAAAATGATTTTACAACGAAAATATTTTTGGCGGCCTAATATGTTGTTTACCGCTAAATATTTCAATTTATTTAAGGTAGGTTTTTATCTAATTAAGCTAGATAAATTAGAGGATTCATTGTTATCTTATACCACTCAATTTCTTCCCTTTTATTGTCATTCACATTTGTCAAGAATTATGTTTAGAATATATAGTGCTCGCCTCTCTAACTCTCTCTTGTCAATCTGCAATCTATTCGCAGTCCTGGTAATTTTTCGGTTATTCATTTTTACTTCATCGAACTCAATCATATACTGTTCTTAGACTTATATTACAACTTGGTTATTTTTACAATGTAAGTTACTTGTTTTCGTATGGTTATGATATGTGTTTTTGTAGATATTCAGATTGATGATATGAAAAATGAGAATTTGTGTATGTATGTACATGAGAGATGTCTTTGTGTTGTTATGTGAATGCGTATTGTCACGCCCCAAATGTGCGCTACAACGATCCATTACTTATACATAAATAAATCAACAGTCTAAACCCATGATATGAAACTCCAAGCGAAAAGAGTCTAATGCAGCGGAATTAAAATAAACACGAGTACAAATTACATCTTAAAGTCTGGCGGTATTCGAATACAACCCAATAGATTATCTGAATTAACTTACAGTCCAAACAGAAATAAAATGAAGGAGTCCAACAACAAATAAAAGTAAAAGGAAATGTCGCTCCACATCACTTGATAGGGATTCAATCAGTAGTAGGTTCGATGTCTTGACGTACTCTTCATCTAAAGGTTAGAAAACATGAGGGGGTGAGACAGAAATCTCAGTGGATGAGGTGATCGTGTGCAAGTGTGGCGATATGTATATAGTTAATGCGAGAAATTTAATTGTATGAAAACGCGTGAGAGATGATGCATGATTTCACACACAATCCACATTCCACAATGGTCGTGATAAATATATTTAAGTAATATACTTATACAGTTAAGAAAACAGTTCGTGGTCAAGCAGGCACTATGGTCCAAGCAGACAGGAGGATTGCGAACGGATTTGTAACGCCAATCCTATGCAAGACAAGTAGCGGTTGCGTATGGATTTGTAGCGCCAACCTATGCAATACAAGTAGCGGTTGCGTACGGATTTGTAGCACCAACCAAACGAGTCCGATTAACTCCAGAATCGTGTGGATCAGATAGCGATTCCTTCGTTCTTCCTTGTAACTCCCCGAGCAAGATGGTCCAAGACTTGTTACCTTATCGCTCCATAGGCAAAGACAAAATCCACAGTGGAGGTAGCAAGGTTCGGATTTGTCATAATCATGATTATACCTCAAGTACTACGACCCGCTTCCCTTGGACAAACTCCGTCCCTCGATTTATGGATTAGGGCGATGGGGCGAAGAGTGGAATAGCAGCCGAGCTGCCCGGTTCCATCCTCGACGTATCCATTCCGACTGTGAGTTCGACACACCATGTTAACTCAGACAGGAAAGTAAGTACACGTTCAGGTAGTCAACCAGGCAGTCGAATATTATTGATTCAGGGAAATATTTTAGGAAAGTTTTCGAAAAATCGCGAGTGGCAATTATGGCGTTGGTGGAGTTATTTGGATGAAGATGATTATCGGGAGGATAAGCAATCTTCGATATCTTGAAAGATTAGGTGGAACATAAGTCCCGTTATAGATTTGAAATCGCAAGACGAGGAAGTCGCCCCGCGATCGTGTATTATTCGGTCAAGACGATCCGATAAGACAAGGGATTTTTGAAAAAATAAAACATTTTTAATTAATTATTAAAGTCAGAGAGTCCAGGGCTGTTCTTTAAAAGAAAAAAATAATTTGAGTTAGGTCCTTGATAAAAAGAAAATTTACAATTAGCATCGTTTTGTAAAAATCACTACTTTTGGGGTTAAAAGTTAAATAAATAAATGTCCCGACCTTGAAAAATTATGAGGTCAGTTCCTAAATTCTCTAAATTGTTTATAGATTCAGGTTTTTTAAAGTTTGGAGGTCGAGTTTTTATAAAATTCTCACATTGGCCCCAAATTTGTTAAAATTGTCATTTCGGGCTCTAAGATTAAAATAATTGGAACTCACAAACCGGAAAGGCTTTTAATGTGATTCCAGTTGTAAAATGTCACTAAGGTCAGTGGGATATTGGGAGAAAAGCAGTTTTTAAAAGAAGCAAGTATAGGTCCCTTAACTTTTGAAAATCTCATTTTTGTCCCATTTTGAAATAATTGCCTTTAAGGTTTTTAGGGATCCAATTGTTATGAAATTTGAACCTTGGGTCCAAGAAATAATTATGTTATAGTTAAATTAGTATTTCCAGGTGCATGAACTGCATAAGTCCTGGAAATTGTATTTTGGTCCTCAAGTTTAATCTTTTACAGTTTGGTCCCTCAATTTTTATAAGATTACTTTCCAAGCTCTAAACACTTGGATTTTTGGAATACACTTAAAATATGTTATTTCCAGTCCCTTAAGAGTTAAAATTCCAAATTGTAAAATTAGGGTCTGGTATAGTTTCGAAAATTGCAAAATAGCCCTTAAACTTCTAGAATTTTACAATCTAGTCCTTGGGCTTTTAAGGGTTGATTTTATTTATCTAAAAACTCTTAAAACTTTATTAAAATGTCAAAACAAAATTTTTGAACCTGAGTTCAGTCCCAAAAATCGAAAATTACAGAGGCGTCCCTTAAGTTTTATTTTCTTGCAATTAAGTCCACCAACTTTCTATTTTTGCATTTTAAGTCCAAAAGTTGAAATTTAATAAATTATGCTCGACTTGTCCAGGTTATAAATCATTCAAAACATAGATTTCAAGAGATGCACATACATATCCTTTTCATACAAAATTTCTTCAAGTATAACAATAAAGTGTGCATGTATACCCTATTTTTCGATAAATCGCATTTTTGAGTAACACTTGAGAATTTTTCCAACTTGATACAAGAAAATATCTTGCAATACATAATATATATCTCAAGTTCTCAATAACAAAATACTACATGCATATTTTCAATTTAAAACACCTAGAAGTTGAACGGATTTTTCCACCCACCTTAATGATCGTTTTGTTGGTGAAAATGGGATATATCTCTCTCGATGAAGAAGTGACTTAGGTCAGACCCTAAGTCAAGGAATATCAAAAAATATAGGAGTTAGAAGAATGTGGTTAAAAATTTAGGGAAAATAAGAAGACGGTGAGAAAATTGGAAATACTACACTTACCTTGTGTAGTGAGTAAAATGTGACTAGTAATGGTTTCCAAGTGTAAGGTTTTGGTCACCCTTAATGTCAACCACCAAGGTCAGCCCCTAAAACTCCAAAAATGAAAATGGAGTGTCAAAATTTGGAAAATAGAAAGAGAAGAATAAAAGGTACTAAAAATTCCATTTCTTACCTTGTAGTCCAATTTCTTAACAATTTTTCTTCAAGATGACAAGTCTCTTAATATCTTCAATGGTCTTCTAAGTAAACCTCAAAATCAAAAATCAAACTTAATTAGGAGGTGAAAGAGATGAGTTATGTGATATCAAAAATGGATTGAACAAGAAATGTTTCTTACCTTTGTAGTGTAGTTTGAATTTTTTTTTTTTTGAAGAGTAGGAGATGAATTCTTGAAGTTTTTGGTTAAGTGTTTGTGAAGAAGATGAAGAAATAGGTAGAGAGATGTAGGAGGATTTTTAGAGAGAGAGAAGAGAAAATACAAGACTTAGGAAAATTTTGTGTTGGTGAAATGAAGTAAATGGTAGGGGGAAAGACAAAAAAAAAAAAAAAATTGCTTTTGTTGGTTAGATGATGAGTTAGGGAATAATTGAGGAAATTAGGGAAGAAAGTAATATTTAGGCAACTTTATTAGGGACAATTGACCAAAATCTATGTTTTAGGGGGGAATTTAAAATTTTGTCTTGTTTGACCAATTGGGTGGTTGAAATTGTAGGATTATTCTAAGATGTAGGTTTGTATTAATGGTGTAAAAATACACAAGATGAATACACAAGGTGTACGTGTACAAGAGTTGGGAGATATTTCTACACTTAAAATACCATCATGGCCGTCCCTTAAGGGGGTATTTTGGTAATTCCATATATTTGTTTTTGTCCCAAAATTGATGATAATAGATGAATAATATCAATCTCCAAAATAATTAGTGATTTCCTTGATCACTTATAAGTCTCATGATCACTTATTTTAAATCGAATTCTTAATTCTATAAGGTATAAATCTCTAAAATAAATAGTCTCTTAAATTTCTAAGGTGACTAATAGATACACAAATGATGATCGATCAAGTGATCATTAATGCGAAATAGAATTAATAAATAATTATGATCACAAGTAATAGATAAAAGAAATTAAATGCAAAATATATTTATCATTAGTATTTACCCGTCAAAGCGACACAAAGAAAAATAGTCAAATTAATACAAGGATGATATCGTAAGTCCAAGCGCTACGATAATCTAGAGGGGGTGAATAGATTATCTCCATCTTTTCGATTTCGCCCTCTTTTTCGAACCAAATGCTCAAACACAATAATAAAGGTGCGGAATGTAAACAACACACGTCGATTTAAAGAGGTTCAACCCACCTAGGGCCTAATCTCTACCACCCCAAAGATATCGGGGATGGATTTCAAAAAGAGAAAAAAGATTTTATTAATTTACCACAAATTAATACAACATCAACTTACAACAACACCTTGAAGAGCACCACACTCTTCTTCAACACCACCTTTGAGATTACCACAATCTCACATGAAGATTACCACAATCTCCAACGGCACCTTGTGAAGATTACCACAATCTTCAACCTTGAAGAATACCAAATTCTTCAACACCTCAACAAGAAGATTACCAAAATCTTCTCACACCTAACACCTAGATCACCCAAGTGTGTTTTACCACAAGAACACTCACAAGGATATTTTGTGTTGAATGATAACCCAAAAATTCAAGATTACAACTCGATAATGAATAATACAATTGAGTGCAAGTGTAATCAAGAATAGCCTAGACCTCAAGGATGTGAAAGTGAATAGCTAGGCAAATTACAACAAGAAATAAGACAATGTAAGAACAAGTGTATTCTTGAGTGTATCTTGTTGTGTTGTAGTTTTCTCTCTTATTGTGTTGCTTCAATTCTTCCTCTATTTATAGAAGATGTCTTGTACATGATAGGCTCCTCTTGGGGACATGAATTTCTGAAAAATTGCAAGACAATTGAAGAAAAGAGTCTGTTAGAAATCAATCTCACAAATTAAGGAAAAGATGTCTCCGACAACGGTTACATTTTTTTGTCAAACTTAAGAGATGCCGTCACGCACAAATGGACGTTTGAAAATGAGAAAACACATTTACAGGCGACCGATCGACGTCTACCTCGACCGGGTCGACCTATGCCTCAACCGTCCCCTCATGGGTTTGGAAGGAAGAAAACGTTCTGTTTCAATTTTTGCTCCAGTGCAGTGGCCGACACCGGTTGATTCGGTCGACGGCACTGCCGGTTGCCCTATAGGGCGACGGTTGCCCTGACCATTTTCTGCAAACATGAAGTTTTGTTTTCCTCAACTTTCAGTGCACGGATTGCCCTATACTGGTAATAGGTTGACCTCAAAACAAAAGTGTTGTCCAATTTTATATCGAAAATATACTTTAAGAAATACTCCGAAAAATAGTAAAAACATTTTAGACCAATCGGGAGTATTAGGACAACATACAGGGACATTGTTTTAAAGTAAAAACACTTTGACATAAAATCAATTAAAAGTGTTGTCCAATTTTGTCGAAAATAAAACTTGAAGAAATACTCCGGAGAATATTAAAACCATTTTAAATCATTTAGGAGTATTTGGACAACCTTTAAAACATTGTTTTGGTGTAAAAACAAAATCATCAAAATCATGATAAAACCATTTATCAAACAGATACGTGAAACGAGTACATGTTCGAATAAAAATCGAGGGCTTCACATTCTCCCTTCTTAAAAGAATTTGGTCCCCAAATTCTCTTCATAATAGCTCTGGATATTGATTCCTCATGTCTTCTTCCTTCTCCCATGTTGCGTGTTTGTCTCGGTTGTGGTTTCGCCATACAACCTTAACCATTGGAATCTCTCTATTACGCAACTGACGTATCTGCTGGTCAATGATCCAAATTGGTTCCTCGGTGTAAGATAAATTTTCCATCATAGGAGGAGCATCATGAGTGATAATATGCTCGGGATCCGGTTGATACTTTTTCAATCTCGTCGTGGAATACATCGTGCATTCCGCATCTTGTCTGTCCGGTAACTCGAGTCAGAGGGCCAACTTTCCGATCCTCTGCAAAATCTTATAAGGTCCAATATATCTCGGACTTAATTTACCTCCTTTCTTTGGATTGATCAATCCTTTTCGTGGCAAGAGTCTAAGAAATACTTCATCTCCGGCTTCAAATTCCAAGTCCTTTCTCCTCTTGTCCGCGTAACTCTTTTGGCGGCTCTCGAGTCGTCTTGGATCCGTTCCTTGATCAACTTGACCTTCTCCATGGCCTCCGAACTAAGTCGACCTTTGGAATCGATGGTGACTTTCGTTTCTCTTTTGGAGTCCATTGGTCATCAATCTCCTAGTGTAGTGGGATCTACACTTTCGCCCATACAAGGCTTCGTAGGGTGCCATCCCAATTGTGGCCGATAGGTTTGTTATTATAGGCGAACTCGGCCAATGGTAAGTGTGAATCCCAACTTCCTTGGAAGTCTAACGTGCATGCTCGCAAAGACATGTCTTCCGGGGGTTTGAATCGTTCGCTCGATCCGCTGCTATCGGTTTGTGGATGTCTTCTTTGTCTTTGAAACTTAGCGAGATACCCAATTCCTCATGTAAGCATTTCCAGAATCTGGAGACAAACCTCGGGTCTCTGTCTGACACTATGTCGACTGGCACTCCATGCAATCGAATGATCTATCGGATATAAATCTGCGCAAGTTTCTACAAGCTGTCGGTTTTCTTCATGGGTAAGAAGTGTGCAGATTTCGTGAGTCGGTCTACGACTACCCATATGACATCATCGCCTCGTCTGGTCTTTGGTAGATCCGTCACGAAATCCATCGTTATGTGTTCCCATTTCAACTCTAGAATTCTCAACGATTGTAATAAACCATATGGTCGTTGGTGTTCTGCTTTTATTCATTGACAAGTCAAACATCTCGCAACGAACTCTGCTACCTGGTTCTTCATGTTTACCCACCAGTAATGCCGTTTCAAGTCTTTATACATCTTGTTTCCTCCAGGGTGTATAGTGTATTTCGAACGATGTGCTTTTGAGAGAATTTTGTTCCTAATCTGCTCGTCACTTGGTACACAGACTCGATTTCTGAATCTGATGATTCCATCTTCATGTACCAAAAATTCGATCTCTCTCCTTTAAGTATCATCTCTTTGAGTTTTTGAAGTTGTACATCCTGTCCCCCTGTCTTTGCTTTGATCTCGTTGATAGATCGGGTTTAACCAATATGTTAGCACATGAAATGTGAGTATTGGTTCGCCGGATTCAAGTGCTCAACTCTTCTAATGATTTCCACTCTCGAATCATTAGTCGGCTAAACTCGCCTTCTCGCTCAAGGCATCAACTACTACGTTAGCTTTCAGAGATGGTATTGAATATCAAAGTGATAGTCTTCTATTAACTCCATCCATCTTCGTTGCCTCAAATTGAGATCCTTTCGAGAGAATAGATACTTTAGGCTCTTATGATCGCGGTAAACCGTGAATGTTGCTCCGTAGAGATAGTGCCTCCATTTCTTTAACGCGAACACTATTGCCGCCAATTCCAAGTCATGCGTTGGGTAATTGGCTTCATACGGCTTGAGTTTCCGTGATGCGTAAGCAATGACCTTTCCTTCCCGCATGAGCACGCTCCTAGTCCTTCCTTTGATGCATCACTTTGAGACGACAAAGTTTTGTTCCCTTTGGAAGAGCTAAGACGGAGTCGTAGTAAGTCGTTTCTTGACTCTTGAAACTAGCCTCACACTTGTCTTTCCACTAAAACTTGACTTGCTTCCGGGTTAGTCGAGTGAGTGGTCCCATTATCTTTGAGAAATCCTGGATAAATCTTGATAATATCCGGCTAGTCCTAAGAAACTTCGATCTCCATTCTGACTCGGGTTGTTTCCATTCAACCTGTACCTACGAAGGGTGTACGACGATCCCCAGTGCGATACTATGTGTCCTAAGAATGCGACTTCACTAAGCCAAAATTCGCACTTGTCTTTGAATTTAGCATACAACTTGTGCTCGTAGTATCTCCAAAACAATCTTGGATGACGTTCATGCTCTTCTCTAGACTTAGAGTATACGAGTATGTCATCAATGAATATCACTACGAATTGATCCAACTAAGGTTGAAAGACTCGATCCATCAGATCCATAAATGCTGTTGGTGCGTTCGTCAGACCGAAAGGCATCACTACAAACTCGTAGTGTCCATATCTTGTTTGAAATGTCATTTTGGAAACGTCTTCTTCACGGGTCTTCAGTTGATAAGATCCTTGTTGTAAATCAAACTTCGAGTACACCGTCGCTCCTTGAAGTTGATCAAATAGTTCGTCTATCCTCGAGAGGGGATATTTAGTAGTAACATCTAGTCAAGATCGTATAATAGTCACATCTTTAATGTATCTTATCCGTGATACCTAAACCACACGTTAAATTCCCTTACTTAAGCTTGTGCAAGTACTTGAGAATGAATAACACAAGGGTATTATCATTGATCATTATACTTAGTGATTCCCCTACTATCATTTTCCCAAAGTAATATCATCAAGTCATGCCTAGATCCCATAATATATCACATACAAATCATATACTTATCAAGAGATATCTTAACACTATAACAACCCAAAAGAGTTCAAATATTCATCCAAGATTCAACTTAGGCAATCTAGTAGTGGTACTCAATCCAAGGTCGAGGAACCTATCCGGGTCGGCTCGGTGTAAGTTTCTCCTTACAAACCGAGTTCGATACCATAATCGCCACGCCCCAAATGCGCTACAACGATCCATTACTTATACGAGAAATAAATCAATAGTCTAAACCCATGATATGAAACTCCAAGAGAAAAGAGTCTAATGCAGCGAAATTAAAATAAACACGAGTACAAATTACATCTTAAAGTCTGGCGGTATTCGAATACAACCCAATAGATTATCTGAAACAGAAATAAAATGAAGGAGTCCAACAACAAAAAAAAGTAAAAGGAAATGTCGCTCCACATCACTGATAGGATTCAATCTGTAGTAGGTTCGATGTCTTAGCGACTCTTCATCTAAAGGTCGAAAATATGAGGGGTGAGGCGAGAAATCTCGATGGATGAGGTGATCGTGTGCAAATGTGGCGATATGTATATAGTTAATGCGAGAAATTTAGTTGTATGAAAACGCGTGAGAGATGATGCATGATTTCACACACAATCCACAATCGTCGTGATAAAAATATTTAAGTAATATACTTATACAGTTAAGAAAACAGTTTGTGGTCAAGCAGACACTATGGTCCAAGCAGACAGGAGGATTGCATACGGATTTGTAACGCCAATCCTATGCAAGACAAGTAGCGGTTGCGTATGGATTTGTAGCGCCAACCTATGCAATACAAGTAGCGGTTGCGTACGGATTTGTAGCACCAACCAAACGAGTCCGATTAACTCCAGAATCGTGTGGATCAGACAGCGATTCCTTCGTTCTTCCTTGTAACTCCCGAGCAAGATGGTCTAAGACCTGTCACCTTATCGCTCCATAGGCAAAGACAAAATCCACAGTGGAGTTAGGAAGGTTCGGATTTGTCATAATCATGATTATACCTCAAGTACTACGACCCGCTTCCCTTGGACAAACTCCGTCCCTCGTTGCGGGATTAGGGCGATGGGGCCAAAGAGTGGAATAACAAATTTTGCCGGTCCCGTTCTCGACGTATCCATTCACTGTGAGCTCGACACACCAAGTTGACTCAGACGCAGGAAAGTAAATACACGTTGAGGGTAGTCAACTAGCAATGCGTCAGTATTATTGATTGAGGGAAGTATTTTAGGAAAGTTTTGAAAAATAGCGAGTGGCAATTATGGCGTTGGTCGAGTTATTTGGATGAAGATGATTATCGGGAGGATAAGCAATCTTCGATACCTTGAAAGATTAGGTGGAACATAAGTCCCGCTATAGATTTAAAATCGCAAGAGGAGGAAGTCGCCCGCGATCGTGTATTATTGGCCAAGACGATCCGATAAGACAAGGGATTTTTGAAAAAAATAAAACATTTTTAATTCATTATTAAAGTTAGAGAGTCCAGGACTGTTTCTTTAAAAGAAAAAAATAATTTGAGTTAGTTCCTTGATAAAAAGAAAATTTACAATTAACCCCGTTTTGTAAAAATCACTACTTTTGGGGTTAAAAGTTAAATAAATAAATGTCCCGACCTTGAAAAATTATGAGGTCAGTTCTTAAATTCTCTAAATTGTTCAGAGATTCAGGTTTTTTAAAGTTTGGAGGTCGAGTTTTTATAAAATTCTCACATTGGCACCAAAATTTTGAAAATTATCATTTCGGGCTCTAAGTTTAAAATAATTGGAACTCACAAACCGGAAGGGATTTTAATGTGATTCAAGTTGTAAAATTTCACTAAGGTCAGTGGGATATTGGGACAAAAGCATTTTTTAAAAGAAGCAAGTATAGGTCCCTTAACTTTTGAAAATCTCATTTTTGTCCCATTTTGAAATAATTGCCTTTAAGGCTTTTAGGGGTCCAATTGTTATGAAATTTGAACCTTGGGTCCAAGATATAATTATGTTATAGTTAAATTAGTATTTCCAGGTGCATGAACTGCATAAGTCCTGGAAATTGTATTTTGGTCCTCAAGTTTAATCTTTTACAATTTGGTCCTTCAATTTTTATAAAATTACTTTCCAAGCTCTAACCACTTGGATTTTTGGAATACACTAAAAATATGTTATTTTCAGTCCCTTAAGAGTTAAAATTCCAAATTTTAAAATTAGGGTCTAGTACAGTTTCGAAAATTGCAAAATAGCCCTTAAACTTCTAGAATTTTACAATCTAGTCCTTGGGCTTTTAAAGGTTGATTTTATTTATCTAACAACTCTTAAAACTTTATTAAAATGTCAAAACAAAATTTTAGAACCTGAGTTCAGTCCCAAAAATCGAAAATTACAGAGGGGTCCCTTAAGTTTTATTTTCTTGCAATTAAGTCCACCAACTTTCCATTTTTGCATTTTAAGTCCAAAAGTTGAAATTTAATCAATTATGCTCGACTTGTCCAGGTTATAAATCATTCAAAATATATATTTCAAGAGTCATACACATACATATCCTTCTCATACAAAATTTCATCAAGTATAACAATAAAGTGTGCATGTATGCCCTATTTTTCGATAAATCGCATTTTTGAGCAACACTTGAGTATTTTTCCAACTTAATACAAGAAAATAGCTTGCAATACATAATATATAAAGTGCTCAATAACAAAATACTACATGCATATTTTCAATTTAAAACACTGAAAGGATTTTTCTACCCACCTTAAAGATCGGTTTGTTGGTAAAAATGGGATAAATCTCTCTCGATGAAGAAGTGCCCTAAGTCAAGGAATATCAAAAAATATAGGAGTTAGAAGAATGTGGTTAAAAATTTAGGTATAAGAAGAAGATGGTGAGAAAATTGGAAATACTACACTTACCTTGTGTAGTGAGTAAAATGTGACTATTAATGACTTCCAAGTGTAAGGTTTTGGTCACCCTTAATGTCAACCACCAAGGTCGGCCCCTAAAACTCCAAAAATGAAAATGGAGTGTCAAAATTTGGAAAATAGAAAGAGAAGAAGAAAAGGTACTAAAATTTCCATTTCTTACATTGTAGTCCAATTTCTTAACAATTTTTCTTCAAGATGACAAGTCTCTTAATATCTTCAATGGTCTTCTAAGTAAACCTCAAAATCAAAAATCAAACTTAATTAGGAGGTGAAAGAGATGAGTTAGGTGATATCAAAAATGGATTGAACAAAAAATGTTTCTTACCTTTGGAGTGTAGTTTCGAATTTTTTTGAAGAGTAGGGAGATGAATTCTTGAAGTTTTTGGTTAAGTGTTTGTGAAGAAGATGAAGAAATAGGTAGAGAGATGTAGGAGGATTTTTAGAGAGATAGAAGAGAAAATACAAGACTTAGAAAAATTTTGTGTTGGTGAAATGAAGTAAATGGTAGGGGGAAAGAAAAAAAAAACATGCTTTGGTTGGTTAGATGATGAGTTAGGGAATAATTGAGGAAATTAGGGAAGAAAGTAATATTTAGGCAACTTTATTAGGGACAATTGGCCAAAAGCTATGTTTTAGGAGGGAATTTAAAATTTTGTCTTGTTTGACCAATTGGGTGGTTGAAATTGTAGGATTATTCCAAGATGTAGGTTTGTATTAATGGTGTAAAAATACACAAGATGAATACACAAGGTGTACATGTACAAGAGTTGGGAGATATTTCTACACATAAAATACCATCATGGTCGTCCCTTAAGGGGTATTTTGGTAATTCCATATATTTTTTTTGTCCCAAAATTGATGATAATAGATGATGAATAATATCAATCTCCAAAATAATTAGTGATTTCCTTGATCACTTATAAGTCTCATGATCACTTATTCTAAATCGAATTCTTAATTCTATAAGGTATAAATCTCTAAAATAAATAGTCTCTTAAATTTCTAAGGTGACTAATGGATACACAAATGATGATCGATCAAGTGATCATTAATGCGAAATAAAATTAATAAATAATTATGATCACAAGTAATAGATAAAAGAAATTAAATGCAAAATATATTTATCATTAGTATTTATCCATCAAAGCGATGCGGTAAAATAGTCAAATTAATACAAGGATGATATGTGAAACGAGTACATGTTCGAATAAAAATCGAGGGCTTCACACCTATTTCATTTAAAATATTATGGATTTTGTAAGGAGATTGTATGTTTTGTATCACTGTTTTGAGCAAAAGGAATCTAAGAGTGTGCAATTTTCAAATCTTCCTTCAAAGAATATGCTTACAATTATATTAATGGATGATTTCAAAAACTGTCCTGAAGTTTGGGTTAATTACAAAAAAAAAAAAAATTAGGGATGTTTGAAAATTCAAAAAACCCCTTGAGGCTTGATTATTGTGTTAAATATATGGGAAAAATGCAAAATTAGTCCCGTATCTATAGGAGTGTTGCAATATTATTCCTGTAACTTTTGATGTTGCGATTTTAGTCCTGTATGTTTTGCCTTTTTTGCAATATTGGTCCCTTAAGTTTTAGATTTGTGCAATTATGGTCCTACAAGTTTTAAGTTGATGCAAATTTGGTCCTAAGGGATATTTCAATATTTTAATTATTCCCAAAGCGCCCTTGATAGCCAAAAGTCAATATACCTAAATTCAAGTTTAAAAGATCAAAACTAATATTTTCTTTGCTTGGGTAGAATTTATTTATCACTATAGATTGCCTAATGATGGAAGAATTTTATATTTATGAATCCATATCAAAATCCGTGATACGAGTTTTACATGTATTATTCCCTTATGGCTATATTATTGATCTGAGGCTATATTCACGTGCAACGACTCATGATTTTTTACAAATATTTACTTACA
Organism: Rehmannia glutinosa; assembly: GCA_016081115.2. NCBI lineage: Eukaryota > Viridiplantae > Streptophyta > Magnoliopsida > Lamiales > Orobanchaceae > Rehmannia > Rehmannia glutinosa. Next base: position 457,443 of record JABTTQ020002245.1, read on the forward strand.
GTGGAATATTTGTGCTTTTTCTTATTTATTGCCTATATGGGTTTTATTTTTCCTAAAAAAGATCTCTGAGCATCTCATCGATTTGGAATCGAGTGATTAATTGAAATTATTTATCTGATGCCATATATATGAGCAACAACTCATGATCTTTTACAATTATTTGCTTACAAGGTAATACTTCGTTGTATTAGTGTGAGTATGTTTGAAAAAGATATACTCTCTTTGTAGCTTGTTATGTTATTGAATTAATGAAGTTAAACCCTTAATCAGTAAAACGTGTTGTCTTGTGGATATTATTTCTCTTATACGATTTATTTTTCTTTGTTTTGGGGTGGATTTTGACTCACTTCCTTTGAAGTCATTTTCAGATTATCATTGAAAATATGGCTCTTCCTTGCCTGCTTAACTTGTTGACATAAAATCATAAGAAAAGTATCAAGAAAGAAGTTTGTTGGACTATCTCAAACATCACTGCAGGGAATAGGGAACATATCTAGGTATGCCGAAAGTGATGAAAATAGTTTGCTTGAATCTCCGTACTTATTGATTCATGAACGATGTATTGATTGAAGAAGGCAACATTCCTCAGTTTTTGGATATCAAATAGTAAATTATTTTCTAATGCATCGATTGCTTAAATGAGAATCTACTTTTCTGGTCTGCCTGCTATTTTCAATTAATTGCACAATTCCTATAAAAGTGATTACTAGTACACTAAAACACAATTTTGTATCATGCATATGTTGGCCTATACAAGTTCAGTATCATACATATTTCTTCTGGATGTAATTTTTTTTGTGTAATGCATATCAAAAGGTAAGGGAAAAAGAAGAGAGGATTATTTAGTTTAATAGAGTTAAAACTGAAAATACCTGGTTCAGTGTTTGGACTCTTTCATCATTAAAACTTCTTCCACGCTTTCCACCAACCTCATCAAGTTCATCAATGAGAACAATCGATGGTGCATTCTTATTTGCAACACTAAAAAGATATCTTATGCGAGCAGCCCCTCTTCCACAAATAATTCCACAAATTCACTAGCAGAAACTGAAAAAAATGGAGCTCCCGCTTCTCCAGCAACAACACGGGCAAGTAATATCTGTCCCATTCCTGGTGAGCCCACGAGGAGAACACCTCTAGGTAAGTTGGCCCCATGTTTACTGTAGTTAATAGCTCCTTGGAGGCAACACACTATCTATTAAGAGAAAGATAGTAGTAGTGTCATATTCGAATTTTTTTAAAGTTGTATTAAAAGTAAACAAGCTAAACCCAATCAATGCATATCCCATAAGTTTTATATGACATTGCGAAGTTTTCATTATCAGATGACACAATGCACATACATATTTATGCATCTAAATTGGCACCTTTTCGTTTCTAGGAGCTGTTTTATTTTTAGTTCTAACAAAAACTTGACCAAGATAATATGGACTGAGTACCCCAACTTTAGAACCATGTCAAAAGGACGATAGTTATGGTTGTTTTCTGCCAGATTTCTGATAACATGCACTCATTCCTTTTTCTTGGGTTATACTGCTTGTACCCTATGCCAAGTAGGCAACTGACTCACTCGTTCTGATGTTGTCCTTCTTGTTTGCATCTCTTTGTACTTTTTACTGAGATTATTTTGTTGCAGTCGTGTGGATTGTGGAGTATTTTGTTGCAGTAGTGTCTTTACTATTTATTTGCGGAATTAATATCATTTTTATTTTAACTTGATAGAAATTTTCAATTTTTTGGCTTGTATTTGAATGCGAATAAAGAATCTTAAGCGGCCTTTCTAATTTGTTGAAACTTATGTATGTAAAACATAGAACACAATGATTTAATCTCTTCATTTTTAATATTAGCTTGATCCAGTAAAAAAGAAAAAGAAAAAGAATGACTTGAAAATATCATTATCTCATCGAGTTTCCCTTTTATAATTGCTATCTTGTCGTATCTCATTTTTTCGAATAGTTTGATGTGCATGTTTTCTTTTAGAAATGGCTCAGCGGTCGCAATGGCGAAAATGAAAAGCATCCCGCAGACAAGTCCCTACAAAATATCATAAATCAAACTACCAAGGATACTTCGTGTAATTCGACACCTCGAAGAAGCATTAGACAACTTTTAGACAAAACAAATGGGGCAAACAATGGTATGATCAAGCTTTGGTAACATCCGACCGCACAATGGATCCTCACGGAGAGGTGAAACTAATACAACAAACAACACCAATGAGAATGAGAACATGCAACAGAACTCTGAAGTTCCACCAAGTCAAAGCCCAGAAATTCAGTCACATTCAGAGAACTCACAAGAGCCAGCTCATGAAGCGAATGATATATCAGGTATACTTCACATTCCTAGTTTTCTATATATATATATGGCTATTTTTTACCAATTGCGCTTGAACTAAATCATAAATTATTTGTTTGAAAAATTATATATCAACTATTCTGTTTTGTTTTTTTCAACTCTTACCATTTATACATGATGATTCCATATACACTAAAATTGATTAAATTGAATGCTCTGTCGATAACTCAAATACAAAGCTTTCGTTCACTATACTCTATAAACATGTGGTGTTGAGAATGGATGGGATATTGGTTAGTTCTTATGTTTTGTTTGCTGAGTTTTTGAGGGGGACTGTGTTTGATGCTGTTGGGAATGGTTTGTTGCTGCTGAGTTGTGTTGTTGATGATATCTGGGATAGGTTTATTTTTCCAAAAGGGTTTTTATAGGTTTAGTGATATTTGAGATAGTTATGCTGCTAGTGAGGGATGTGCGGCTCTCTATTTGTTCTGTTTTTTTGGAAAAAAAGCTGACTCCATGTTTTTTTTGGAAAAAAAGCTGATGTTCAGCTTTTTCGAATTTCTGGGTGGTCGGATGTTTATGTAGATGTTGTTTGGTTGTCTACATGCTTCAATGTTGCAGTTTGGGTTTTATTTCAAGTTACAACTTATTTTTGAAAAAAGTTGCTTCTAGTTTTTTTCAATAAAAATTTGTTCTCAGTTTCTGGTTTTGAATTGGGAGGAGAACTGATTTTTGTGGTTTAAGTGGGCTTGTGTGGTTATTGATATTGGATTGGGATTTTTCTTGAGGATATAAGTTTGTTGGGCTTCTTAAAATTGTTATGGTGAGATAAGGGTTTTAGGAGGACTAGGTTTTTGGTTTTTGCCCCTGAATGATAGTGTACCATTTTGAAGTGAGTTGTCGGGATTGCATTTTTGTACACTTGGTCTCTCTTTTTGCAATAAATGGTCGGAGATTGTTTGGGCTTCATCAAGGGAAGCATTGAAAGGAATATTTGAGCACACCCGATTTCCAAATTTTGGGCTTTGAGTTTTGTGATTTCAAGTTGTAATTTGGCATCGTCTTTTTCGACCCATTAGAGCATTCAGGATAGAACACCTGGTAAAATATTATGGAGTAAAAGGTATATTCAAAAAAGCATTTTCTTGTTTTCTCTATTGTCAATTTCATTTGAATCGTTTTTCTACATTTAGTGAAGATGATTTGTAGAGCATTGTATACATGCTAACTTTTACAATATAGTTATTGAATCGAACTAATGATGTATGTATATATTGTATACAATTTTTAATTGTATAGATGCGACTTTCAACTCTAAGAAGAGAGGGTGTGGTCAAACAATGGGCAAGGCATTATGAAGGTATTTGTTTCTTATGGAAATAAAATGAAGGTAATCGTGGATCCATTATTAGGAAGACCTAAAACTCGAGAGGAAGCCGCAAAGCTTTGAAGTCAAATTGGCGTGTAACTCGAGATGTCATTCCAGTTCCCGGGAGGTGGAATGAAGTAGATGAAAAAAATGGTGTGGAATCAGAGCTTTCATCATATAAAGGTACGAGTAGAGTAAATTATTTTATCACATGATGTTCATTTTCATGTAATCTAAAATGATCATATATATATGACATATAGATCCACATGGATGATCCGGGGGTTAGACAATGCATGATTGAAAGGCTAAAATCTAGTACCAGGCAACAACGTTACAGGTTACATATGCATTACAAGAAGTATGCAAGTTTGCAAAAGGCTAATAATAACACGCCTTCTTTTTGTCCTAGTAAACAATATTGGGAGGTATTGTGTGACTTATTTGCATCGCCTGAATTCAAGGTAACAAGTTATAATTTAGCAAGCTCTTCTTAGTGTATAACAGTTTGAAGTTTGCAAATAGGGTTTTTTTTAGTTTCTGACACATTTTACAGTTCTTTTATTTATTTATCTTGTGAGGCATTGACTTTAAAGTGCATTTCACTTCAACTGTAAGAGGTGCAATTTTTTTGAAATTAAATTCAAAAACCATACATGATATGTAGGTTTCCATATGTGTAATTTGATGATATTTGTTTTGGAACTTTGAAGTAGTCACATTTTCTTTTCCCACTGCAAGTTTTGATTTTATTATTCCATTTTAGGAATCAATACATTTGGGTGTAATAAAAATAGTTGGTCAAAGGTGTTTACTGCTAGCTATCCGAATGGGTAGAGATTTTAGTTTAACAGTCTTCAAAGTTACATCAAATGTGTTTTTGTTCTCATTAAATTAATACTTATTTTCAAATATTATTACATATTTTCTTATAATATGTCTATATATTATGTACAATATTATTGCTCTTGTTTTGGCAAAGACCAAAGTTCAACCAATACTAGAAATCGAAAACAAGTGCGAGCTCCACATATTTCTAGCGAACGTCTTTTTGATTCTTCAACATGAAACTGTGAGTTGTTATTAAGTAACCTTAAATTGATACTATTTTTTTTTTACTGTGAGCTTTTTTCTTTTTTTGAATAGGCTCAGAAGGAGCTAAATTGCGAACAATGTGATATGATTGAGTTCTACAAACATACTCATTATAAGAAAAAGAAGGTTGGTCGATAAAGGAGGCAAAAAGAAAATTGGGTAAGTCACGGACCCATTTTCATTATCTAGCTAATTTATTTGAAAATTGTTTTTTTGTCTTTTATTTAACCATGATATTAATTGTGTACTCTTAAATCAATATATTTAAGTAGGAGTTGATGGTAGCAAAGCAAGAAAAATATATAGATCAAGAAATTGAGAAGAGTCTTTGAAGAAATAGTTCTTGAGGTGCTTAGCCATGAATCGGTTATATAAAGGTCTTGGCTATGGCTCAAAGCCTCCAAGTAGACGCACCACATCCTTTGATTCAACTACCCAACAACTTCAAAAGGAACTTCAGAAACACAAGAAAAACTACAAGATTCGAGAATCTCAAGTAAGTGGACTAAAGGCCCAAATGAGTGATTTGAAAGAGCAATTGGATCAACAAGGTGTTGTTTATAATTTCTTGTTTCTCATTGACTTGTCTATTTATGCAAGATTCTAAGGATATTAATTTGGTTCCTTTTGATCCGAGAGATTGAAAGGACACTTGAGCAATCGAAGCAAAAAAAGCGAGAGAGAATCGGCGATGGCGGAAGACAAAAAATGAGAACACCGTAATTCGGGTTGTGAACGTACCACCACAACCTCGAGGTACAAGAAAGGGCAATCCGGGATTATTTTGATCGACCATGAACCAAAAATTACTTTGGAATTGTGCGCCAGCCCATAAATGCGAATAATTTCGAATTGAAAATAGGGCCTCATAAGCATGGTTCGAGATTGATCCAGAATATACATCCGCCACATTCTTGAAATCCGGTGGATGATCCGAATATACATCCGGCCACATTCTTGGAAATCTGCGACACCATCAAGATGAATGGTATGACCGATGAGGCCATTAGATTGATGCTTTTCCTACATTTTCACTCAGGGATAAGGCCAGGAAGTGGTTGCGGAGCGTTCGCCCCCAGAGTATTACGAGCGGGATGATCGACTCAAATTTTTAGCAAAATTCTTCCCTCCCAAAGAAGACACTCCGAGTTGAAGAGCGAGATAGCCCAATTCCAACAGATTAATTTTGAGTCGTTAAATGAAGCTTGGGAGCGATTTAAAGATCTCTGCCGTAGATGCCCACATCATGGATATGCAGACCGGAAGAGGTTCAAGATTTTTACAATGGGCTTAATGGGCATACGAGGGCGATACTAGATGACGGCGGAGAGGTACACCGATGGCTAAAACTCGACTCAGGCCTTACTTCTGCTTGAAGAAATGGCCACAAACAGTTATCAAGCCCTCCGAGAGGTCAGCACCAAAGCAGGTTGCCGGTGTTCGTGAGCTTGATACAATGTCAGCTTTGGCAGCTCCAATCTCGAGTCTGATGAAGCAATTAGCAATCATGAATAGTGGCGGCACATCACAACAAACCACGATCCCACCTGCAGCTGTTCACGTAGCTACCACTCACGAGGCCGAGCAAGTCAGTTATGTGAATAACTAGGATTTTAATAATATAGGTTATCAATTACCAACTCACTATCATCCAAGACTTCACAATCATGGGAATATCTCTTATAGAAACAACAGGAATGTATTGAACCCACCTACGGGTTATCCCAACCCATCCAGTTCCAATGCACTTGGAGGTGAAAAGAGGCAGTTGCTAGAAGAGATACTCGACTCATTCATCGGAGAGACCAAGAATCGAATGAACAGAAGTGATGCGCAGATTGATAGTCTGAGTACTAAGATGAGCACAATGAAGACGCATATTAGGTCGATCGAGACACAAATGGGTCAGTTGGTGACAACATTGAATTCATTGAGAAAGGAAAATTTTGAAAGCGTCTGAGTTTAATCCGAGAGAGCACTACAATGCAATTATGTGAAAAAGAAGGTGGAAATTGATGCGCTAACGAGCATTGCCCATTCTTGCGTAAAACCGGTGGAATCCAAGAATATGAAGTTGGAGGAGTTTGAGACTGTCTATCTCGACAGAGGAATGCGGTCTAATAGTGCAAAGTAAACTACTCTCGTAAAATGAAGAATCCGGGAGTTTCAATATTCCTTGTACTATTGGAGGAGTTTTCTTTGAGAAACCACTTTGTGATCTTGGGTCCGTGTGAATCTCATATCTCTCTACTCGATGTTACAAAGTTTGGGCTCGGGAAGTGAACCGTCAATATCACGTTGCGGTTGTTGATCGATCCATCGCTTATCCTTGGGGAATCATTGAGGACGTATTGGTAAGAATTGATAAATTTTTGTTTCTCGTGGACTTTGTGGTGTTGGATGTGAACGAGTCCAAGAAAGTATCTATCATCTTTGGGCAACCATTTTTAGCTACAAAGCAGGGCTTTGATTGATGTAGAACGGGAGCTAGCTCTCAAGGGTAAATAAGGAGGAAGTCGTATTCACCATCCATCCAACCAACAGGATAAAATTTGAATCAAATGATGGTAAGCAGATGGTTGGGAATATAGATGAGGACATTGGAGGTTGGGATGTATCTAAAGGAAACGTGGATAACGTGCCTATTGGAGCCCCAACTTGAGGATAATCTGACAAAGTCGGGTCAAGATCATAAACTTAGCGTTTTGGGGGCAACCAAGCCCCTTTTTCTTTCTTTCGTAGTATCATTATAGTTTAGTAGTTGTTTTTGTTTTTTGATTTTTGCATTTTTAGGAGTAGCAAGTTGCACCATTTCCCAACCCCTTGTGTTTGCAGGTGAGCGAAGCGCTTTGAAAAAAAAAAAAAAAAAAAAAAAGAGGGTAGGAAAACCTCGCCTTGCAAACGTACAGGTAAAGACAGCAGGTGGCAAGTGCGTTGGTAAATTTGGCCTCGGGGGCGCCATGCATGTGCCCCCCTCATTCGTGCAGGTCCTCTACGGGCGTTGCAGCGCCAGACCGCCGAGGTTTAATTTTTATTTTATTTTTAAATAGCCCTTGGCCCTTGTTTAACACACGTTCTTCTTCTCATGGCATTACAACTTTTATGGCACACACTTGCACCATATTTTGCATCACAAGTCCACGTATTCCACTCTATCTTCACAAAGGAGCACTTTAACACCACACACACCATCTTCATCTCCTCCACTCATTATTTGGTAAGTTTGCAACTTCCAAACCCCACCCCATGGTTTTCCCATATCTATATTTGTGTGATTGGATTGTAGTAGTGCTAGGATAATTGTTGTTGGTTTGTGGATTGTGGATTGATTGCTCATGCTAGACTTAGGTTTGTGGTGTTGAATTTTGGGATTAAATTGAGCTATCCATTTCATTTACCATTCTTCCCCAAACTCATGCATACGAGGTGTTTGATCAAATGCCCCAATGAAAGTTTCACATTGTAGAGTGCCATTTTGCATATCAGCTTATCTTCTTGACATGGCACTATATTTTCCACTTGGGTGCATTATGTACGTACTTTGATTTTGATTTATCACCCATAATCAATTCGTGGTTCCACGAGTTTTATTTTTCTTCTCTATCTTGCTAGGTTACAAAGATGCAAAACCAAAAAGGACCAAGACAGCGCAAAGGGAAGAACATGACCACACCTCGGAGACATACAACACCTAAGAGCTTGTGCTCTAGGACACATAGTGAGCTTATATGAGACACCTCATACATATAGTAGTACCACATGACTTTGATAAGGAGCCTTCGCTCCTCGGCTACCAGGAAAGTTCTTTTTCCCACCTCTCCATTGGGGACAATGTCGTTTTAAGTTTGGGGGGGTGTAGTTTGCTTTTATTCATCGAGTCGAGTCTTGAGTCAAAAAATAAAACCAAAAAAAGAGTCTAGAGTCGAGTTGGGTAGTCACATTCAGAAAACTGCATGACTAAGTGAATTTGTCGAATATTAGTTGAACAGTCAAAAGAGCATGTGTTTGAGCTGTGATCTATTTTTCTTTCCATTAATTCCATCTATGTGCTTAGCTCTGTTGATTTATTTGGGGATGACTTATGCGATTGAGTGTTTCTTGTATGATCCCAGGATTCAGAACTTGTCCGATCACTAGTCGAGGCGAAATCCCAGGTGAAGTAACACTAAGGAAGTGATTTAGGCCATCTTTGAACAAGCTAGAGCATAAAATGCCTACATTTGTATTGTGTTTTCCCTTGTGTCCCCTTTTGAGCCTTACAAACCCATTTCTTTGGCAACCAATCGAATATCCGCAGCCTAAATGTGAAAAATCCGAATTACCCATCACTCATACACACAAAGTATTGAAAAATATTGAAGGTTGAGTAGGTATGATGAGAGGGGTATGTGTTTAATTGCATGAAGTTGCCCGAAAAAAAAAAGATGAAACCCCATGTGTAAAGCATGCAAAAAGAATAAGTTTGGGGGTTCGAAAAAAAAAGTAAAAAAAAAACATTCAAGCGGGATTGAGGTTCACAAAGTGAGAACATTGGGGATGTCAAAAAGTGAAGGGTAGTTGCTAATTGGTGATTTGAAGTGATAATTGTATGTTTGGGTGATTTTAGCCACTTAATCCTATATTTTTCCACCTTACCCTAAGCCCACATTACAAGCCTTTGAAAGTCCTATTGATCCTTGTGTTACATTAGCTTTACATTAGTGGAGATTAGTGTGAAAGACAAGCCTATGGAGTCCAGTAAGCACCTCATCTTTGATATTCGTGAAAGTAGATCATCTTGAAAACACTTGATTGCATGAATCTATCCGGATAATGAAAATGGAGCCGCATGAACATTCTACCTCATGATCGAATTGTTAAAACACGCGCTTAATTGGGTAGTGAAACAAAATCGGACGAATGAGTTTGGTTGTGAAGTTTTGGTTGAGTTAGTCCGCTTTGAGTTTGTTGGCATTATTTTTGCTTCCTTCATGTTTGTTGTTTTTATAGAGTCCTGTAATTGTCAGGGACAAGCAAATTTCTAAGTTTGGGGGTATTTGTTAAGTTGGTTTTATACCAATGTATTGAGTATTCTAGACAAGGATTTTGCATTATTTTCGGGTATTTTTAGTGTCGTTTGAGTCGAGTTCATGACATTAATTGTCGACCAAGAGTCGGGACCGATGTTGGTAGCTTCAAATTGATCAAGAACGATGAAGAACGTGCTTGGAAGGTGAAAATCGCATTTTAGAAGTGGAAAAACAGAAATATATTGCTCAAAGAAGTGGCGCCGCAACACCAAAACATCGACATAAATGGTGCGATCGCAGCTCGCCAGTGCAAAGAGGGAACAAATTCAAATGTGGTTGCGCATGGCGATAGGGTCATGGCAGTAGCCGCTGTTAGGGGCATGAATGATGGCTACGTATTTTTGGGCTTTTGACGGATTTTCGAGGTTTTGACCTATAAATTCACCAAGGGGGCGACGTAACGAGGGTCGGACATTATTTTGAGCACAACGCAAAAGAAACACATAGCTAGGGTTCTGGGACGATAATTGAAGGCACTTCTCATCCGGGAGAAGAGAGAATTCCTTTCTTCTCTTTCAATACTTTCTTTTCTTTTCTTTTGTCAACTCTTGAGATGTATAATTATTTCGTTATGAGGTTTGGTACATCCAACATGAGCTAAACCCATCTTCTAGGGGATTGATGTAACTTACGTTTGAACCATGTTTTGATTTCAGTTTATGAAATTCGCATGTTAATTAATCTATTTATGCTATTTGAATTGATTGCATCTAGATTACCCGATCAATAGTTTAGATTGTTTGGCGTGTTTGATTTGTTTCGAGATAGGTAATTGAACACTGGCCATAGAATAGCACAACGTAGGGTTTCATAGAACCGAGAGGTTTATGAATCTCTTGAAGCGTGTGATAGAATATTCATCGAGCATATTAAGGTTTAATTTATGATTTTTATAGAGATCAAAATATGAATTGGAACCTAGAATCATTTGGCACTTTCGAGAGATGAAGTGATAACCAAAGAGGAATATTGGCTTATAGATTAATAACTTGTGATTAATGAATGGATTGAGAACATAGAGGATAATTAGGTGAAATCAACCCTCAGAATTCATATCTTAAATGTTTAATTAATTGTCCAACCAATTGTTAGTTTAATTTTAGTTTTATTTTTAGTTTAATAAACACTCATCTCTTTTCGATTTCTAGATAGAATTAAGCTATTTTAATTATAGTACTTAGTATAAAATTTGATAACAATCTACGTGGGAGACGATAACCCTACTTTCAAAACTATACTAAAACTTGACACCATACACTTTGCGGTAAGAATCTCTCGATCAACGACCGATATTCTCAGTAACTATTCAACATCTCTTTTTATGATAAATTATATAATATATAACGAATTAGTTAATGCAATTGTGACACTGAAGGAGTCATTAAAATTTGATGAATTTGGCAATATAATTATTTTCGTCACCAAAATCTAATGTTTGGATGACAAATTATCCATTCGTCATTTAAAATGTTACCCTTTGGTGAAAAATAATAATATGAGTGACAAATGTTTGATCATTGAAGTAACGAGTTAGGCGTCATGAAAATTGATATAAATAATGACACTGATCGTTTGCGTCATAAAATAGTAAATATTTAGTGACGAACCGAAAACATCGTTACATATACCTTTTACCACGGGGCTACAATGACGATTATTATGACGCTCAAATTTCATCACCTAATATCTATAGTGATGAAAACGGATATTTATATGATTTAATTTTATCGTCATGTTTTCTGTAATTCCTTGTAGCAGGAGGAATGAAAGGAAGAAAAGAATGAACAGAGGTAAAAGAAGGAGAGAATTGCTTAGAACGAGAAGAAAATAAAGCATGATAAGGAAACTCAAGTTCATTAAACTCAATAGTAGCTGCTATATAGACTCTCCCGCATGATCGAGGCACTTGTATCCCTTGTGACAATCATTATAGCCAATGAATAAGCACTTGGAAGACCTATATTGGAATTTTTGATCATTGTATGGTCTAAGATATGGAAAACAGGTGCAACCAAATACTTTTAGAAAAGCATAGTAAGGAAACTTATTGAATAAAAGCTGAAATGGAGAAAGAGATTTCAGAACAGGAGTGGGAAATCTGTTAATCACATAAACAACAGTGAAAAGCATGCCATTTAACTTTAAAGGTAAAGAGGTTGTGGGCTAACATTGAAAGCCCATCTCAACAATATGTAAGTGTTTTCTTTAGCTTATCATTTAATGCCCAAGGTGGCTAAAAGAGGTGCCAATGATCCGTATTCTCCAATAATTTTGTAAACACAAAATTTCGCATTAAATCGTCTTTTCAAAATGCTTATTAAATTGATTGAAAATAGAGTAGGCCTCGATTTTGTTTCAAAGGAAAGATCCAGATTAATCTACTATAATCACCAATGAAATGAATGTAATATCTAAAACCATCAATGGAGAGAGTGTGAGAAGGTCCCCAAATATCGAGTAAATGAATTTAGAAAAGGAGAGCAATGGATTTTGTGCATTGACTTAAGTGAGAAGTTTTTGATGTAGTTTACCAACTTTACAAGCATCACAAAAATTAAAATGAGAAACATTAAAAGGAATGTGCAAGGTGTGTAACACATAAGAAAGAACAAAATTACAAGGATGTCCTAACTTGTTATGCCAAACATTTACATCTTGAGACCGAGATACAAAAGAGTAAACTTGAGAGTTTGTAGTTGGAGTATGAGCAAAACATCTCGGATCGGGAAAGATGATAGAGATCAAGTTGATACAAATCCCTCTTTAAGAGTGCCTTCCAAGAGTGTCTTGTGAGTAGTTTTGTCCTTGACAAGACAAGAGCCATGAAAGAATTGAATTAGAACATTATTATCCTTCGTGAATGGGATATCTTTGCCGAGCAGATTTTATGTTATGTTAGGAACATAAAGAATACTATTGAAGTAATGAGATAGTTGGAAGTAATGGAACAAAGAACAAGAGAGGAGCCAATTTTGGAGATTGGAAGTGTAGAGTTATTACCTACACTCACTTTTTGATCCTTGATAGTCACCGCTTTAAGAGACAAGTTCGCCGTCTGCTAGTGAATATAGTTTGTAGCTCCACCGTTAAAATACCATTACTATCCGAGATAGAAGGAGACAACAAAAAGTTAGAAAGAAGACTAAGCATTTGAGAGTAAAGCCCGAGGATTAGAATCACCGCCAAACATTTGCTTTAGGGCCCAAAAAGCTTATATCAAACCGTTTGTAGCATTTTACAAAGAACATGTCCAAATCTACCACAAAGTTGACAAAGAAGGTTTGCCATTAATATTCCTAAAATTTGAATTTCTACCACCAAAACGACCTCGTCCATGAAAAGATCTTCCACCTCCACGATGTTGAAAACCTTGAAAAACCACGATTAAAAGCAACTTTAGCAACATGTGCGACCGGGAGTTGAAACAGGGATTTGCACTCGCATAATAGTCCGAGAGTCGTGTTAATTTTGAACACGAAATTCATGAGTTTGAGAGAAAATCGCACTTCAAGAGACAAACTCTCACTCGAGATGTCAAATTGACAATCACTCGACTCATATTCGTGTCCTAAACCACCAAGTATATACAATGCAAGCTCATCATCGGAGATAATATGATTTCTGAGTTTAAATCATCCTCTATACCTCTCATCTTCAAAATATATTCATCAATTTGCAGATCGCCTTTTTCAAGATTTCTAACGTCATCCTAAGTTGAAGAACTTTGGCTTTTGAGTGAGTTTGAAACAATTTATCAAGAACACTCCACACATCGGGATGAAGTAATGCATCTAGTAAGATGTCATAACATTGATTTTTATGTAGAGTAACCACGGTAAAGAGAAGTTGATCCTTATGCATCCATACAAGATAATCCGGATTTGAGATCAAAGTTGCGTAACCCGATTCACATGGAAGAAACTTAGTAGACATTAGTTCCAAAACCAAGAAGGAAACCATTGAATCCATGTGATGTGTGTAAAATATACGTGCGTTTTGGGGCTTAAAATGATATATATTTGATGCATTTGCACACATATTTAGTATGTTTTACTTGGTTTTCCTTAAAAGGGCATGATACCTGCATACTCTTGTAACTTTTACAGAAATGGAGCTTAAAACGGAGAAATATCGGTTGGAATACCCCGATAGGATTGAAGATTGCGAAGAGAAGATCAAACAACGAAGAAAATGGACAAAAACTTTTCACACACGGCTGACAAGTGTGATGTCACACCGCCGTGAAAATACCAAGTGTGGAATGACACAACGTGAAGTGGAGAAAAATAGGGGGGACGAAACCAAGCCCGCATGGCCGGCCGTGTGAACCCACACAACCGTATGGGCGTTGGCCATGCAACAAACCATATGGCCAGCAGCGTGGGGGACTCCCGCCAAATGCTTTTTTGAGTTCTTTCTCGCTCCAACTCCAAGTTGATCTCTCCAAGCATCTATAAAAGGGACCAGGCTTGCACGAAATTAATCATCCAATATCATTCATAGAGAAAATACATCAATTACGGGGAACACAAGAATCAAAGATCTTCCGGGAGAGAGGAAGGCTAGGTCGCGAAGAACACCACAAAGCCGATTCACATCAACGGAGCACAAGAGCTTCAAAGGCTTAGGAGGGGAATCCATCCCGACGAAGGGGGTTTTTTCTATGTCAGATCTCTTGTCATGGCTTAAACAATGTCATAATGTTGATTTCAATTTGTCTATGAATTTGTTATTCAATGTTTGGCTAATCTTTGATCTTAGAAGGCATAATCAAAATGTAGATTCATGTTAAATCTTGATTAATTGTTTTCTTATTTGATTCATACTTTCTATTTTATGAATCAGTGTGTGCTTATTCTTAATTGCTTTTTATTTTAGAATAAATTGCATGTCATATTTGTTAGTGCGAAATTCAAGAGGAGTTCTAATAAAGTCGAATTCAATTGGGATATAAATGGGTGTATCGAGTGGAGACCTTCATTTGTTTGTGGGGAGTCATTCAATTCATAATTCTTTTGGGAGTTAATAATAGTTGTATCGAGTGGAGACTTACAATTGCTAATAATCTACTATTTATGCACCACCCTGGGAGGGAATAACTATCTTAGGAATTGAACCCATATAATTGCAAACGATTGGTTTGAATCTTTAATTGAATTTAATATTGAAGAAACATTTGAGATTATTTTGTCTAAGGTTGCTCCTGTAGTTGTTGAAAATACTTGTGAGGTTCACAAATTTATTTCTTCATTTTCGAGTTTTATTATAAATTAGATATTCTCAATACTTTAATAAAATGGAATGCAATGTTATTATAGCCTAAGTATTTCACATATGAATCCTCGAGGAATACGACCTGCTTTTGCCGTTATTCTATAAACTGACACTTTACACTTTGCGTTGTATGATCCAAATATTTTGGAAGTAACAAGTTTTGGCATTGCTGTGCGGGATTGACTTATTCTACTCGGATATAGTAATAAGTAGTTAAATCGCGTAATTGAGGCATATTTTTTTATTTTTTTTTTAAATTTTCAAAACAATTCAAATTATTTTTATTTTTTATACGGTTAACATTGTTTTGTTAAGTGTAGATAGTGCATGATCACGCTTTCAGATCTACCCGGCCAATACCCATTGATTTGGAAATCGAGAAAACAAGATGAAGCAACTAAGGAAAGGAGCCAAAGCAATGGCGGATGGGACTAATTCAAAATGCGATGGACAACGAGAAACAATGAGGAGCGCTCAAGCTTGGGGAGGCGTACGTCCAGACCGATTATGGAGAGGAGCGCGAGAAGAGGCGATTAGGGACTACTTCCAAATGGAGGTAAGTCGAAACTACGGGGTTGTGGCCCGTCCACGATCAATGCAATCAACTTTGAACTAAAACCAGAAGTTGATCCGGATGGTTTCATTGCATTAGTTTCAAGAGTCGTTGAGATCCAAACGCGCATCTAACGCAGAGACTTTTTAGAAATGCGACGTCTTTTAAAATGAATGGTGTTTCGAGGATATCACTCAATCCGCCCTGTCGCATTCTCTCTACGCCGATAAGGCTATGGATGGTTATGCTCTCTAACACCACCACCAACAAATTGGGTAGAACTAATTCAGCGGTTTAGCCAAATACTTTTCCCCTACTACTAAGACACTTCAATCAAAATCGAGATCGCCCGGTTTAGGCAATTAGATCTTTGAGCCACTATATGAAGCATGGGATAGATTTCGAAAATTGCTAAGAAAATGCCCTCAACACGGATATCCCGACTACCAACAGTCTGGTGATTTATAATGGTTTGAGTGGCAACACATGAACAATTATAGATCTCGTATCCTGGGGTGCACTACTAGGGAAATATCCCGGAGGCAATAGACTTGTTAGAGGAGATGGAGAACAACAGATTTACCAATGGCCATCCGGAGGTCTAACATCGATGTGGCGTAAGTTCAAGATGAGAAAGTCGTCATGCTCACATAACAAGTATTCGTCTTGAATATGAAATTGAACGCGATGCAACAAGTGACTCCAAGAGATCTTCGCTTATTGTTAAAATAAGCAAACTTTGTGGCCAACAAAGGAACTTCAACAACAATTATAGAAATAATCGACACCCAACTACTATCATCCCGGTTGCGAAACCATGAAAATTTCTCTTATGCTAACAATAAAAATGTTTTTTATGCCACTTGTAGGATACACGTGTGGTGTAGGTCTCCAGAGGGGGTGTGGTATAAGGTTTAGAAGCGTGGGGGTTGAATAAAACCTACCAATTTTGAATTTAAGTCCTTTAAATAATTCAACAGAGTTGACTAAACAGTTTGTGTCCCTGAGGGACAACTAAATTGGCTATTTAGTCTGAAGTTACCCACCAAATTCAGCACTGGATGTTGATAGTATAACTCGGTTGTTTAACCCAAATACTTAACTTGTGTTGGGAAATTTATTGTTTTAGATATTGATGAATGCCATGTAAACTTAGACTACAAAGTTGGCACCCATTTTTCTTTGCGATTTTCATTGTAATGGATAGGGTTATGAAATAGTCAATCACTATGCCTGGATATGCGAATAACTGAGGCTAAAAATGAAGACTACTGCCAGGAAGAAATTGAGTATGGCAAGAAGAAAAGTCAAGAACTCGATCAAGGAGTATCGACTTGATACAAAGCGGTGAAGTGTCGGTCAGTTCAATCAAGATAGCCAAGTCTCGAGTTGAAGAGACAGATGAGTCATCCAATGATTGGGAGCCGACTAAGTCACGGGAGAAGTTAGAAAACTGGGTCAAATCAAGTCAAGACAATCAAAAAGGACCACAAAATACGAAGTCAAGAAAGTTACTTAAACAAGTAATACTTTCTATCCGTTTTTCTTAAAGTGCTCGCCCCAAAAAGCGTAAAATAATAAAACCAATGGAAGCATCAAAAGACGAGAACCCTGAAAACCCCCGAGTGAAGGTTCATTCAATATGAGGAAATGTCAATTTCAATAACACGCATATGAACAAGCCAACGATCACAAGTGTCTTTTGAAAAATTAGCCTATCTCTTCAACGGGGAGATTTTCAAAAGAACACTATAAAGGCGCCGAGGAATCAATTTGAGATTGGAGACCAACCACGAACATTTAAGCTATTACTCGAACTGTAACCTGCAAATATTCTCAAGTTATTCAAGCAAATCCTCCAAGTCTAAACTTCGAAGAAATCAATCCAACACCAACCTGGAATGAGAGACAACTTCAAACTGTTGAAGAGGAAATTTCTAAAACATCGAAAGGGAATTTTACACATTTGAAGGATTGTAGGAAGGTTCAAGGTCAGACAGGTCTCGAGAAGTTATTGGAGAACCGTGATCAAATCTAGGCTTGAGCAAGTGGGCTGTAGTAGCAAGGCGGCTGCCCTGTGAAGAAGCTGAGTCATTACGAAAGCCAGCTGTGACCAAGAACAATACGTAACT